>JAPEVW010000106.1:483667-602985 GCA_027921565.1 Artemia sinica | reverse complement strand
GGGAACAAACCCTAACGATCAGCTGATCCACTTCAGATTTTCATGTAGCTAATGTTAGTTTAAGATCCTCGCAATCCAACTGAGGCATCCTTTCGCAATGTGAAGATTATAAAATGAGCTAAACGGAGCATTCGCAAAAGAAAAAAAGATGCCCTTGTGCCATCCGACCAGAAGGACATCGAATGCAAGCATCTTCCTCCGCTTTGACGGGGTGCGCTGCTGAACAATTTGTCTTTAAACCATATGCTGGATAAAATGGCAACGACAGTGTCCTGCAAAGCGCGTCAGGTCTATCTCTGCTTCAGGTTTGTCACGCAAGTCGAGACATAATTTTTTCCAGATTTCCATAAATGATAAAGTATTTTTTTATGTGGTTTGTATGTTGATTTGTATGTTTCTCATGGCATTTTGTAACTTGGGTATTTGAAAATTATACAAAGTTTGAGGTCCCAATTCCACTGTTGTGACATCCCCCCGGCCCCCCAGGATGTAAAAAATAAATAAAACGTTCAATTCCATGTCCTTGTGCTATTTTCTTTCATTGTAAATTTCCAAATTTCATATTCGCCCCTAATCAGGAACATACCAGGACCCAGGACGATAGAGCCATTTATGACCACTTTAAATGTCTTCCCTGCTATTCAAAATAGCTAATAATATGGATCAAAAGAAAGGTATCGGCCCAGTATGGCATCAGTATAATATCCAGTTCACAAGGAATTCCAATCAAGAGCAAACAAAAGGATTGCTTATCAATGTTTAATCCTTTGGTAACGATTAATTATCATCATTAGTAAGCTAAGTTGGGAAGAGACTATAATCCTTTGTCAGTTAAAATATGTTAAAAAAATCCAAAAGAAGTTTATCACAATGGCTCTAATCAAGACCACAGAAAGAAAAAACATTCAATTTCAATCAGTTTCCTGTTTTCCACACAAACCAACTCCAACAATTGTTTGTTTTGCTATGAAGTGTTCAAACTGGTCATTACTTGGTTTTTCTTGGCAAACAAAAGTGGATCAGCACAAATGCAACAGATACATCTGATCTCTCTAAATTTAGCCTCATATTGGCTTTTTCTTCAAAAAAGTAAGTCAAGAACTTCAGTGAACATGTAAAACATATGATAAACATTGGTGTCAAAATTCAATGGTCCGCTGACAAAAAACATAGTTGTAAATTTATGGTACTTTCTCTACACAACAAGAGATTTTTGATGATCATTCTTTGTAATAATATTTCACAAGTAAAACAGATTTTTTAAAAAAAAAGTTGTTTTTTTTAATTGTAGTTTGACTGATTTGATGCTAGATTTCTTTCTCTCAAAAAACCAGAAATCCATATGAAGGAACACCGCTTGGTCTCATTCTATTTCCTATTCTACAGCGTTTGACTTGGTTGATCAAACACCTAATCCTTTATCATGAATAATTTAAGTACAATCCCTCTCCTTAGTAAATGTTATACATGTTTTCTTTCAATGATCCAGCTGTAAAATACAGAATATTCTCTCTGAACACCTCCTAATTAGTGTGATAATTCCTATCTCACCCAAAATAGTTATGAAACATATTAACTCCTGGTGTCACAATTTTCTAATACTCTTAAGTGGACGTGCATATTTCAAGAATTTCTAAGATTTCCAACAAAGGATAGTCAAAACCTAGAAACTAAATTTTTAAAGAGGATTAACTGGTAGATTAACTTTGAATGCAAAATGTGGACGAGCACTTTAAATACTGTGAACATAAAAAATCGTTGCTGACCATTGAAGCAGGGAGAAAGTGGCCATTCCCAGATAGCAATTTATACAGAGATCTATATCATGGCATATGTATAGATAACTATGTCGCACAATACCAAACATGATTATCCAATTTTGTCCCCTATAACTTGATGCAACTTTTTCTAGATTTTTGCTTCCCACTATCTGAATATCATTTTATACATTTACACATTTAAAAAAGTTGAGAGTAAACAAAGAATAAAGTAAAAAGAAAAGGCATTCAAATTCACGGATCTGCCATAATATTCCCCAACATTTTGGACATGTATAAAATTAGGTTTCACTTATGTTGAAAACAGGTAGCCTATTTTGTTTTAGTTCTGTCCAAATTTGTAGGTGAAAGCGCTCCATTTTAAGAAATTGGAGTTTTGTACCCTTTTCTGACAAACATTCAAACTTCTATCAGAACAGTTATATTTTGTTAGTCTTTTTTCTATATACTGAAGCGCTTTTTCAGGCCATGTCTTTAAATTTTAAGCCTTCTGGGGGAGTAAAACGAGTGTTTTTTTTAGCAAAATGCTGATCTTGGTAATTTAACCTATAGAATACCAGGCCTGACTAAAATGTTCCTCCAGCCAAATTCAAGCATAGATCTGCCTTCTATTGAGAGATTCTTTTTTTTTAATATTTTGTAGTTTCCTTTCAAACTTTTAAACATACAGCAAATCAGGTCCTGTCAAATATAGTGACTCTGTCACACTTTGCTGAACCGTAATCCGATGAGAAACAATTGGTGTTGAAATTCAGAGTCCCTCTTACCAAAAACATAGTTGTGCCAAATAACAGGTACTTTATCAACACCAAGAGATTTTTGATGATTGTTATTTCTAAAAATATTTCTCATGACAAACATAAAATAGGTTTTTTTATTAAATTGTAGTTTACTGATTTGATGCTAGATTTTTTCCGAACATCTTAGGAACTGCACTTAGGCCATACACTAGTTCATATTTCTAGCATTTGTCTTGTTGATCAACCGCATCCAATTCATTTTTCACTGACATCTTTGAAGCAGACTCTATCTTAGTAAATTTTCTACATTTTTTTCGTGTATATGTTCATATTGGAGATGCAATTCTGTGGCATATATGAAACACTGTTAAAAAAAGAAGCATATAACCTAGTCAAATGATTACACTCCATATGATTATCCAATTCTTCTATCTTGAAATATTTTTCAGTTTTGCTTACCAGTATCTGAATATGTTTTATACATTTATGCATAACAAAGTTGAAACGAATGAAGAAATAAAGTAGACAGAATAGGCAAGTCAATGCACCAGGATCTTCCCACAAGTATTCCCAAGTAGTTTGACAATGTCAATTGGGTTCTAAGTTATGTCAACAGTTATTTTTTTTTGTTCTTTCCAAATTTGTAGGTGAAGACACTTTAGTTTTCAGAAAATCAGAGTTTTGGTACTCTTTTCTGATCAAACTTCAAACTTCTAATTAAACAGTTAGATTCTAGATGTTCCTTCCACACACTGAAACCCTTTCAACCCAAACACTTTAAATTAAGCCTTCAGAAGCAGAAAAAGTAGCTTTTTTTACAAAAATGTT
Organism: Artemia sinica; assembly: GCA_027921565.1. NCBI lineage: Eukaryota > Metazoa > Arthropoda > Branchiopoda > Anostraca > Artemiidae > Artemia > Artemia sinica. The sequence goes on along the minus strand of JAPEVW010000106.1, from coordinate 599,639 downwards.
GAATCATTGGTGCCTTCCCTACTATGAAATTGGCCAACTATTTGGCTATTTAAGGTCTCAGTAGACTATTTATGCACTTGAAGCTTGGAAATAGCAACAATATCATAAAATTCCTTATAAAGTGGAAATAGTGGTAAATTATAGTATAGTAGTTCTTTTAACTATCTTGGAAATAGGTTGGGATAGAAAAATTAACTTTTGTTATGAATCCAGCCAAAAACATACTCTGGCAGGTTATTGCCGAGTTTCAATGTAACTCTCTTTGTGATTTCTAAGTTACAGAAAATTTTCCCAACTTGAACAGGCTATGTCTATTGACATTCTGACAAATACAGCATTTTAACCTTAGTTTCTGTTTTCTTTGGTTTTCAGTTCTGTAAAAATGAAATTTCCTTTTATTTTAGTAGTAATTTTAAGCCATATAAATGGGTTTTGGGTTGAAGTTTGTGGAATAAGTGGACTCCACATAGAGAATACATGTTTTAGAAAAAGCCACTTTCTTACCTTCATAATATGGCAGAAAATCATAGTTCATTAAACACACTTTGCAAGAGCAAAACCTTTGGTAATATTTCAAGTTTTGCTACGTTTTGGCTATCTTGGAAAGAGATTAGGTTTAGGAAAATGAAACTTTCCAAAATGAAATATGGGATAACTTTCCAGTTATGAAATCCAGGGCCAAAAACATGATCTCTGGCAGTTATTGCCAAGTTTCAATGTTCACTCTCTTCTGATTTTCTAAGTATAGATAGGAATTTTCCCAACTTGACAAGGTCCTATGTTCCTATTATTGACATTCTGACAAAACAGCATTTTACCTTAGTTTCTTTTTTCTTTGGGTTTCAGTTTCTGAAAAATGAAATTCCCTTTTATTTTGAGTAAGAATTTTAAGGCCATCATAAATGGGTTTTTTGGTTTAGTTTGTGGATAGTGGACTTCCACATAAAGAACACATGTTAGAAGAAACCGTAACGATACTTTAAAGCCGCAGCGCGCCGCTAGCTGCAAAAGAAACCCAATTCATTAATAACTTTAGGCGCCCAGCGCCCAGAACAAGCACAGCTCCCAACTTGAAAAATAAATTACTAGCATTACCTATAAGCACACAGGCAACATTTTTATAGTCCCGCATTTCTTCTTTAAATAGCGATTTAAAAAAGTTATCATATCTCTAAGTTAGCAAATCCCAGTATGTTTGCGGGCTATACACAAAGACTTCTACTACTCCACATTCAATTTATGTCAGCAAGTTCATTGTGTCGCAAGGTGAATATGGCCCAGGGGAGATCATTATCCAATTACAGGAGGGGAGTAGTTGACCTTCTGTCCTGCAAAACGCATTTCACAAAGAGGCAATTTGCGTGTGTACAAATAATTTCCGAGATATGTCATTCAGTGTTGGGTTCCCTTACAAATTTGAAATGCTTGTATTACATACATGGGCGGGCTTTGGCCTTGCGTTGGGCTATATTATGCCATATACAATATTTTTTAAATTAAGTGAAAAAACAATGTCCCAGGGATTTATCATAAAATGTAATAGGTGCCTGTCCCCACTTGTTACAAGACTTTCGTGACTTTTTTTATTCACAAAACCAGGTTGCCGCAGCGCCGAAGAACCCCATCCAAATATAGAGCCATATCAATTTACAGGAGTGGGAGTATTTGTGACCCTTCTGTCCAGCAAAAGCATTTCACAGAAGACGTATCAGTGTTCATGGAAAGATCAACTTTGGGTTGTTCAACAAATTATTCAAAATATTTCAACATTCCGTGGTTGGGTCTCATAGACATCTTATTAAATAAACCCCAGATCCGCATGGGGATTTTGCGAGTTTCCTTGCGCTTTTTTCTTCCTTTACCTCCAGTAAAAATCGCTGTTTAAAGAAGTAAGAGAATACAATGCTGTACCAAAATGTGAAAATACCCTTATTATTTGGTTTTATATAATTGATACTTGGGTGTGCCTGTATGAGGTGGGTTGCTCCGTTTCAATACCTCTTTTTCTTACGCTTAAATTTTTGACTTTTTCTAGAATATTTTAAAAGGTTTATTATTCCAATTAAATGGCCCTTTGTGTTTTATCTGAGTAGTAGTTTTAAAAACTGGGGCAAAAAGGCAAACTTCTTGCAAACAAGCGAGGTATTAAGAGAGGCGCTATCCCCCCCCCTCATATACGTAAATATTTTCTGTTCGTTTTTAAAGTTTTGATGTTCCTCTCCTTACTTTCAGCATGAAAACAAAAAATGTTTTTATTTTAATTTGATTTTCTGATTGTTATGGAAATAATGGCTGGAAATCCGGCTCCACCCTCATTAGTAATGCTCTTTGTGTATAACCCGCACTATCTGATGATTTGCCTAACTTTAGTTATATGATATTTGGCGTTCTATTCTGTCAGCCAACACAAATTTTGCAGAGACATATTAAATGACAATTTTGGAGGGAAAATCAAAAATGCTCAGAATCAAAATAAAGCGTGATCAGCCTCAAGGGGAAGGGCTCAGCACCCCGTCCTTCCCCCATTTCTTAAGGGCAGGGGAGGGGGGTCATTTTTGGGGCGCTATGGAAGCTGTGGGCGCTATGGGTTCTTGGGGGGCGCTCAAGTAAATGTTTTGGGTTCTTAGGCGCTAGTGGGGAGCTGGGCTTTGCAAGTATCATTGGTTTTAAGAAACCATTCTTACTTCATAATATGGCAGAAAAATCATAGGTCACACACTTTGCAAGAGGGCAACAACCTTGGTAAATTTTCTAGTTTAGCTACCTTTTTGCTATCTTGGAACATAAGAGTATAAGGTTAGGAGAATTAAACTTTCCGGCAATGAATGCAGGGCCAAGACAGTATTCTGGAAAAGAATATTGTGCAAGCATCATGTCACCCTTTTCTGGTTTCTAAGGTTAGTTTTCCTATGCTAAATTAAGTTTTTATTAGTTTTATTGATTTCTAGTTTATACCTGAAATTTTCATTTTTTCTAATCTAACGCCCATTCCAGAGATCACAAATTATCTAAACTAGAAGTTTACGCAAATGAAGTTCTATAAGAAAAATGTTTTCAGCTTCACTAACTTTACCTCCAATCCCAATTTAATGAAGGTTTCTCAAACACATCTGCAAATACATTTCCAAAATTTAGATAAAAACAACCTATTGATCTGGTCTTAAAATTGTCACTCAGTATAGACAAGTAATTGCCATTTTTCATAGATAAAACCCGAGAAACAAGAAAATGATAGGCTACCTAACTATTAAGGTAAAATGTGGTTTTTGACAAAATTTCAATAAGCAATTAGTTTAAATTTTCTTTTTAAAAAATATACCCCTAGTTTTCGCACCATTACGTTCCAATACACAACTATCGGTAGCCTATTTGTTTAGCCTCTGTGACATCTGATACGGAGACATGTTCTGAAAACACTTCTTACTTTTAATATGTATCAATGATCCCTAGTATTCCTCTATATTATCCAACGGGAGAACCTTTTATCCATCAAGTTCTTTCCTCTAAAAATCCTCAAAGGAGAAAAGGTTTCCAAATATCACCACGTTTCCTAGAATTCAATGCTTAAGTCTTTTTTAAATTGGCCGCTTTAAATTGGGCTGCCTAATACGTGTCTTTTATAGATAGCGGTTCAATGCCGTTCTTTTTAATATTCTTTTTTTTTAAAGAGCAGTGGGCGAAGGGTGTAACAGGCCAGTGGCGAAGGCGAATAGGCAGTGACGTAACATAACAAATACATTAATAGCCATTGCAATAATTTTTAATTTAGACCAAGGCACCTATAATAAATAGCACAATAAGCAACATAATAAGCACAAGCAGGCAATATAAGCAAAGCATACACAAGTAATACTTAAGCAAGCAAAAGCCAATATAATAGAGTAATGCTACATCTCCCTTCTTCGCGACCTTAGATCAGAGTCTATACTATCAAGCCGTGTTATGGCCTAATCACTCTGCCACTTCTGCGGGTTCCGGGGCAAGTTCACTGATCACAGAAGGGAGTGGTGTAAACTTCCATATTGCAATGGGAGGCAAGGTCTGGATGTTTGGTTGGGGTGGGGGGGGCAAATGAGTTTTTGTGACAGTGGCGCCTTTTTCCCTGTTTGTGTGACTCCTTTGTGGGGTGACAATGGTGCCGGATTTTGCTGCGTGGGATGTGTGTTCCCATATAGGCTGGTGTCCATTGTTTTTGTTTTCGGAGTTGTTGTGGGTGCCCGGTGATATGCGGGGGTATGGAAATGGCGTCGTAGAGATATGTGGTTTCTGTTTCTTTCGCAGCCTAGTATCCATCAGTCGGTTTTCAAAAACGTAGGATCTAGGATTTTTTCATATCGCGAAATGATTTTGGCTTTTGTCCCAAGACTATTTGCCATTTTTTCTGGATAAATCTTTTTCACACCGTCTGAAGTTTCTGGGAGTTGCTTTGCTGATTTGGTCATAGTAAAAAAAAAAAGATTTTCGGCCTATTCCTGGTTCAAACCCAAAACCTGTGCTGCATGAAATCTTTTGTTGGAAAACTAATTTCTGGGTTGTTTAGCTGTTGGTATGTTTGAATGGCACGATTGACCGGAGCTGGCGACTCATTAGAAGCTGGGCTGGAGAAGCATAACTGTCGAACTGGGTCTGTTTTCCTGATATTCCTGAAAGAGCAATATGGGGGTCGGTTCCAGCGTCTTTTTGCTTTAGTGAGTTATTTTCTTGCAGATTTGCACCGACCCTTTTTCTACAAGCCCTTGGTACTCTTGGACACTTTCCTTATGGCGTCCCCTTTCCTGAAACTTCGAGGGTTGGTGACTCAAAAATACCCCTCCTACGTTTTCTTTAAACGAAAAACAGCCCTATCAACATGTTCATGCACTATAAGATAAAGCATCTTTCAGTATGGTTTCCTGATAAACACTTGCATATTTGTAACTCTTGTCAGGTATACACTAAGGAAGTGAATTGGGTTGACCCTTTAGCAATAACAAATGAATTTCACTGTGATGACATAGCCATTATGTCGACCTATTGCTTAAGATGAAACATATATAATAAAGAATTCCATTTAAATTCTGTCCAGATATTGACTGCTATGTTTGGTGCTCATGAGTCCTCCGGTCAAATAGGTCATGGATTGGACGATTAAAAGGGGCGTAACTACAATGTCTGACTATTCTCCTTGGTAGTTGCTTTGCTAGCTTACTTTATTTTTCTACCCTAACCCCTGCCGTAAAATATACAGTACCTGCTGCATCGACATGTTTACTGCCTCACAAATACAGGCTGGGGGTCGGGTAACAATTTCAACGAGTCTTATATAGAAACTATTAGAATATCTTCAGAATGCTCCCGTTGGCGAAACGTTAAAAATCTCAGCAAAATGTGGATGGATTAAAAAGTGTGGGCGTGGTCATCATTCACTCATCAGTCTCTACCCAGTATGGGAAAGCAAAAGACATCAACAACGACTTTGGGGAAAAAAGGGAAGAAGAGGCAAATAGAAGAAGAAGAAGAAAAAATTGTTATAATAAAAAAATAAAAAGATTTCTTCTCTTTAGATGAATGATCTCCCGCCGCAAGAAATCGCATCCATCAATCAGCTCCTCCTTGAATCTATTTAATGCTGAAAATGTTTGATGGTCAGTGTCAGTATAGGTACTGATGAACAAGTTCATCCTCAACAACCCTGTCTGGAAACATACCCTTTAAAGGTGTTTTTCCAATCAAGATTTATTTCAGATTGATGTATCATCAAAATTTATTGATTTAAATTTTGTTGGTGAAGAAAAGTCAGAAAATACAATTCCCTATTGCTAGCGATGGGCCTGTCCCGTGAAAACTGTATTCTACACAACTTATTCAACCAGATTAATGTATTCATTAATGGGGAATAATTGGGTGAGCACTAGCATAATATTTATCAAACTCTGCAAGCGACATACAATTTAATAATGAAATTACTCAAAGTCATATAAGGAGTTGAAGAGGAACATCCACATGGGCTAAATGGAATACCGTACCAAATGTTAATACTGACGTGAGTTTAACTGCTCGAAAAAACAGTGCCCAGGGAGTATCATTTAGTTTGGAAAATTAAATCATCAGTATATTTAGTATATCTCACTGGTTGCCTCATTAGTGTTAAGATTGACATAAAGTTACAACTAGTCTCCATTCCAATTTCATTTTGAGAAAACACTTGCCTGCAGCACCTGTATGCAAATGTCCATTATCACTTCAAGCAATTCTTCATGTTCGAAAACCAACATGTTATGATCGTCTGTTGCAATTGTCAGTTGGAAACAAGCTGAGATCCAATGGTAAACAATAATCTAACTTCTCTTCTTGTCCCCCATATGGGGTCACCAATAACGTCAATTGCCTCTGGTTCTCGTAGGTTAATACGATTCATTCATTTAATCAATGAGTAAAATACCATCAAAAGCTTGCTTTGGGTCCTTTGGCGAAGAGTGCCTAGTGCCGTTGGAGGGATATCCTGGGACTGGCATCCCCCCATGAATTTTAATTTTTTTGGCATTAATCTAACCTTGTGTGCAAAAGTGAATGGAATTCCCTTGTACACTTTATTATTTGATAAAAATTCCTACAGAACTCTGTATGAATTGACTAATGCTATCCCTAGATCAATGACTCACAACCTATTTTGGAAATGGAATGACCCATTCAAAATCTTTTCCAAAAAGCATGGGCGTAATTAATTTTTGGACTTTGGCTGGCACTAGATCAGGATATTAGCATTAGTACGAACGGGGACTGTAACTTATAGAAGTGCACAGTTGCCGATGCTTTGCTGAAAGTATCCCCGTTAATATCACTGAGTCCTATTTGAAACTTATGGGGAATCGACACCCTACGGCGAGTGTTCTACTGAATCCTTGCCCCATGACCCCATGACCAATCGAGAGAGAGTAACAGGATTTAACGACTGATAGAACCTGTGGCTTTTCATACCCTGCTTCTAATTCATGTTAGAGTATGTCCGAGGCTATCCTTACAAGCAGTGTTCTCAACATTTAACGCTTGAAATTCCTCCGTCTGAACGACTTTCCTAGTGGAAAATAATACCTTTCCAACGTCTTTAATATTGAATTATAGTGCCCTACGAATAAAATTTTCTAAAAAAAATGTACGTAAAAAAATTGTTTATGAATCAAAAAACAATGTTTATACATAATAAAAACGACTTCTATTCCCTTTTAAATTTCTCTTCTTCTATCCTGTATATGGTATTTTGTCGAGACCAGACTAATGCGGATAGATCATCTGAATTCAACGTGCATACTGATCCTGATGTCCTGTCAATGTCAGGGTTTACATTTTTCCTACATAGAATTGTAACCTCACTCTTTATCATGTCGCTCTTTGGTATAGTCAAATGATACTAATCTTCATTTCGTATTGGTAAAATTCATGTGTTCAATTTAAACCTTATTTGAAAGCAATGTCACATAACAGGGTTTTTCAATGGTGGAATCACAATTCTTGTAACAGCCAAATAAAAATCAATAGTGCTTATCAAATCATCAGTAGCCATTTGTCTTCACAACGATGACGTAAGTAAACCAAATTCCCTTTTTGTTATTCCAACAGTTTATTTGTAGACCTGGTTCCTCCTCCGCCAACAACTTTCGAATCATGACTATACCAGTCTCTTAGCAATAAACTAAAATAACGTTTAGGATTCTTTCCAATCATACCAGGATATGTTTTCTCTCCCAACTGTTACTACATTTATCATAATGACAATTGGAGCCGATAGGTGTCCACTAGGGTGAGAGTCACATAATCTCTTCAAGACCAGGAATTACAACATTTAATTTGTAGGCGCATATCCTCTATGCAATTCACGCAAGGTTTGTCATAATCTAACGAATTTTTCATCAGACTCGTCAATCAATTGTAACAATTCTCACAATGATGACCACACCCCCAGTGTATACATGCATAGTGGAGATGTATAGAACATTTTTTTCATGGCGTTTGACAACTCTCACCGCCAAAATGTAACACTGGACATACGATCAGTAAATTGGGAGGGAGTGAGAACGAGAAGAGGAGTAAATCCTGTTGTTGAAACAATATCTTTCTCGTGAAAAATCATGGTCTTAAACTTCTAAGGAATGTGTTCTCAAAGAAATCATGATAATATCATTCTGTTTTTTATATTCGATTAATATGGCAATAAATTGTGTAACTGTTGTTTGGACTCAACGACGTAAAAGGTTTTCATACAATAGTCCTAATGATGGAGAATCAGTTTTCCATTATATAACAAGCAATTCTCTGAGAAATATCTTCCTTTAAAGAGATAGACTCCAGACATCATCATCTAAAATCTAAACATTTTTCCCATAAACACAAGATTTCGTATATTTTCCTCTTTCTCAAATCCCATTCATTTTTTTTACAATTCCTAACACTCTCACACCCAACCTTCAGATTGTCCAGGATTTCTTTCTCTACTTTAAGAATAATATGCCAACCTACTATTCAAACAATATATCTTCGATTTAGAAACAGTTTTTTTATTATTACATTATAATTACAATAGTCAAATAGATAAATCACGGGATGACAAACTTATTTTTCCTCAATATAATTTCCACTTAGTTGTATTTTAAATAAGCTTCAGTCAATTTATTTATATGTACTATATCTAGTTTTCCGCGGCAAAGCATAGCTTCTCCTCCAATTTAAAATTGTTTCAATGATGTATCACACATCTTGCCTACATATCATCCTATTCAAGTACTTAGTTTTGGAGTAACTCGTGTCTTCCCCACTGCTACGTTTTGGTACTCTCGTTCCTTTAATATTCGTTTGCTGCTACCTGCTCCACCATCAAGCTCCTAATAGACTCAACATAGCACTCATTTTCTATGCTTATATATTTTGTCAAATATAGAGTATAAAAAAACTGTTTTTCTCCTCGCTCTGAATTCATTCTCTTACTAATATGAGGCTACAATGAAAATCACTCCTTAATCATTGAAATCTGGTGCTATGCATTGTTTGCTATGACCTCATAGCTACGGTTTTTTCATCTCACCAATTATGGATGGTACCCTCTGTGGAAACATCTCTGATTGGTCCAGGATGGGTGTAAGCTGGCAGTAGACGCGGTCCTAAACAGGTTTTGGTGCCCTAGATTATTTATTTATCCATTACTACCCCCTAACTGTACAAACTTTAGTTTGCTTAGGGGTGGAGATAGCATTTAAATTTTTTGGTTTATGTTTGTTTTCAATAAATCCCTCCTCTCTCTATTAAAGATATATTTATAAAATGTATTATCTGAAAATCAATTTTCGATCAAAGTTCATCATTAACGTAAACATGTTTGCGAAATATTTTGAAATTGTATAAAGCTTTATTTTACAATGTCAACTATAATTATGGATCTCCCTCTTTAACGTTTTTAAAAAAAAAGGAAGACCAAACTGGCAAGGTGTCAACTTTCTTAGCTGAACAACTTTTTTCATTACACTAAAAGTTCAAAGGGTGGCTTGGAACATCATGTAAAAGGTAATCAGGGCTGCCGCCGTCAGTATGGATTTTTACTAGATCTGAGTAAAAAAAAAAAAAAATCTAGTAAATTTAAGAGGATCTCGTAACTTTCCCCGAACTCTAAGTAAAACTCAAGTAAAAAAGTCCATGAACTTTATAGTAAACAAAACTTTTTTTTATTTTCCATGAATTCTAGGGAAGATAAAAATTTTATAAGCGAAAACATATGAACAAATTGTAAACAATTTTGCGCTTGTGTCTGGCTCAGAGGACCAACAGCAGTCACCTTATTTTCATAAACAGACCCCTCACTTTTCCCGGCGTCCCTAAAGTCGACAAAATCGCGCTTCTGTGTCATCAAAATCTTACCAACTAAAAATGAAGCTAATAATGACCACTTGTGTTTTGTGCATGATTGGGAATCTTGATTTGAGAATCAAAACAAAAGTCCAACCACCCAAGGTGTATCAGGTGAATCTCCTCAGTTGGAAAATTCTTATTGAGTAAAAGGAAGCCTGCTGAGAGAAATTAAAAGTAAGTAGAAAATGGTAACAATTATATATATATATATATATATATAATATATATATTATCTATATATATATATCTATATATCATATTCTCCTTATATTATCCCAAAAAAGGATTATTGAACTTGTAGGTGTTTCCGGAATTTTTTTCAATCATACTATGAAAGCGAAAGAAAAAGGAAAGAGAAAAAAAAAGAAGAAAAAAGGAAAAAGATTGGAAAATCGTAAATTGATTATCCTCCTATAGTAAAATCGATATTTAATGAAAAAAAATTTTGAGCATTTAGTAAAAACAGATACGATCTAGTAATTTTTTTTTTCTCTCCGTTTCGTAAATTCTTCCAGGTCAGGGTGGCAACCCTGAAGCGTAATTATTGCGGTGGCACGGTAGCACGGTTTTGTCATAACCGAGAACTATTAAGTTGGTTCGCAAAGTAGAGGCTACTAAAAATTTTATTTATTGCAATGCTGTGATTCAAGATATTCTTTATGGCACGGCAAACCAGAAACACGCAAAACTCATGACTGGTAGACTGATTCCGACTCGCTTATGTCTGCCCGTCTTGATGAGTTGTTCTTAACGTTTTTAAATATCTTTAACATGGTAATTCTTATTAGCTTATTTATGGCATAATTGTAATAATTTTTGTAATAATATTGTAAGAATATTGTAATAAATTTTTGTAATCCTTTTCCGTTTTTGCGTCTTACTTTTTAGAAAACACCATATCTCAGGACTCCTGCCACAAAAATCTTCCCAATCAAACTGAAAAAGGGACTTATGATATAAAAAAAAAATTATCGCAAGGTGAAAGCTAACCTATTAGTTTATAGACTTTGATAAGATGACAATAATCAACAGAATCGCCAGTTTAGGTAATTGAATTTCGGTTTCCAATGCCTAGTTTTTGTTCAAACACAAAAACTGCTCCCTCAAATTATTTAATTTTCAACTGACAATCTAATTATTAATCTTGTTACAAGCCTAAAATAGCCTTGGGCAATCCATCATGAAGACTAGGCCTACTTTTGAGAAAAAACTGAAAAAAGGGGTTGGTTTGATATACTTGTGTAACACTGAAAATAATTAACCCTTGCCTTTAAAATCCCCCCCCCTGACATAGCCAAGCTAGTTTGTAGCCTATTTGTCTGCTTTTCTTAGCCTAGTTTGTTTAAGCAATGATTCCATAAAGGGTGAGCAACGTTTGACTATTATAGGGGTTACCTACATATGACAATATAGAAAAAAATTTCTTTGTATCTAAACAATAAATGTTGGCATTTACAACTATTTAGAATGCAGTATAACTCAAACAAAAGACAACATTATGTTTTTCTCTCAATATGAAGAATAAAAAAAGTCTTGCATGAAAATATTTATACGTGACACTATTATAGTGCAGCATATATAAGTCAAACATACAACTTTTAATGTCTTTGTGCTATTATAGAGCAGCCTAAATAAAGTCATAGAAGATGACTTTTTTAATATCTCATTCTATTATTAAGCGCTATAATAAAGTTATACAAATAACTTTTTTAGTTTTTTCCGCCTAAACAAAGTAGTGCACTAAATTGCCATACAGGATACATTATACTACCTCATCTCTGTATAGAGAAACAAAAAAAAGTCATAGAGATGACTTTTTACATCTTACAGTTATAGATCAGCTTTAGAAAAGCCATACACACAACTTTTTATGCACCATTCTATTGTAGAGCAGCCTAAATAAAGTCATACAGCTAACTTTTTACACCTTGGATGTTTGTAATTATTTATTTCTATTTATAGAGAAAAGATGATCATTACCTCTAAATTTGTGAAAATCCAGCTGAGGCCAACAACAACCTCCTGATGCGAAGAGGCCCTTTTCACTGAACTTCATAAGCACATGAGCCTCATAATAACAATAATTCAAGGAGTTAATATTTATGAAGATTTTATTAATGTCATGTTAAATAGTATTCTGTTTTCAACTAGGCTTTGTGGAAAACTTATTCTCTTAATAGGCTAACAGGTGTCTGGGGCTTTATTTGATTCTAAACTAAAGAGTCTGGGCTATCTAGTTCAAAAAAGGTTGATTGATGAATGATATGAAATTCGAATGAAATTGAATTAAATTGACCACGCTGTTATTTTCTAGATTTCTTCTGTTTCTATTCAATCTTATAGTCGACGGTAAAGTTTTCCAATCGCAAAATTCAGTGCTATTTTTTGTCGACGGGTCATTAGAAAATCGCACCCTTAAATAAAAACGACAGGAAAAGGTTTATATTTGAGTTGCCTAATAAATGAGGTTTAAATTTTTATAAATAAGTATTTTTGGAATATATTACTCTTGAACAACGTATTTATAAACTAGTTATGTTTTTAACTACTTTTCAGTAACTTAACTAGTGTTCGTAACTTCTTTGTGTGGTTACAAAAATGAAATACCTTTTGGGACCCTTAAAGGGCTTAAGATGCAATTAGCCCCAGAAGCGATTTTTTTGAATTATGAAGAGCATAAAAAGGCATCAAATGACGTTTTCACTTTCATCTTTGAAAATTATATGACCCACTAGAAATTTACCAAAATGTTTGTGTTATGAAAGTGAACGGGATTAATTTTCTCCGGGCAACTAGTTTCGATAGATTTGCTAATAGTGGAAATAGGAAGCGAGAATTTGTTATATAATATTGATAGTGTTTCTATAAATGTAGTTATGTGGATAGCTTTATAGAACTTACAGCTAAATGACGGATAGAAGCAGAGGCATGCAACTAAATATTAGTAAGGTACTTTAGGCTTAATTTAGAATGGTAATTTTTTGCAAGGAGTCGCTACCACACCCCCTTCCTAAAATCCTGGATCCGCTACTGGAAAGGTTTATGAAACTTTGTTCATGCATCTCTATTTGAATTGCACAGGCTGTAGTACATAAAGGCTTCGTTTCTTAAATATATTTATAGAAAAGCAATGTTATTACTAAGGACCATTTTCCGAGTTATAATCTTAAAGAAAAGCAAGCAATGAATAACTTACAAATTTCAAAACAAAATACCTGACTGTTTTTTTCCACTTTAAACCTGCTCTCAACAGACTATTATGACATTAAGATATACAAGTATAATCGCAACCTTTCTAAAAACCAACGGTTTATAACCGTGCTTGGCCAATATCTTTGTTGCAGGTTCTCTTATTGTAATTGTCGTTCAGCGGCTCATCTTACTCTTTTGCCTCTTTTTTCAACTACAAAAAAACACAAAGCGCCTTTGCTATTCTACTTTTCGTGGCTTCAATCTATCCACCAAAATAGCTGACTGGTAATTAAATTTTGGTTATCATGTTTTTTGTCGTTTTCAAGTATTACCTTCTTGATCTCATTTGTTCCGAGTTTAACTAAATTAGACTTCTTAAAAATATTTTTTTTTAACCTGGGACAACCCGAATCAATAAAATTCTTTTATTCCACAAACCTTTTCATATAGGACACTCCTTGTGTTATGTAGTTCCCTGAAAATTGCAGCAACGTCAATCTACTAGGTATAAACACGTAAATAAACTAGATGATTTTTTTTTTCTTTTAATACTATAGAAAAAATTGACAGTGCATAATTTCAGGTCAACTTAGACATTTTTCGAATGATTTGACAGAATGAATGTGGTGGACAAACCATTTGTTCAATGACTAAATAGGGTGGGGGGGGCAAATTTGCCTTATCCCCTTTCATTTTATATCTTGTTGTTTATAATCTTAAAAAAAGTCTTGACTCGTCACTGTTTGTATATTTAGATTTTTTAGGGAGAGGGGGGTGGGGATTTAAATACCCTGACAATTCTGAAAAATCAGGGATAATGTTTAGGGTGGAAAAAAACCCAGCAACTAACTATGGAGTCGTAAGTTAGGAACAACTTTATTTGAAATGGGGAAAGTAATTATTTTATAAATGTCAAAAAACACATCTCGGTAAACTGATGTGAGGTTTACCATATAAGAGTTTTTGATTAACAAACAAACTGTCAACTTGGTTAGTATCTCAACAGCCGAGCCAAACATAAACAGTATTTTGTGGCCAAATTTTCAGTCAAAAATAACAATATTCTTTTTAGAGGGATTTTCTACAGCGACTGATATGCAGCCTGTGTTAATTTCGTTATTTATTAAACTACAACCATTACCTACAATATTTATTAAAACTTCTTAAAACTGCTTGATAATAAGTGTACAATGTTCTTACCGACAATTTTTGCTGTTGTCTTCAATATTTTCTGGAAGGACAAATGAAAATTACGCTAACTCCTGAATAGAGCATAAATGAAGTCAATCCTTTCGCATTGAGAACTTTCTTTTGGTCCCTAAACTCAGTGATTAAACTGGCTAGGTTTTTATTCCTCTTTGCCAAAGTTTTCAGCCCACCATGCTTCATCCATAAAATGTGACTTTCTTAAAAAGATTCATTGCAAAACTAGCCAGTTGGATTGCACCTAGTTATTCAACTGGCTTCTTGTTTCATCACTCAAAAGCCTACTTAAGACAACATCTTTGCCAACGGAAAAATCCATTTCTAAATTCCAAACCCCAATAGAGCCAACTTGTGACAATTGATAAAATTGTTGCTTGACCCCCCCCCCCTGTAAAAAAAATCGTGGAAGTTTTGACTGAATCCTCCATTCGTAAAACAACACAGGGTGTATTCCATTTCGTAAAACAACATTCTTTGATCACTCAAAGCCTACTTAAGACAACATCTTCGCCAACGGAAAAATCCATTTCTAAATTCCAAACCCCAATAGAGCCAACTTGTGACAATTGATAAATTGTGTGCTCCCCCCCCCCCCCCCCCTGTAAAAAAAAATTGGTGGAAGTTTTTGACTGAATCCTCCAATCGTTAAACAACATAGGGTGGTCGCTCCAACAATGCATATAAAATTTGTCAAGTTTCTCACAGAACCTAATATGATATGTAATCTATAATATTTGAAAAGCTTTTTCACTTCTAAGAATTCTTTTGTGCTTATTCAAAGAGCTTGATGCAGAAAGTTTTTTTTATGCATAACACTTTCATATATGCATGTTGGAATTAGCACTTAAGTGACTTGGATCAAAAAATTTTCTTGCATACATGCAATCTAAAGGGTTTTTCACGCTGTACGCCCTCATTGGATCTTATTCAGGTTAGGTTCTAATTCAGAAAATCTTTTCTCATATATATTACACTAAAGCATGTTTTACTTGGATGCACTTGTTTATGCCTGATCAAATTTCCAGACTGAGCAAAGCTTTTTCTTACCAATATCACACTGAAAAAGTTTTTCATCTGTATGCACTCGTATATGACTAGTCAAAGTTGATGACCTAGCAAAAGATTTCTTACATATATCACACTGAAAAGGTTTTTCACCTGTATGTATTCGTTTATGCTTAGTCAAATCACCCGATTGAGTGAAAGATTTCTTGCAAATATCACACTGAAAAGGTTTTTTACCTGTATGTAGTCGTTTATGTGTAGTCAAAGTTGATGACCTAGCAAAAGTTTTTCTTACATAAATCACACTGAAAAAGTTTTTCACCTGTATGTAGTCGTTTATGTGTAGTCAAAGTTGATAACTCGGCAAAAGTTTTCTTACATATGTTACACTGAAAGGGTTTTTTCACCTGTATGCACTCGTTTATGACTAGTCAAATGTGCCAACTGAGCAAAACCTTTATTACATATATCACACTGAAAAGGTTTTTTCACCTGTATGCACTCGTTTATGACTAGTCAAAAATGTGCCAACTGAGCAAAACCTTTTATTACATATATCACACTGAAAAGGGTTTTTCACCTGTATGCACTCGTTTATGACTAGTCAAATTTGCCAACTGAGCAAAACCTTTATTACATATATCACACTGAAAAGGTTTTTCGCCTGTATGCACTCGTTTATGTCTAGTCAAATGATCCAGCCGAGTAAAAGTTTTCTTACATATTTCACACAGGATAGGAGTTTCACCACCAATGCTGCAGATAGTTGAATTCGTTACTTCTAAAATTAGGGAATAGAATTAAATAAATTTCAATATGACAGCTAAAAGTAGTACTTAAACACATTATATGGAGAATCATTGGATGATTGGGATTAAAGGTTTAAAGGTTAAAAATTGGGATTTAAGATGGTTTTTGGGTATAAAAAAGTTAAAAGACTGTCAAATGTGATATTTTTACATTTACGTGAAATGGCAGTTTTAAGCGGCCTAACAGGATAAGTAGTAAAACATGGCGGAATCGTTTTGAATTTTTTGATCTATAATGAACTAGTAAGTCTGAAACGAATGTTTTAACCCCATTTTTATATCCAAATACTATAGAAAGAATTTATTATTTTCAAGGGTTATAAAAGGACTTAAATAAAAATTTGCAAGAAAAGAGACTATTATATTAAAAAAAAAACCTAAAAATTCAGTTTATTCGTAGGTCTATTAGATGAACTGCTACATATTTACTGTTTGTTTAACTTATTTAAAACTTTACAAAATCAGGATTAGCCATGGTATGAGACTCAATACAATTTCCTTGGGACTTGTGTGGGCTGTAAATCTAATTATAAAATTTTCATTTTTATAACACAAATTTTGTATAAGTTTATCAAAGTTCGATGCCCTTTAGAGGGAACAGGGAGAGCCAGATACTTTAAAAGGGTGGCCAGTGTTTATCTCTTTTAAATTATCTTCAGCATATTTTCATTAGAAAACAGACTTTAAGCTCTAATCGTCATTTTGATCATATCAGAAATCCCCCCTTCCATGGAATTTTTTTTTGCGGATATCAAATCACGCCAAAAATTTCCCAAGGACAATTCCCCTTGAACATCTCCACATGCAAATAAAACTGACAAAGAGAAAGTAAAACAAATAAAAAATAATTTAGCATGTCGAATTCCCTTAGTGTAAAATTTCCCTGGATATTTCTCTCTCCAGGAATAAATCTACAAAAAACCCACCCAAAGAATAAATATTTCCCCGAAAAATGTGAATACTTCTCAATAAAAAAAACTGAAATAAACAATGGGCAAATTTTATAACTTAAAGACCTATCCCCAGGGCTTTGGAGGGTTGTGTTATCTTCAAAGGCATAGTTTTGGAACCTTTTGACCATGATAAAATTTGCCTTTGCAGGCAGCCAATTTTGAAAAGCCTGTGCAGCCAAACAAGTCTCTTTTAATTTTTTGTTTAAGGGGACAGAGTAAAATATATTTTTATGGTTGTCACAACAGACTAAACAATACGATTTATAGTTGTGTGTCTTCTGACAGATTCTTGGCTAATAATTTGATTGTTTTTAAGTGCTTATAAATTGTCAATCCTCCATGGTGCCGTGAAAGGCAATGAATTATCTTTGTTCTTTTTGTTATAAATGTAATCCCTTTGGAAGGCTTGACACAATTAAGAAGAAAACAATTGACATTGGAAATTAGCTCAGAAATGTAGGATTTAAGCATTCTTTTTATAGACCAAGCTACAAAGTTTTCTCTTTTTATTGCAGCTTACTTTGAATTCATTAAAAATAATCCAAGATTTAATTGTGAATTTTAGTTGCATATATTTCAATAAAAACTTTGGGATTTTCACTTTTCAGGGACAATGGCTGTTCTTTATTTACGGCTTGTTAGTACGAGCTGTTTTACCTAAGGCTCGCTTAAATGTGAAGGCAGGAGGGGAGATTAGGAA
This sequence comes from Artemia sinica, assembly GCA_027921565.1. Lineage (NCBI taxonomy): Eukaryota > Metazoa > Arthropoda > Branchiopoda > Anostraca > Artemiidae > Artemia > Artemia sinica. Next base: position 581,901 of record JAPEVW010000106.1, on the reverse strand, counting down.
TCAGATTATTTTTTAGCGTCATAATTTTCCACGGTTTTAAATATAAACTGGCCGGAAACTTCACCCCCAGTAAATTTTTCTTCTCAGGAAAAATTCTGCTGGTGGAAATTTAATCCATCAGAAATCCCCCCCCTTTAAAAAAAAAAAAAATATCTGTAAACTTTTTATAAGCAAATACTATAAGTAAACAACTGAAAAGGTTCAACAAAAAGCCATTTTACCATGGGCTGTAGACGTTTAGGTATCCTGAATGCTTGGACTTTTCAACTATGCTGAACAGAGTTGTTTTGTTACTTAAAAAGCGCACTAGAACTTTTAATTTCCGTTTGAGTAACTCCTCTCTGGATATTTTAAACCATTGGTTCGATAAGATTACCTCATGGGAGCAAAATAAGCACGCCTCCAAGATCTTCATTTTGAAAAAAAAGGAAAAAAAAAAAGGCTGTTAAATTGGAATAACAATCATTTGCGATGCATTAACATGCTTTAGTCTAACGATTGAGGGGCAGACGGATGGGTAGCCTCTCTTATATGTGGAATATTTCTTTTTCATTGAAAGTTTTAACGTTGCTCCTAAATTTTATTTGAAACAATAGGTTTTTAAAATTTAATTTCCGTAGTTTTGCAAAAAGGCCCTAAAAATATCCCCCTCTCTCTTCGTGGAACATTACCCCCTGAAAAAAATTTCTCCCATAAAATACTTATAAGATCTTCTAAAATTGAGCACATGATTCTTAAGCCGTTTTAGCAGCTAAAATATTTTTGCCAATGCCTTACTCGGACAGGACCAAATCAACGGCTTTTTGGAAGAGAAAAATTACTATTTTTCTAAGAACGGTAAAAAAATTTCTTTGAAATTTATATTCTAACCCAGGCTAATCAGCATGAGTACTTATCTCCATTATAACATACTGCTGTAATTGTTGGTCGTATACGGTTTGACCTATGATCTATTAGTGACGATAGTCTGCACGTAAGTTTGATCGGCTACAAGAATCAACAGCCAATTAACCAACCTCTGGTCAATTTTCACTGGCCTTTGTAAGATTTTGCAAAAACACCTCAGTTTTTTTGCTATTATCGGCTACAACCCCAAGATATTGTTTGATGTATTTTCCTCTATAGGGATTATTTCTAGTAAAATACTCTGGGAAGCTAAAATTGTACTAATTAATTAAAAAATCTACTTTTCTCTTCTGCGTAATGGTATCAACCCCCTACTTCTGCCTCCCAGTTTTAATCTCGTTTCATCTGATGTATAATTTTCTAATATTTAACCCATTTCCATTCTAAATCTATTAGTCTGTAGAGGAACTCTTCCTAAGTATCTGAATTTGTCTTTGTTTCAAATCTAGATTTTTAAAGCATGTGTTCCAAACGTAACTCAAATCGGCCAGCCCTAGTCTTTTAGAGTTTTTACAAGCCCCTTGAATCCTCGGTCGGCAATTCTCCCAACACATTTTGTGCTTTACGATTTAAGTTAGATTGGATTTTCGCTACCCAGTTTTATTCCGGTCTACCATTTAATTCAGTTTTTTTTTTTTCCGCAATTGGAGATATACAAATGTACATCTTCGTTTTCCAACATTGGTTGAAGGATTAACCGTATGCATTAAATCTATAAGAAATTATTGTTTTGGGTGTTGTTGGGGTGTTGGGGTCATAGCTCTTCCTATGATTGTCATTATATAGCCTCTTTTTCTCCGTTTCCCTGTCTTTCGTGTAATTCCGCTAAATCTACATTTAAAAATTTTAGTGTCTCCCGAACCAATGCTGAGGATATAAACAGTTAAATGACAAAGGAATAAAGAATGTTGAGGTAAAGTTTAGATAAATATGAAAAAGTGACGTACTTAATAAATAATACGATTAGAAATTGGAGTTGAAATAGAAATAAAAAGATTAGAGATTGGAAGCCATTGTATTGTAAGTAGTCAGAGATTTCAAGTAAGTTTTATTATTAGTAAAGGTGGTGGATGCAATAAAAATGTTAAAGAGGAATAGACAATGCCCAGGGTGTTTTTTAAGAAAATTTAAGAATTTGGAAGAATAGAAGAAAAATATGTCTGCAAATCAAGAATAGAATACTGGAAGCTAAAGTGATAACAGTGGTCAAATATGGCTCTGAAATGTGTGGCGGTACCAAAGAGGAGGAGGATTTGCTGGTATATTTCAGAGAAATAAAAATTCTTTTGAGCACCCGTCTGACTGACCGTATTTCAATCAGAAAGCTGTACAAGAGAATCTAGTTCTATCCTGATTACCAGGGCTGTAATAAGTGAAAAACTGAGATGGTTATGACATATTTTTATGGATTAAAGATGACAGATTGCGAAAGATCATCCATTTCGGGCAACAATCAAGGGCCAAACAAATAGTATGTCGTCCCCTAATGGTGGGGGAGAAGGTCGTAAGGATGGATTTAAAGGACATTCTAAATATCTGGGAGAGTGTACAGAGGTGTACTTTGAATGATTTTGTGTACAAAGTGTACTTTGAATGATTTGGGATTTAGAATAGCATTGGTAGGTCTCTTTGCCTCAGGTAGCTTGGTTCTGCATTAAGTCGTAAGTAATAGCATGCAAGTTAAGAGTTTAATATTTTACTTTTTCTAGTCAAATTCTAGTCAATTGTTATCTTATCAAGTTGATGCTGGAACTCTTAATTTTTTACCTTGATCGCTGATAGATATCGAGCCAAATTTCTGAGACTCAGTTTCAAGTTTACATGGTACCAAAATGCTGGGGAAAAGTTGTCGTTGGACCATCTCCTAGTTTGGGAAACAAAAAAGGGTCTGAAATGTCAACCTGCTTCTTAATGTCACTTGGTAAAGCATCTTCAACTTCTAAAAACATAATTAAAAGAGATATAAAAGAAGCTTGACAACAATGTATATACATTTTACGAAAAAGAAAATTCAGATAAAGATGTAGTTCCGAAAAAAAAGTTATGCGTATAGAACACCTTCTTCTTACAAAAAAAAAAACTATTTGATTATTCAATCAAATAAGCTTCCTCCAAAATTTATACGGCTACATTTCCCATAAAACCGTATATGCCCCGGGCCTAACTTAAACCCCTTGTCCTTGCCCTTGCCCAGGGCTCTGGGGGTTTTATCAACCCCGAAAGCGTTGTGATATAATCTTTGGGCTATTTTGAGCCCAAAGGCTATGTCAAATTTTCGCTCAGATACAATGGGGAAAATAATACGTAGAGGGGGGGGGGGCGCCTTAAGTGTCATTTTTGACTCTTAAAATGGAGAACTGGAACTTTCAATTTCCGATCAAACGATCTTCCTGCAAGGTTTATACGACCATCACCTTCCATCAAACCTTATATGCCCCTAAAGGAATAACTTACAACCCTTGACCCCGGGATTTGCAGGCTGTGTCAACCCCAGAGACATTTGCTATATGATCCATGAATTATTTTGAACAAAATGGCTATTTCAAATGTTGATCGAATTTATTTGAAAAAAAAGGGCGTGGGAGGGCTAGCTTCCCTACGATCAATTTTGACATTTAAAATGGAACTAGAACTTCAAATTTTTAATCAAATGAGCTCCCTTCAAAGATTATAACAACCACCCCTCCCATAAAAACCTTATATGCCCCCGGAGAATAGCTTACAACACTTGCTTCGGGCTCCAGATGGTTGTGTCGACCCCGATTGTTATCTGATATTTGGACTATTTTGAGCGCAATGACTATCTAAAAATTTTGGTTGGATGTATTTGGAGAAAAGAGACCATAGGGAGGGGGGGGGGGTACTAGTTGCCCTCCAATCACTTCGCTCTTAAGGAGGACACTAGAACTTTCAATTTCCAATCAAATGAACCCCCTCCAAGTTCCGACCACCCCTTCCATAAAAACCTTGTATTCTTCCGGGAAAGATTATCTGATCTTTCAACTATCTTTAAGAAAATGGGTAACTCAAAATTTTATGGGATACATTTGGGGAAAAGAGGGTATTGGGAGAGGATAGTTGCCCTCAGATCGCTTCTTACTCTTAATACGGCACTATAACTTTCAATTTCCATTCAAACCAGCACCCTTCAAAGTTTACACGACCACCCCATCCAAAAAAACTTACACGTCCCAAGGTATAACTTTTAACATGTGCCCCCAGGCTCTCGAGGGGTTGTGTCGTACCCTAGACTTTTTTTTTATCAGAGCTTTCAGCTATTCTTTACCAAAAAGGGTTAGACGGGATGCATTTGGGGAAAAGAAGGCGTGGAGGAAGGGGCTAGTTTGCCTTCCAATCACTTCTAACTCTTAATACGAGCACTAAAACCTTCAATTTCCGATCAAATGAGCCCCCTCAAAAGTTTATATACGACCACCCCTTCTATAAATACTTACATGTCCCAAGGGTACAACATTTACACGTGCACCCAGGCTCTGGAAGGGTTGAGTCAACCCAGGAGTTCCTGTTATCTGATCTTTGATCTGCTTTGAAAAAAATAGATATTTGAATATTTTGATTCATTTGGGGAAAAAAGGGGCGGGAGTCTAGTCCCCCTCCTATAGCTTTTGAACTCTTAAAAAAGGAAAAAAAGGACTTTAAATTTCCAATCAAATGAGCCCCTCCAAAGTTTATACGACCAAACCTTCCATATAAACCTTATATACTCCCAGGGAATAACTTTCAACGCGTGCCTCCGGGCTCTGGGGAACTTTGTTGACCCCAGAGTTTTTTTTTTTTATTTGATTTTAGAACTATTTTGAACAAAATGGCTATCACACAGTTTGATTGGATGCATTTGAGGAAAAGACAGCGTGAGGGGGCAGGGGACAAGTTGCACTCCAATCTCTTTTCATTCTTAAAATGGCACTAGAACTTCTGATTTCCAACTGAATCAGCCCCCTCCAAGTTAATAAGACCAAACTTTCTAAATGAAGTGCCTCTGGAAAAAAATTGAAGCCTTATGACCTTTTCTATAGACAACAATAAAACATTGCCTCTGATAATATTGCTGTGGTTCGTACTTAACCAGGAGTCAAGTGGGGTTACGTTTTAAGGCTCATCTATACAGATCAGTTGTGATGTGTGTGATGGACTTTGTCAAGACCTGTAAAAGCTATAAGAGAGCATGGAATCAAAAAGAGAAAGTAAAACTTGTCCCAACCATAGATTATGCTGATGATTTGACTGTCCTAGTTGAAAAACGTAAGCAAAATGAAAGACTTTTTTTAAGGTTCTGAGAGTTAAGGGTGCAAAAATAATTTTGAAAATTAATATTAAGAAGACTAAAATACATTAAATAAAAATCAGTGAAAGTGAGGAGTAATACTGGGTAACGAGAAGATTCGTCAAACTTCACTTACCTAAGTATTATTATTACTAAAGATGGTGTATGAAATGAAAATGTTAAAGCAGAATAGTCTCGACCCACGACATTTTTACGAAAATTAAAAGTTTGGAAGAATAGAAAGATATGTCTGCAAACCCAAGATTAGAAAATTGGAGGAATCTGTTAACAGATTCTTTTGGCACCCGTCCGACTGATTGTATTTCAACCAGAAAGATATACGAAAATTTGGTTATATAACCAGATCTAAATTATTTGGAAAAAATATTTGTTTCTTTTTCTTTTCATCAAATTTCAAATTTCTTGATTTCAAAGTTATTCAGTTGGTTTTTTCTCAATGGAGGAGGATATAATACATAACTTTCTCTTTCGCTTGCTCTAAAATCTTCCCCTTTTTCTGGGTACTTTTCTTCAAGCTTACACGTCGTTTAATTATAGATTATCAAGTGAGACCTCAAGATCGTTTAGCGAAGCTAAAAAAAACTGAACATGCAAAGTAAACTTAAGATTCTATCCGCAAAAAACCCCCAATCTTTTTGGGAATGGGGGAGTTAAAATTGTTTATTTATTCATGCATTTTAAGACCATTTTACGAATCCCCGAATTATTTCGGGAGGGGATTTCAAACCTAGTGTTCTCTTCTCCTAGACACGACCCTAGTTTAATACTGAATAGTAATCATCTACCAGGTCTACCAATGGTGCTTTATTTCTGATGATATTCCCAGTTTTCCCTTAGCTTTTAACTTCAAGTGTCCGCTGACAGAAATATTTTTACCTTTTTTTTTACTTGATCCCTAGAAAAGTATACAAACTTGGAAGGTCCAAACTTTTGAATATACTAATCAGACTGTACTGTGAGTAGTGCCCGACGCAAAGAGACATCTGTACGTCTCTTGGCCTAGGGCAGCTTTGGTTCTGCATTCAGTCGTTAGTAGTAGTATTCAAGTTAGAGTTTAAGATTTTACTTTTTCAAGTCAAATTTTAGCCATTATTATTCTATTTAGTTTATCCCAGAACTCTGAAATTTTTACCTTGATCAGTAATGGATGTGAAACCAATTCCTTAGACTCAGGTTCAAATTTACATGCTGCCGAAATGCTGGGAAAAGTGCCCATCGGACCATCTTCAAGTTTGGGAAACAGAGTAGGGTCTGAACTGTCAACCTGCTCCTTAATGTCACTTCGCAAAGCATCATCAACTTCTAAAAAACATAAATTAACAGGAATATAAAACAATTTCGACAAAAATGTACATACATTTGACAAAAAGAGTATTAGTAAATTTAGGGCAAAAGATGTAGTTCTAAAAAACAAAGTGATGTAAAGAGAACACCTAGTTCTTTAAGAAAATTTTGTGTAATGAGATCCTCAAAAATTAGAAAACAGAGGCTCCGGAGCCAAAGTTAATATTTCAATTAAAAAAAAAACTTCGCAAGAAAAAGTTGCATTTTATTTTGATAAATTCAATTTTACTATAAATCGAGAACATGTATAATTTTTTGTTTAAGTTGGCAGATTTTAAGAACAAAAGCAGATATTTTGAGGAGAATTCAAGTTACCAGTGCCTTCCAAAATCATTAAAGACAGAAAAAATTACAATTTGTTCGAATATCAAAACACAGTATATTGAAGATCTTAAAAACTGGTGCCGGCTTAATAAATAGGGACTGACAAGTCTTGTGACATAAATGATAAAGCACAAGTTTCACTTTTTGTAAGATATATGTTTCATTCAGGGCCTAAAGAAGAACTTTTAGAATTATTACCACTCAAAGGTCAGACCCGTGAGAAGGTATCACAAATACTGTACAATCAGTGGATCAAACAGTTTAATGTCATGGTGGAGATGATCCGTTTTATCTAAATCAGCTTAATCGTAAACTACAAGGGAAAGAAAAACTTAATTTTTTCAAAGGTTAGAAGAAGCAAAAAGACTCGTGTGTTTTTATTATTATTGTGTTTTTTATTATATTTTGGTATATTTCATCAGGATTAACCTAACTCCACTTCTCGAGTGTGACTATATAAAACACAAGTACCAAAAAAAGTTAACCAAAGAAGGAGATTTGGCTCCCAATTATTTAAAAATTATTGTAATGTTTATATTTGGCTCTTTGGCTAATAAGTTTGCCAAACACAACCATTCCAACCCAGTAAGAATTTCCCTTGGACCATTTCTCTCAACATCTCACATGTAATGTTTAGTCGGAAAGAGAAAGTGAGACAATTAGAAAGAATTTTGAATATATATTTTGGCAACATACCCACTGTAAAACTTTCCGTGAAAACTCGAATCCCCGCAAACTTCCTTCAACAAAAGAAAATTATCTCAGTGAGTAATTTTCAAATTTTGAGCAGCAATTTTGGCATTCTAATTTCCGTTCGAATGAGCCCTCTCCCATTATTCTAAAACTATGGTACGATGCGATCACTCCTGAAAATAAAAAACACTCACCCATGATACTTCTGGCAAAAAATACAAAACATCACATTTTTGCAGACGGGAGCTCGAAACCTCCCTTTAGGGGTGTTACCTCCTTTTTGTAAAATCAGGCAATTTTCTCAGGCTTGTAGCTTTTGATTGGTAAGACTAAAACTTAATGAATCTTATTTATTAGGAATCATAATAAGTCAATTCTTTGATACATCTATTGACATCGAAATTTCGTTTTCAGTATCGTTTTACATTGAGAATAATCAAAAAAAAGAAAATATGATTTGTAGCTATTTTAATTGTGTTTGTTACGAGTTTCGTAAACACTGAATGAAAACTTTAATGTAGACGAATCTGTATCTATAGTTCAGGTATTTCTGTGTCTGATAAGTGCAGTTTTTACCTTGTTGAACCTTTGTTCTGTTTTATATTGTATTGATGAATCATGAAATGTTGCTCATCTTTCTGCAATAGTGGAGAGTAAGTATAAGACCCCGCTTTTTTAACGGCAAGGTAGAAATCTTGCGTAACTTCCTTCTCATCCTGATCATTTTAATGTTTTACCTCCAATCATGTCCTCCTCCCAGCCCGATTCTGGACAATGCAATATGCGTAAAGAAGTTTCTCTACGTCCACGGAATATACTCTTGTTCCGTCATCACACCCTCACAGACCATTTTAATCAATCACCCTTCCCAACACCCTCTTGCTTGTTCGCCTCCCAGAAGCATTCCCTTGCAACTTTAATCCTATCTACGAGGCATAGGCAGTGGCCAACTAGTTTGGGCACTCATCCTCTATTTTTCAAAATGGATAGTTGTTTCCTTGCCCAGACACTCTCTGTTCTACTTACCTTTTCCAGTACCATCTTCCCTCCCCTCCTATAATCCCTCCAAGTTTAAATCTTCTTACCCTATCCCCATGAGGGCCCCCCATGTTCATTTTATCTCTCGCAGCTACCGTGTCAATGCGACTCGAGTTCCGGCAATTGAAAATTATCCTGCCGTAAACACTAAAATTTTCTACCTTGATGTCAACTCGAAACAATATCACCTTCCTTCTCGCTCTTCATCTATATCCTAGCCTTTCCCCACTTCTTAACGCCGTAGATGATCCCTAGATAATCTACGATCACCCCTAGATCTGGCTTTCTGAGGTACCAACTAGCAAAGTCAAAGCCCTTCTCAAGAATTACTCATCTCTATTGACAGCCACATTTCTCAAATCGCTTTTGATTTCATAGTTTTTTAGTTACAAACGCCAAAAGTTTACCAAACTCGAGGTGCTAGGAGAATTAAATCGAGTAGATATTATGGCTGCAAAAGATTACTTTCCCATACCCCGAACCCATCAGTTGTCACTGTGTTCAGTCTATTAAGCACTGTCCAGAGATAACCAAGTTGGAAACAAGGTGGTAATGTCTATAGTTTTTAGTTTTTTTTTTTTACTAAGAGTAATCTTTACCCCAATATTACTTCTATCCCTAGTTTATCGGAGCATTATTCATTCCTTTCGCTAACTATTAGGATATAAGTGGGCTTTTCCGTCATCCCTTTAGTATCATTGCAATAGCTGTCTTCTTTTACTTGTCGATTCAAATATTGATGCATAGATTATTTTCTGCGGATTGATTTCTGAAAGTGAATTTCGAAAAAGAGAGCATAAAAAGAGATGAGAGTAATTTTTTCTTGATGTTTATTATTCAAATATGTATAAATTAATATTTCGTGAACTAAGAGCTGTTCAATGGTATTTGTTTTGCTGTTTGTTCTTACAGCAGTGTAAGTTTTCAGGAGAATCATCAATAGGAAGGCGCCTTGTGACATTTGTATTTTTATTGCTTTGGCAAATAAATAATCATAATCAATGAGTTTCGCATAGAATTCCAAGCTGAATATACTAGAATAAACTTAAAATTTAGAAACTAAGTTTCAATATGTTTTTACTTTCAGAAAAAAAAAACAATTTTTTGCCTCCCTCAATTGTGAAGGTTAGACAAATATGCAAAGATACAGTAACTTTTACTTTCATTTTTTTACTTGAAATTTTTCTAAGTAACAAAATAGAAGGAAATATTTTCCTTCTATTTTCTTAGCAGAAATATAATTAGATATAAACTTACCATTCTTAATATCAGAAGCTTCAGATAGAGTGAAATTTTCAGCCATATTTGGAATTAGAGGTGAGCGTCAGTAACAGATTCGTCCAATACACTTAAAGTCTCTTATAAAATGTAGAATACTACTAACAATACATGGAATTAGTCCTCCCTACACAGGAGATCAAAATGTCCCTAGAAATTAGGCAATCTGTAATAACTGATGTTGTAAAACTGTAAAGCAAAAAATTATATTAATAAAGAAAAAGGATGAGGTTCACTGGTTATACAGTCTGATAATTAGAATAATATTCGCTTTCATTTGCATTATTAAAGAGGTAGAAATAAAGGTTTAAAAAATGTATCTATAAAATTCAACTGTACGTCTATAGGCCCTATTTCAGTACCAAAAAACATTTAAATTAAAATTGCAGAATAATAGCTCTTTGTTGCTTGGAAATTTTTGACCAATAGAAGATTGACAGTTCAAGAATAAACTACAGTCTAAACTAGGTCCAATATGATGTTTTGTAGCTCGTATCTCTATCATGTCCTTCTCAAAATCAAGGAAAATAACAAACAAATCTTACCAATATATTTATTGCTGTCTAAAACTCTTAAGCTCAGGGGTTACAGTTTGTAATATGGAGATTGTCCAGCACTTAGTCAGGTACATAGTCAACTTATCACTTGATTTGTCAGTTCACATGCTTTTAAAATATAGGCCTAGAAATTCCTTTCTTTTTAAGTAATCTTTTCAGCTGTAATTGCTCCTTATCATATATACAGAGAAATGTTTATTTTCTATTGAAAAAAGATCAATTAGATTTGAGAACAATTTCGTGCAAAGAGTACTTGCAACTACTTGCGGTAATAAGAGTCCTTGGCCCTTCGATCAGGTTTCTCATGAAAAAAAAGTAAAAAAAATAAAAGTTTGACTTAGAAAGTAGTGATGCCAGGGTTATATCAAATGAAACGAGGACAAACATCCCTGTGATGTTTTGGTCCTGGACCTCTCAGGGACTTAAGAAGACTGGTAGACAACCGATCACCATTGGTTGTTTCATTAAACGTAAGGCCAGAGCTCTACAATTACCACTCAATGAGCTGTGATCTCAGGATTGCCTGGCGCAGATGTGAGTAAGTGCTACTCTATATTGCATTAAGCATTGGAAGATCTAGGTCTAAGTAAATGATCATAAAACTGTTACAAGCAATTATGAAAATCCCTTAAAGCACTAATAAATACTTATTCTTTCATTCCTAAGACTGTGATGCTTCACTTTATCCCCTCCCTCCCCCCTCTCCTGATAGACAAATATAAAGGCTGCTCTATATATTCAAACCATATTTTTTAACAGAGCAAATCTTTTTGTCTCCATTGTTTTACACCAAATGTTAATCCATTAACAAGAATAAATGAGTCACATTAACAAAAAGAATATACTAAATATTTATAAATCACTGTGTTTATCCATCAGAGGGGTGGGGGGAGAGGATCTTAAGTTAAGCAATATTTTTTTCCTAATGAAGTTTTTCTTAAGAATATGTAATTCAGTTATTATGATTGCTGTAAAAGAGTTTTCATAAATTTTGGAAACTATTTACTACCCACAAATAATAACTTGAGTTTACTACTCACAAACAAAAGCTTGTGGCAACCACTCTTTATAAGTAATTTAATAAGATTCGACAGTTTTTTTCTGTTGTCCAAAATAAAAAATTAGTATTTACAATAGGAAGTATCCAGGGTCCAGGGCTGGGCAGGTGAGGGCAGGGCAGGTAGAAATTACTTTCTTTTTAAGTAATCTTTTTAGCTGTAATTACTCCTTATTATATATACAGAGAAAATGCTTACTTCTATAGAAAAAAGATCAATTAGATTTGAGAACAATTTCCTGCTAAGAGTACTTGCAACTAGTTGGGGTGATAAAAGCCCTTGGCCCTTTGGTCAGGTTTCTCATGAAAAAAATACAAAGTTTGACATAGAAAGTAGTGATGCCAGGGTTGTACCAAATGAAACAAGGACAAAATCCCTGTGATGTTTGGTCCTGGACCTCTCAGGGCCTCAAGAAGACTGGAAGACAATAGATCACCATTGGTTGTTTCATTAAACGGAAGGCCAAAGCTCTACAATTATCACTCAATGAGCTGTGATCAGAAGATTGCCTGGCGCAGATGTGACTGCTACTCTATATTACATTAAGCATTGGAAGATCTAGGTCTAAGTAAATGTTCATAAAACTGTTACAAGCAATTATGAAAAATCCCTTAAAGCACTAATAAATACTTACTCATTTCATTCCTAAGACTGTGTTGCTTCATGTTGATTCACTTTATCCCCCCCCCTCTCCTGATATACAAATATACACGCTGCTCTATATATTCAAACCATATTTTTTAACAGTACAAATCTTTTTGTCTCCATTAACTTACACCAAATGCTAATCCATTAACAAGAATAAACAAGTCACATTAACAAATGAATATTATAAATATTTATAAATCGCTGTGTTTATCGATCAGAGGGGGGGGGAAGAGGATATTAAGTTAAGCAATATTTTTTTCTTCATTAAGTTTTTCTTAAGAATATGTAATTCAGTTATTATGAAAATATAGTTGTAAAAGAGTTTTCATAACTTTTGGAAACTATTTACTACCCACAAATAATAACTTGAGTAACTACTCACAAACAATAGCTTGTGGCAACCACTCTTTATAAGTAATTTAATAGGGTTCAAACAATTTTTTTCTGTTGTCCAAAATAAAAATTGGTATTTACTATAGGAAGTATCCAGGGTCTGGGCAGGTGAGGGCAGGGCTGGGGGAAAAGTTGGGGCAATGGAAATAACAGTAACTGGCAACCTGGGACTAAGAAATAAAAGTATGTTACTTCCCAAGGATTGGTCTGGTGCCGGCCAGAGGCATTACCAGCCAATATATTTTTGGAAGGAGGCAACAGTTCTAAAATGTTTAGACTAGCTAAGTAGTTGGCTATTAGACCTCACTTATATATAAGTTTCACCAGGAATTAGCCAAATAGTCAGCTATCAACAGAATTTCATATAGGCCTACACTTTGAAAATAGTTAACTAGGTTAGCTAAAATTAAGATCCCAGATATAACTTGTGTTGAAAATATCCAACTAGTCAGCTACCAATAAAATTCCATATATAGGGTAAATGCACCAATGATTTGACAGTGCAATTTTGGAACCACTGTCAACATTTTCCTGCATAACAAAATAACTCTGCTTAATCGTGACTTGGAACACCATCTCTTGAAGCCGTTGTATAATTGTGACAATGTGAAATGTGAACACTATATCCTGTATACCCAGATTAGAAAAAAAATATTCAATTTAATCAGTTTTTCTGTTTTGACACAAATGAGCTCCTGACATTTTTTTAGATATGTAATGTTCAAACTGTCATTACTTGATTATATTTTTGCAAAAAAATTGGGATCAGCACCAATGCGTCAAGATACATCTGATCTTCTCTAAAATGTAGCCACATTGGGTTTTTCTTAATAAATTCAAACACTTGAACTTTCAAGTGTTGAAATCTTGTCTGATGTATGGTAAAGGCACCAAACATTTCACAGTGCAATTTTGGAACCACTGTCGAAATTATCCTTCAAAACAGGATAGCGCTGCTTAGTCATGACTTGGAAATCCATCTCTTGAAAGCCTTTGTTATATTTTTGACAATGCAAAACATGGACACTATATCCAATATCAAATCAAAATCTCCTTTAATTCAAAACGCTTACATGGTTGGACTGATTCTTGTTTTTTTTTTTTCGTCAAGACAATAGTAAACAATTCAAAAAAAGTCTACATACACAAAATGCAATTTTCACATTCAGTGACATAGTCAAAATAAATACAATTTTCACAATGCTTGCACAGTCAACAAAATTAAAAAAACAAGACAAAAATTAAAATAACATACAACTATATATAAAATTGGGCATCTATGTTATAAAAGCAAAATAAACCCAGGCACAAAATTTTTTTTCATATCTTGCAAGGGTTGTGAATACTGGTTGTATTTTTGGTATAGGTTCAGCAGCAGAACTTTGCAACTTTTTGTCTACAAGGGGAAAAATCCTGAGGAAGTATATCACAGAGGTGGGATTTTTCAAGATACCCTTTCCCAACTTGAGACCAAGTTGTTGCCTTTTTTTTCAAGGGTAACAAGTTTAAATTCTGGAGGAGCAATATATAGGGGACTTTATGAGATTTAGGTGCAACAAGCAGGACATGGTACTGAACTTGCTCCAATGTCTCTAACTGTTCATGAGTAAGGGAGAAGTGCCATACTTGACAACAATATTCTAAGATAGGTCTAATGAAAGAAAGATAGAACCTCAGAAGATGCTCAACAGGAACACCTTAAAAGATAGCAACTTCATAGCGGAGATACCCATATTTCCATGTTTGACTCTGCTTCCTACTTCTTTGTCCCACTTCATATCTGACGAAATATGGACGCCTAGCAGCTTAATTAGGGCCACCATCTGCTGTTGGTGTAGCAGAGGATAATAGGTTGGTTTGGTCCTTAAGAAAGAAATTGAAAGTACAGCCGATTTGTCCATATTCACTACCATGTTGCTACTGGCAGCATGGTTCTGTAATCCTTGATGATACCATACGTGTTGCTTTGGGGAGTCCTTGCAGCAAATTTCAGTAATGATAGATCATTGACATACTTCTGTCTTTCAGGATAGGACTCTGCCAGCTTTTTGACCATGACAAGAAACAAAGAGGACCTGTTGAAAAACTTCATTGAACATGTAAAACAAATGAAAAATAGTTGGTGTCGAAATTCCAGGGTCCACTGAACGAAAAATAAACCTGTCAAATTTATGAGTGCCCGCTACTACCTTGTAAGTAACTTTTTTGATGAGTTTACTGTGGTTGATCAGGTTGAAAGCTTTTTTTCAGATCTATTGGTATGAGGTTTATCCAGTAGCTGGGGTTGTCTAGGTTCTTGAGGATTTTGGCCAGAAGGCTTACCAAATATTGAGCTGTTGGGGTCTTGGGAAGACTACCAAACTGCTTTGGATCCACCATGCTGATGATTTTTCCCTTTAGCCAGGATGAGAGGAATTACTAGTAGACTCTGCTAAATATTGGTGTAAGAGTGATCGGCCAAACTCCAGGGAAGTCATTAGGTGCATCTTTTTATGGTATTGTTGACACATATCCTTCTTCCATAAAGACGGGAAGTTGCCAGAAATGGTTATGTGGTTAAATAAATTTTGAAAGTGGTTGACTAAGTTTCTCTGGGAATGCTTTGATGATTTGTATTGGAATGTCAATTGGTGTGACACACTTTGTTTGTTTTAGCATTCTAAGTTTTTTGGTCAGCATTTTGGCTGTTATTATTGGGAGGTCCTGATAGTCTGGAAGTGGTATCTCATCTGGGCGCAAGGGAGGTAGGGTTTGTACAATACTAGCCAGGTGGGTATTAAGTTGGCTGGCCAATTTGGTATCTGTATCATCCAAGTTGAAATTGACACACTTAGTTTCTTTCCAACAAGTTATTTAACTTCTTTGTACCACTGTTAGGGTTTGGATTAGAACAAATCATTTACTTTACTTTGATAGTAGTCTTTTGCCACCTGGCCTTTCAGTTTGTGAATTTTGGTGTTCAAAAGAATAGCTTGCTGGCGTTTTCCTTCCTTGAACAATCTTTGTTTCTCATGTATCAGCTTTTTAAACATCCTTTGAAATGTACAGATGGTCAGTAGAGAAGGACTTGTTTTTTTCTCTTCGGAAAGTAACTGCAAAATTTTTCTAGTAGACTACTTTGAAGACTTTTCTGCTTTTGAATTGGCAATGCTGGCATTTGGTACATCTATCCAACTTTCTTGAGTTTATCCAGTTCCCAAACTTGAACAAACTGGTATCAGTGATTGGCTGGCTGGTTATCTCTTTTGTTGTGTACGTTATTTTCATGCTGTTCAATGGGTTTAGCTCAATTGAGAAATAGTAACAACCACCCAGGGTCAGGCTGTCTGTGGGACTTCTGTAGTATTTGGTCATATTTGTAGCAATTATGTCAAGTGATGTTCCTCCTTTGGTAGTTGGGAAACTTACAGTATTACTTAACTCAAATGCCCTGTAAAAATTTTCCAGTTTCAACTCATTACAATCACCAAGAACAAACATTGCACATCCGGGCCACTTACCTGAAATGTTAGTTGGCACTCAGGTGGAGCTTTTCATCTATTTGCAGGGCAAGCTAGGAAGGTAATAGAAAGCACACACAGTCAAACCCTTAATTCTCTTTGGAAGTGTTTTAGGTTGGATTCTTAGCCAGATTATTCTGTTGTGGGTTTCAAGACATGGAACATCAATAAAACTTGTAGCTAACTTTTCATGTAACTAACAAACTTGTAGCTAACAACGCCACCGCCTCTTTTTCCCAAGGGATGATCATCTGGTCTATGTTTAAAATATTTATCAAGAACATTGATATTCAGAAGATCAATGTTTTGGTGGTGGACTTCTGTTACCCCCAGTACAGTTGGTTTGAGGATGCGAGCTAGGGTTTCAATTTCAGCTACCTTATCTGGGTGAGACTTTTCAGCATTAGTGTAGAAAAACTTTGGTATTGAAAATTCAGATGACGGGTGTTTGTTCAATCTTTTTCCTCTTTGTGGACTGATGTTATTTAGGCTTGTCGCAAGTTGAGAAAATTTGAAGAGAAGAGAAGAGTGAAGTGGATCTCCTAGATCACAGCCACAAGATCCACTAATGCAAGCAAAGCACATGTCTGCACTAAACAACAGTTTCTAGATAGTTGCTGGGGGGAGAGGGGTGAGCTGGGAACCTTCTTTCTAGATGGGGGGGGGGGGGTAAAATGGGGATTATAAGGGTGGAGTAGAGGGAGAAGAATGAAACCAGCTGGGATTGGGAATGGGAGGGATTTTTTATTAAATATCATTTTATTATGAATTACATATCACATTTTCTTTTCTGCCTTTTCTCAAAAATAATACACACATAATCATCTGCTGATGATTTATAAACAAAACTTAGTAATCACTGTGGCATTCTTGTCATTAGTTGCTGGAATTTTATCTACAAGCTTGGCACTCACTGCACAAACAAACTTGCTCAAGTTATATGCATGTCCAAAATTACATGTTTGTCTCCTAGTTTGCACTTCCCTGTCAAAATCATGTTAACATATTTGCTTGCTTTGGAAAAGGGTCATTACTGTTAGGCAGTTGGGCAAACTTGCTTGCATCAGATCTATTTTTAAAAATTTTAGTAATACAATGTTCAAATATTGGCATAGGTTCAGGGATGATATTGGTGGTGGCACTTTTAATTGATGGCGGCTTTGCTGACCCAGGAGATGGGAGTTTTAGATTGTTCATTCTCTCCCATTTGTGTTTCCAACAAGCAATTTTGTGGTCTTTACCACATATTTCTAGTTTAAGATCAGATATCACTTTATTGGTATGTTTGCCAATGTGTTTTTTTAGTTTTTCAGTCAGAAGCTGAATTTCAGCATTCTGCCTGGTTAATTGGTCATTGATCTGATCAAGTTCATACACATAACTAGAGCAGTTTTTGCACAAGTATGGTTCAGTAAAGGGGGGTATTTATTCTGTGCTTCTTAATTCTGTGCTTCAGTTTGGGTTGCAGCATTTGTTGGTAACATAAAGCAGGAAATAGGAGCTGCTTTAGGTGTGTAAGTTCCATTCAGCAAGTTAGCCTCATAACTTATTGGGAAATAAAGCCTGATTGGTGAGCAAAGTTTACTAATTTTCTCTTGCTCCTTATTTGGAATAAGTGAGATGCCTCTAATTTCTTAGGATACTTGCAATTGGTGGATTTCACTAAGGATGGGGAAAGAGTAAGACTTGAAATCTCTTAAGGGCTTGCTGGAACTTGTCTCAACTGGGATAACAGGTGATGGAGCTTGAGGAGAGCTGGGGTAATAGGTGCAATATTTCCAAAAACACCAAGTAGCATTTTCTAACCTTTGTTTGCAGTGCAATATCAGCACATTTGGGATGGAGCCGCTGATTGCATTTGCTACATTGAACTGTCTTCTGCCAGCTCTTTCTCTTTGCTTTGCATTTGGGGCAGAAGAACTTTATATTCAGATTGGTATTCAAAAGTTTTTTTTTTCTAGATATAAGCAAGAGATAAGCCAGATAATAACAGGACTTCAGAGTGTAGGCCTAATTCAACAATTAAAATCTTCAACCAAAAACCCAACTGGTTAGACTAGGTAAGGCATTGGTACTTCCTACCTCCTGGGAACTGATGTCCAACGGTTGTATGTTCGTTTATGAATTTTTATCTTGCAACCTACTGCAAATCAGAACTTACAGATTGTCTTCTTTTCTGCAAGAGGCGTTTGTTGCCATCTGTGATTTTTTTCAGTCCAGTAACAGAAATGGAGGCAGGTCAAACGAGAAGCAAGTGAAATAAAGAAAATCAACTTACGAAAAAGGGCAAAAGGTAAGAAATTAGATAAAAAATATAAAGAGATAAACTAGACAATAGAAAAAAATCAGGCAATATACCCTAAGACCGAAGTATTGACAGGTTTGATTTTTAACAAATTTACTGTTATTGCTGCCATCTGGCAGAAGGACTTTCGGTCTTGTACAATGGGTTGTACATTCGGTCTGACCTGAGAAGTCAACTACCTTAGTTGGAAAGTCTCAACGGGTTGGAAGATGATGGAAGCTGAGGACCATATTATTTAAGCGTTAATGGTCTTTTTTTTTCTGTGGATTTAGTTTTTTGTCTTAGCTAATCTGAGGATAGATTGGTATTTTTTTTGGAAAAGATATTCGTGACTCTCTATTCAATGGATTTTCTGTTTGGCAAGCTCTTTTGTTTGGAAGATTTCTTTGGATTTTGGATTCTCGGATTCTCGATGTTGTGGAAGATCTTGGATTTCTTTATCTTTTCGTGAGGAACTGGAATGGCGTGTTGGAAGATAAGTAAATTAGGAGGAGACTTTTTTTTTCCTGCTAATTCTTTGTTTTTTATTCGGTCTTAATGAATATTTCGGAATTAGTTTGTAGCTGAAGCCACATTATCCTGAGGGAACCTTTTTGGATGTGTATTTTGGAGCCTGGTAAAGCTTGTCTCTTGCTTCTGGAAGAATTTGTAATTTTTTAGCTAAAGTTTTTTCTGGTTAGGCCTAACATTTTTTTTGTCAGTGAGGCTAATTACGAAAATGGACCTTGTTGACGTGTCTAAAGCTTCCTACTGTGAGGTCTAAAGCGCTAAGAGTTTTTTTTTCTTTTGCAGTATCCTTGGAAAAAGCTTGTCCTTGCTTGAAAACAGCGATATCAGCAACTTGGAAGATAACGGAGACGAAACCGACCCTGAGTGGTATTTACCTGGCAACACATGTGCAACAGATGCAGACCAAGTGTCCTCGGATAGTGAAGAAGAGTCTCAAGGCTTTCTAGATCGGGATAATCTCAATGACTCTCAGTCCTATTCGACGAAGGAAAAGACGAAATTCCACTAGCGCAGTATATTCCAGCATTAACAAATGAGTCCATACCACAAGTCGCTCAGGAAAAATTTGCCACCCCAACAAAATGTGGACCAGTCAGAGACCTTGAACGAGCATCATTCAAAACAAAAAAATTTTTGTTTGCTAGGCCTCCGAACTGAAAGTATTCTTTGGAATTTCCATGGTCATGAGTAACCTGAAGTTTCTCCTCGTCTAAGAATATTTGGAGCAAGAAATTTCGAGTCCCTATCATCTGTGAGAAAATGTCTCGAGATCCGGTTTTTCAAGCTTAAACAGAATGTGAAGTTCCTTTGTATGACAAGGTTGACGAAGATACCAAAAGAAATGATCGTCTTTGGAAAGTAGGCCCCCTGCTGAATTTGGTGCAAGATTAGTGTCTAAAGCTTGAGCGAGAACAATTCATTTGTATTGACAAGCAAATGATTCCCTTTGCTGGGCAATGCAGCCTGAAGCAGTACGTACTAGATAAGCCGAATCCTCTTGGATTGAAGAACTTTGTTTTAGCAGGCTCATCAAGTCTGGTGTATGATTTCGTAATCTATCAAGGAAAGACAACATTTGTGCCAGAACTACAAGCTAAAGGTCTAAGTAGTGCCACTTTGCTACACCTATGCCAAAATCTAATTGAAGGTGCATATCTTTTCTTTGATAGGTACTTCACTAGCATATCTTTGCTTGAAAAATTATCAGAAAAGCGCAGAAATGCACCCAGCACGCTCATGAAAAATCGATTTGAAGATCTACCAGCAAAGACCGATCGTGAAATAAAGAGAACTGGACATGGGACGTCCTTTACGTTCACGCGAGAAGATCGAGTTGTAGTCGTTACGTAGTGGTACGACAACAAGCCCATTTTTCTAGCTTCAAGCTGCTATGGCAAAGAACCCGAGCTACCTGTGTCAAGATACGATGAGTCTTAAAGAAAATATGTAGATATCCCCAGTCCTCTTGTGGTAGGACAGTACAAACAAGTACATGGGCAGAGTCAATCTCTGTGACCGCATGGTGAGTTATTACAGATTCAGCAGCAGAACAAAATAAATGGCAAGTTTGAGTTCTTCACCATTTCATTGCTTTGGCTCTTCAGAATGCCTGGCTACTCTACAGGCTGGATTCAATCAAAGGGAACAAACCCTCTGATCGCTGATCCACTTCAGATTTCATGTAGCTGAATGTTTAGTTGAAGATCCTCAGCGATCAACTGAGGGCATCTTTAGCAATGTGAAAATGATAAAAATAAAGATAAACTGGAGCAGTCGGCTAAAAGAAGAAAAAGATGCCCTTTGCCATCCGGACCAGAAAGGACATCGAATGCAAAGCATCTTCCTCGCTTTGACGCGATGCTGAAGAATTCGGCTTGAAACCAGATGCCTGGATGCAAAATGCGAACGAAAGTGTCCTGCAAAGCGCGTCAGGTCTATCTCTGCTTTCAGGTTGGCAAGCAAGTTCAAGAATATTTTTCAGATTTCCATAAATGATAAAGTATGTTTTTATGTGTTATGTATGTTGATCGTATGTTTTCTCATGGCATTTTGTAACTTGTATTTGAAAATTTATACGAAGTTGATTCCCAATGTCCAATGGGTTGTACATCCCCCCCGGGCCCCCCCAGGATGTAAAAAAAAAAATAAAACTTTCATTCCATCGTCTTGTGCTATTTTTTTCATTGGTAAATTCCAAATTTCATATTCGCCCCTAATCAGGAACATACCCAGGACCCAGGAGGATAGAGCCATTTATGACCACTTTAAATGTCTTCCTGCTAATTCACAATAGCTAATAATATGGATCAAAAGAAAGGTAGATCTGCCCAGTATGGGCTATCAGTAATAATATCCAGTTTGCAAGGGAATTCTCAATCAAGAAGCAAAACAAAAATGATTTGCTTATTCAAATTTTAATCCTTTGGTATACTGAATTAATTATCATCAATTTAGTAGCTGTAGGTTGGGAAGAGACTATAATCCTTTGTCAGTTAAAAAAGAGGTTAAATCCAAAAAGAAGTTTTTACACAATGGACTCTAAATCAAGACCCAGATAAGAAAAGAACATTCAATTCAATCAGTTTCCTGTTTTCCACACAAAACAAACTCCCAAACAATTTGTTTGCTATGTAGTGTTCAAACTGTCATTACTACTTGGTTATTTCTTGGCAACAAAAAGTTGGGATCAGCACCAATGCAACAAGATACATCTGATCTTCTCTAAAATTTAGCCATATTGGCTTTTTCTTGATAAAAGTAAGTCAAAACTTCAGTGAACATGTAAAACAGATGATAAACAATTAGTGTCAAAATTAAAGGGTCCTCTGACAAAAACATAGTTGTAAATTTATGGGTACTTTCTCAGCAACAAGAGATTTTGATGATCATTATTTGTAATAATATTTCACAAGTAAAACAGATTTTAAAAAAAGTTGTTTTTTTTTTAATTGTAGTTTTACTGA
Source organism: Artemia sinica (assembly GCA_027921565.1). NCBI lineage: Eukaryota > Metazoa > Arthropoda > Branchiopoda > Anostraca > Artemiidae > Artemia > Artemia sinica. The sequence goes on along the minus strand of JAPEVW010000106.1, from coordinate 560,078 downwards.
TTTGATGCAAGATTTCTCCATCATGTGAGGAACAGCCGCTTGGCCTCATGCTATGTTCATATTTCTAAGCATTTGACTTGGTTGATCAAAACACCTTAATTCCTTTATCATTGAATAAATTTGAAGTACACCCCTCTCTTAGTAAATGTTATACATGTTTTCTTTCAAATAGATCCCAAGCTGTAAAATACAGAATATTCTCTCTGAACACCTCCCTAATTAGTGTGATAATCCTAACTCAACCAAAATATTTATGAAACATATTAAACTCCTTGGTGTCACAAATTTCTAATAATCTTAAGTAGGACATGCATATTTCAAGAATTCTAGGATTTCCAGACAAAGGATAGTCAAAACTAAAAATTTTTAAAGAGGATTAAACTGGTAGATTAACTTTGAAATGGCAAAATGTTGACAGCACTTTAACTGTGAACAGTAAAAAATCTTTGCTGGACCATTGAAGCTGAGAGAAAGTGGGCCATTCCAGATAGCATTTATACAGAGATCTATATCATGCATTATATTATAGATAACTAGGTCACACAATTACACAAAACACGATTATCCAATTTTGTCCCTATACTTGAGGCAATTTTTTCAGATTTTTGCTTCCACTATCTGAATAGTATTTTATACATTTACATATTTAAAAAGTTGAAGAGAAACAAAGAAATAAAGTAAAAAGAAAAGGTATGTCAAATTCACCTGGATCTGCCCATAAGTATTCCCCAAGTATTTTGACATGTATCAAATTAGGTTTCAACTTATGTTGAAAACAGGTAGCCTATTTTTTTTTAGTTCTGTCAAATGATGTTAGTAGACTCCAGGATGAGAATTTGAGAGAAACTTTCCAGGAACAGTTGAATACTAAACTTGAGAGCTTAAAATTTGATAATGTGGAAGATGGTTGGAATAATTTTAGAAAAATAATTTGTGAAGTTGCTGAAGGTGTATTAGGGAAGAAAGCTAGAACTGCAGCTAAGAATATTAGTGAAAAAGCTTTAAGTTTAATAGAAAGGAGAAAGGACTTGTACAAGAATTATCTGAGTGATAGATCACATGAAAACAAAAGAAATGTAAAGAAAGTGGGAGAAAGCATTGAAATATGAACTAAGGAGGTGTGAAGTGGAGGCCATGGATAAAATTGCCGAGGATTTAGAAGATGCAGCTAGACGGCATAATAGTAAAATATTGTACTGGCACGTTAACAAATTGAGAGGTAGTAGTCAATCCGGACTTGTCCCAGTTAAAGATAGGAATGGGGTGGCAATTAGCGATAAGACAAAAGCTAAAGCGAGATGGGCCGAACATTTTGAGAATTTGCTTAACCGAGATAGAGTTGCAGGAAAAAAACATAGAGGAAAATGAAAAAGTTTGTGATACCTTGGATGTGAAGGAAGATTTGTTTTGTGAGGAGGAATTAGAAACAGTACTAAAAGGATTAAAGAATAATAAGGCTCCAGGTGCTGATAGGGTAGTAAATGAGTTTCTTAAATATGGTGGCTCTGAGGTTAGAAATAAGTTATTGGAGATTATGAATATGATTTTTGAAAAAGGGGAAGTACCTAATGATTTTAGGGAAAACCTTAATTAAGCCACTTTATAAGAAAGGTGATAAAAGTGAGTGTGGTAATTATCGAGGCATTAGTCTGGTCTCTGTAGGTAGCAAATTGCTTAGTAATATGATACTTTTTAGACTGAGAGATGCCGTAGACAAAGTTTTAAGAGAAGAGCAGTGCGGTTTTAGAAAAGGTAGAGGATGTGTTGACCAAATTTTCACTCTTAGGTTAATAATTGAGAAGTGCCTAAGTTTTCAAACACCTTTGGTCCTTAGTTTTATAGATTATGAGCAAGCGTTCGATTCTGTTGATAGAGGAGCTTTAGTAAAGGTTTTATCCTTGTATGGTATACCAGACAAATACATTAAAGTGATTAGTGCTATGTACGAGAATAACACTGCTGCGGTTAAGGTAGGAAATGAGGTTAGCAGCTGGTTTTGTATTAAATCAGGAGTTAAGCAGGGTTGTGTTCTATCCCCCTTTATATGGATTATTTTGATGGACTTTGTTTAAGGAGCACAGGAAAGGCAATGGGAGACCACGGAATCAAATGGGGAGGAAAAAGTCTCCTGGACTTGGATTATGCTGATGATTTAAGCATCCTAGATGAAAGTGTGAGCAAAATGAATGAAGTTTTAGAGGTTTTGCGAGTTCAGGGTGCTAGTATTGGTTTGAAAATTAATGTTAGGAAGACCAAGTCACTAAGGCTAGGAATAAGTGAAGATGAAAAGGTGACGTTGGGTAATGAAAAGATTGATCAGGTGGGCAGTTTCACTTACCTTGGTAGTATTATTAGTAAAGATGGTGGGAGCAGTGAAGATGTTAAAAATAGAATAGCCAAGGCTCAGGGTGTTTTTTCACAGTTAAAAAAAGTCTGGAAGAATAGGAAGATAAGTCTGCAAACCAAGATTAGAATCTTAGAAGCTACAGTGATGACAGTGGTCAAATATGGCTCTGAAGCATGGACGCTCCGAAAAGCGGATGAAGATTTGCTAGATGTTTTCCAGAGATTTTGCTTAAGGATTGTTCTGGGTACCCGGCTGACTGACCGTATTTCAAACAATAGGCTATACGAAAAATGTGGTTCAATACCACTTTCTAGGTCTATAATGAAAGAAAGGTTGAGGTGGTTAGGGCATGTTGTTCGGATGAAGGATGACAGATTGCCGAAGATTGTTCTTTTCAGCCAACCATCTAGGGCTAAACGGAAAGCAGGTCGTCCCCATCTGGGTTGGGAGGACGTCATAAAGAAAGATTTAAAGGAAAATGGGAACTTCGTGGGCGGGTGTAAAAAGGGAGGCTTTGAATAGATTGGGGTGGAGGAGGAGCGTGCGTAGCTGTGTTGGCCTCAGGCGGCTTGGTGCTGCGATGAGTTGTTAGTAGTAGTAGTAGTCTGTCAAATTTGTAGGTGAAAGTGCTCCAATTTAAGCTCTTTTTACTCCTTCTGGAGTAAAAAGAGTGTTTTTTTTACAAAAACTGCTGAATCATTGGTAACTTTAACCAAGTAGAATACCAGGCTGACTAAAAATGTTCCTCCAGCCAAATTCAAGCATAGATACTGCATTCTATTGAGATTCATTTTTTTTTTTAATATTTTGTAGTTACCTTGTCAAAACTTTTAACATACAGCAACAGGTCCTGTCAAAATATAGGTGACTCTGTCAAAACTTTGCTGAACATGTAAATCAGATGAGAAACAATTAGTGTGGAAATTCAAGAGTCTCTGACAAAAACATAGTTGTCAAATTAACAGGTACTTTATCAACAACAAGAGATTTTGATGATTGTTATTTCTAAAAATATTTCTCATGAAAAAAACATAAAATAGGTTTTTTTTATTTAAATTGTAGTTTTACTGATTTGATGCTAGATTTTTCCAACATCTGAGGAACTGCCACTTAGCCTTACACTATGTTCATATTTCTAAGCATTTGTCTTGGTTGATCACAGCATTGTAATTCATTTATCATTAACATCTTTGAAGCAGACTCTATATTAGTAAATTTTGTACATTTTTTTTTGTATATGTTCATATTGGAGATGCAATTCTTGTGGCATATATGCAACACTGTGAAAAAAATGAAAGTCATATAACCTAGGTCAAATGATTACACTCCATATGATTATCCAAATTCCTTCCTATACTTGAGACAATTTTTCAGTTTTTGCTTCCAGTATCTGAATAGTGTTTTATACATTTATGCATTAAACAAAGTTGAAAAGAAATGAAGAAATAAAGTAGACAGAATAGGCAAGTCAAATGCACCAGGATCTGCCCACAAGTATTCCCCAAGTGTTTTGACACATGTCAAATTGGGTTCTAACTTATGTCAAAAAGGTAATTTTTTTTGTTCTGTCAAATTTGTAGGTGAAGACACTCTAATTTCAGAAAATCAGAATGTTGTACTCTTTTCTGATAAAACTTCAAACTTCTAATTAAACAGTTAGATTTCTAGATGTTCCTTCCACACACTGAAACCCTTTTCAACCCAAACATCTTTAAATTAAGCCTTCAGAAGCAGAAAAAGTAGTTTTTTTACAAAAATGTTGAATCATTGGTGCCTTTACCCTACTATGAAATTGACCAACTAGTTGGCTATTAAGGTCACAGTAAACTAATGTATGCACTGAAGCTTGAAATAGCACAATATCAATAAAATTCCTTATTAACAGTGGAAATAGTGGTAAAATTATAGGGGAAGGTGCCCAATGGATATTCTTAAAAAAATTACATTCTATAGAATGTAAAAATAATATCCAACTACACTTAGTATCAAGATAAAATATCATGCTAGACAGATAATAACATTTTTAAGACTCTTACACCTTTACCTACCTAGCTGAATATTTGACTGTCTATGCAATATACAGAATATCTACCTAGTTGGATAATAACATAGCTTAGTGTTTTGGATATATATCCAAATAGGCAGATAAGAAGATTCTCTAAGCAGTTTTGGGTTAATATCCAACTAGCCAGATAAATTGTTTCTCTTAGCACACAGCAAGAATATCCACCTAGTTGGATAATAATGTAGCTTAGTGTTTCTGATATATATATATATATATCCAACTAGGCAGATAAGAAGATTCTCTAAGCAGTTTAGGGTTAATATCCAACTAGCCAGATAATTCATTTCTCTTAGGCACAGCATGAACATGTAACTAGGTGGATAATACCAAGTCTTAACACTCCTGATATATATCCAACTGGGAGGATAAGTAAATTCCATTACACAGTTTTTGGATAATATCCAACTAGCCAGATAAATTGTTTCTCTTAGGCACAGCAAGAATATCTAACTAGGTGGATAATAATGTAGCTTAGTGTTTCTGATATATATCCAACTAGGCAGATAAGAAGATTCTCTAAGCAGTTTGGGGTTAATATCCAACTAGCCAGATAAATTGTTTCTCTTAGGCAGAGAGAATATCTACCTAGTTGAACAATAATGTTGCTTAGTGTTTCTTATATATATCCAACTAGGCAGATAAGAAGATTCTCTAAGCAGTTTGGGGTTAATATCCAACTAGCCAAATAATTCATTTCTCTTAGTCATAGCATGAACATCTAACTAGGTGGATAATACCAAGTCTTAACACTCCTAATATATCCAACTAGGAGGATAAGTAAATTTCATTATACAGTTTTGGGATAATATCCAACTAGCCAGATAAATTGTTTCTCTTAGGCACAGCAAGAATATCTAACTAGGTGGATAATAATGTAGCTTAGTGTTTTTGATATATATCCAACTAGGCAGATAAGAAGATTCTCTAAGCTGTTTGGGGTTAATGTCCAACTAGCCAGATAAATTGTTTCTCTTAGGCTGAGAGAATATCTACCTAGTTGGATAATAATGTTGCTTAGTGTTCCTGATATATATCCAACTAGGCAGATAAGAAGATTCTCTAAGCAGTTTGGGGTTAATATCCAGCTAGCCAGAGATAATTCATTTCTCTTAGGCACAGCATGAACATCTAACTAGGTGGATAATACCAAGTCTTAACACTCCTGATATATATCCAACTAGGAGGATAAGTAAATTCCATTAGGCTATGCAGTTTTGGGATAATATCCAACTAGCCAGATAAATTGTTTCTCTTAGGCACAGCAAGAATATCTAACTAAGTGGATAATGCTGAGTCTTAGATCTTCTGATATATATTTAACTAGGCAGGAAGTTACTTAACTAGCCTACCTAGTTTGATTAATATCAGAAGAGCTAGGATAAAGTATTATCCACCAAGTTAGATGTTTACGCTATGTCTAAGAGAAAAAAATGTCTGACTAGTTGGATATTATCACTAATTTGTATGAAGAATTGACTTATCTGTCTAGTTAGATATATATAAAAAAAAGCATTAAGTTAAAGTATTATCCACCTAGTTAGAGATACTAAGTTGGCTCTTATGCTTTATTGTATTTGGCTAGCAAGATAAAACTATTTTCTTTTAAATTTTAATTATTTCCCTAGTTGGATAATTTCTTATTTGCTTAAAAGGATTTTTCAGATAGCTAACTAGTTGGATAATTTTGGCAATAACTAAGTATGGTTGGATATTATTTTTATATTCTATAGAATAGAAATTTTTAGATAATATCCATTGGGTATACTCCCAAATTATAGTATAGCTAGTTCTTTTAACTATCTTGGAAATAGGTTGGGATAGAAAAAATTAAACTTTCAGTTATGAATCCAGGGTCAAAAACATACTCTGGCAGGTTATTGCCAAGTTTCAATGTTAACTCTCTTCTGATTTCTAAGTATAAGAAATTTTCCAACTTGACAGGCCTATGTCTATTGACATTCTGACAAAACAGCATTTTACCTTAGTTTCTTTTTCTTTGGTTTCAGTTCTGAAAAATGAAATTCCTTTTATTTGAGTAGAATTTTAAGCCATATAAATGGGTTTTGGTTTAGTTGTGGATAGTGGACTTCACATAAAGAAACATGTTAAGAAAACCATTCTTACTTCACAATATGCAGAAAAATCATAGTTAACACACTTTGCAAGAGCAAAACCTTTGGTAAATTTCTAGTTTAGCTACTTTTTGCTATCTTGGAAAGAGATTAGGTTAGGAAAATGAAACTTTCCAAAATGAATTCAGGGCCAAAGACAGATTCTGGAAAGGTATTGGCAAGCATCAATGTCACCCTCTTCTGGTTTCTAAGGTTTATTTTCTATGCTATTAAGTTTTATTAGTTTTATTGATTTCTAGGTTATACCTGAAAGTTTCATTTTTCTAATCTAACCCCATTCCAAGATAACAAAAATTATCTAAACTAGAAGTTTACCAAATGAAGTATAAGAAAAATGTTTTCAGCTTCACAGCTTTACTCAATCCCAATTTATGAGGTTTCAAACATCTGCAAATGCATTTCCAAAATTTAGAAAAAAAACCTATTGATCTGGCTTAAAATTGTACTCAAATAACAAGAATTGCATTTTCAGAACCAAAACCAGAGAAAAAGAAAATGATAGGCTACCTATATATTAACGTAAAATGTGGTTTTGACAAAATTTCAATATGCATTAGTTAAATTTATTTTTAAAATATACCACTAGTTAGCCACCATTAAGGTTCAATACACACTAGCGGTAGCCTATTTGTTTAGCCATGTGACACCTGATAAGGAGACATGTTCTGAAAACAATTCTTACTTTAAAATATGTATAATGATCCTAGTTCTTATATTATCCAACGGGAGAACCTTTATCATCAAGTCTTTCCTCTAAAAATCCTCAAAAGAGAAAAAGTTTCCAAATATCACCACGTTTTATGATCTGATCTGAGAGATTTGAGTCTCCTCTTGACAGCAATGTCAGTTGAGACTTCTTTCAATTCACCATGGTTTTTAATTCAATGCTTAGTCTTTTTAAATTGCCGCTTTAAATTGCTGCCTAATAAGTTCTTTTATAGATAGCGTTCATGCCGGTCTTTTTAATATTCTTTTTTTTTAAAAAGCAGTGGCGAAGGGCGAAAAGCAGTGGCGAAGGGCGAATAGCAGTGGCGTAAATACAAAATATTAAAAGCAGTGCAACAATTTAATTTAGACCCAAGCACCTATAATAAATAAGCACAATAAGCACATAATAAGCACAAGCAGGCAATATAAGCAAAAGTATACACAAGTAATACATAAGCAAGCACAAGCAAATATAGTAGATAATGCTACATCTCCCTTCTTCACACTTAACAAGGTCTATATATCAAGCCGTGTTATTGGCCTAATCACTCTGCCACTGCGGGTCCGGGGCAAGTTCACTGATACAGAAGGGAGTGGTGTAACTTCCATATGGCACGGGGAGGCAGGTCTGATGTTTGGTGATGAGTTTTGCGACAGTGGCGCCTTTTCTTTGTGTGACTCCTGATCAATTTCGCGGGCTTCTTCTGTTGGATAAGAATCAATGTACGAATTTGCTGTGTGGGAGGTGTCCAGATAGGCTGTGTCATTGTTTTGTTTCGAGTTGTTGGGGGTGCCCGGTGATGTGGGGGTAGGGTAATGGCGTCGAGAGATATGGGTTCTGTTTCTTCGCAGCCTAGATCCATCAGCGGTTTCAACAACGTAGGATCTAGGATTTTCATGTCGCGAAATGATTTTGGCTTTTGTCCAAGAGCTATTTGCCATTTTCTGGATAAATACTTTTTCACCCGTCTGAAGTTCTGGGAGTTGCTTTGCTGATTTGTCATAGTAAGATTTCTGCCTATTCTGTTCAACCAACCTGTGCTGCATGAAATCTTTTGTTGGAACAATTCTGGGTTTTAGCTGTTGGTATGTTGATGGCAGGATTGACCGGAGCTGGTGACTCATTAGAAGCTGGGCTGGAGAAGCATAACTGTCAACTGGGCTGTTCCTATATTCCAAAAGAAAAATATGGGGGTCGGTTCCAGCTTCTTTTGCTTTAGTGAGTATTTTCTTGCAGATTTGAACCGACTTTTCTACAAGCCTTGGACTCTTGTACATTTCTTTATGCGTCCTTTGTGGAAACATCGAGGGTTGGTGACTCAAAAATACCCCTCCTACGTTTTCTTGAACGAAAAAACAACCCATGAACATGTTCATCACTATAATATAAAGCATCTTCAGTATGTTCCTATAAACACTTCATATTTGTAACTCTGTCAGGTAACACTAAGAAGTGAATTGGGTGACCCTTTAGCAATAACAAAAGATCTAGATGTGATTACATGCTATTTTTGACCTATTGCTTAAGATGAACAATAGAAGAATTCCATTTATCTGTCCAGATATTGACTGCTATGTTGGTGCTCTGAGTCCTCGTCAAATAGGTCATGGATTGGACTATTACAAGGGGCGTACTACAATGACTGGCTATGCTCTTGGTAGTTGGTTTGCTAGGCTATTTTTTCTACACTACCCCTTGCCGGAAAATATCATGTACCTGCTGCATCAAATTTTTCTGCCTCAAAAATACAGGACTGGGGGTCGGGTAAAAATTTCAACGAGTCTTATAGAAAATATTAGATCTTCAGAATGAGCCGTTGGCGAACAGTTAAAACCTCAGCAAAATGGGAAGGGATTAAAAAGGGTGCGTGGTCATCATTCACTCATCAGTCTCTACCCAGGTGGGAAGCATAAGACATCAACAACGACTTTGGGGAAAAAAGAGAAGAAGAGCAATAGAAAGAAGAAGAAAAAGATTGTTATAATAAAGAAAGATTTCTTCTCTTAAGATGAATTATCTCCCCCGCAGAATCGCATCCATCAATCAGCTCCTCCTTGAATCTATTTAATGCTGAAAATGTTGATGTCAGTGTCAAGTATAGGTACTATGAACAATTTCATCCTCAACAACCCCTGTCGGAAAATATACCCTTTAAGGTGTTTTCCAATGAAGATTATTTCATTGATTTATCATCAAAATTTATTGATTTAAATGTTATGGTGAAGAAAAAGTCAGAAAATACAATTCCCATTGCTAGCGATGGCCTGTCCTATGAAAACTGTATTCTACACAACTTATTCAAACAAATTAATGTATTCATTAATGGAATATTGCTGAGCACTAGCAATAATTTATCAAACTATGCAAGCTACATACAATTTATAATGATGACTCCAAAGTCATATAAGGAGTTGAGAGGACATGCACTGGGCTATGAATACAGACCAAATGTTAATACTGACGGTGAGTTAACTGCTGCAGTGACCCAGGAGTATCATTTAGTTGGAAAATTAAATCATCAGAAATTTAGTATATCTCAATGGTTGCCTCTTAATGTTAAGATTGACATAAAGTTACAACTAGCTCCATCCAATTTCATTTTGAGAAAAACACTTGCTGCAGCACCTGATGCAAATGTCATTATCACTTCAGCAATTCTTCATGTTCGAAAACAACAGGTTATGAGCTCTGTTGCATGGTCAGTGGAAAAGCTGAGATCCAATGGTAACAATATCTAACTTCTTGTCCCCCATATGGTCACCAATAAACGTCAAATTGCCTCTGGTTCTCGTAGTTATACCGATTCATCATTTATCAATGGAGAAATACCATCAAAACTTGCTTTGTCCTTTGCGAAGAGTGCTAGTGCCGTTGGATCCTGGACTGCATTTCCCCACAATTTTGATTTTTTTGGCTTATCTAACTTGTGTGCAAAGTGAATGGAATTTCCTTGTACACTTTATTTTTTGATAAAAATCCTACAGAACTCTATATGAATTGACTATGCTATCCCTAGATCATGACTCACAACTATTTGGAAATGGAATAACCAATTCAATCTTTTCAAAAAATCATGGCGTAATTATTTTGGACTTGGCTGGCACTCAAGATATGAGCATAGTACGAACGGGGAATGTACGTATAGAGCGCATATTTGCCGATGCTTTGACTGAAAGTATCCCATTAATATCACTGAGTCAATTTGAAAACTTATTGGGAAATCACCCCCGACGGCAGTGTTCTACTAAGCCTTGCCCCATGACCCCATGACCAATCGGAGGAGAGTACAGGATTTAACGACTAAGACCTGTCGGTTTCATACCCTGCTCTAATTCATGTTATGATGTCGAGGCTATCCTTACAAGCAGTTTCTCAACATTTACGCTGACATTCCTCGTCTGAAACGACTTCCTAGTGGAAAATATACTTTCAAACGTCTTTAAAATTGATGATAGTGCCCTACGAATAAAATTTTCTAAAAATGTACGTAAAATTGTTTATGAATCAAAACAATGTTTATACATAATAAAAACGACTTTCTACTCTTTAAATTTCTTCTTCTACCATGTATAGTTATTTGTCGAGAACAACTAATGCGGATAGATCATCTGAATTCACTGCATACTGATCCTGATGTCCTGCAATGTCAGGGTTACATTTTCTACAATATAATGTAACTTCACTCTTATCATGTCTCTTTGTATAGTCAATGATACTAATTTTATTCGTATTGTAAAATTCATGTGTTTCAATTTGCTTATTTGAAGCAATGTCACATACAGTGTTTTCAAATGGTGAATCACATTCTGTAACAGCCAAATAAAAATCAATAGGCTTATCATCATAGTAGCCATTGTCTTCACAACGATGACGTAGAAACCAAATTCTTTTGTTATTCCAACAGTTTAATTGTAGACCTGGTTCCTCCTCCCAAAACAACTTAGAGCCATGACGATACCAGTCTCTTAGCAATAAACTAAAATCACGTTTAGGATTCTTTCCAATCATACCAGGATATGTATTCTCCCACTGACTACATTTATCATAATGACAATTGGAGCACTAAGGTGTCCACTAGGGTGAGAGTCACATATCTCTTCAAGACAGGAATTACAACCTTTAATTTGTACGGCATATCCTCTATGCAATTTACGCAGGTTGCATAATCTACAATTTTCATCATACTCGTCAATCATAGTACAATTCTCACATGATGACCAGCTGCCCAGTGTATACATGCATAGTGTAGATGTATAGAACATTTTTTCATGCGTTGACACTCTCACCGCCAAAATGAAACTGACATACGATCGGTAAATTGGGAGGGAGTGAGAAAGAGAGAGGAGTAAATCCTGTTTGAACAATATCTTTCTCGTGAAAAATCATGGTCTTAAATTTCTAAGGTAATGTGTTCAAAAAGCAAATCAATAATATCATTCTGTTTTGTTTCGATTAATGTGTCAATAAATTGTGTAAATGTGTTTGGACAACTACGTAAAGGTTTCATACAATAGTCTAATGATGGAGAATCAGTTTTCATTATATAACAAGTATTCTCTGAGAAAATATCTTCCTTTAAAGAGATAACTCCAGAAAATCATCATTTAGAATCAAACATTTTTCCATAAACACAAGATTTCGTATAATTTTCTCTTTCTCAAATCCATTCATTTTTTACAATCCTAACACTCTCACAACCAACTTCAGATTGTCCAGGATTCTTTCTCTACTTTAAGAATATATGCTAACCTACTATTAAAAAAATATATCTTCGATTTAGAAACAGTTTTTATTAAATATAATTACAATAGCAATAATAATCACTGATACAACTTATTTTCCTCAATATATTTCACTAGTGTATTTAAAGAAGCTTCAAGTTTATTTATATGCACTATATCTAGTTTCGCGGCAAAGCATAGCTGCTCCTCCAATTTAAAATTGTTCAATGATATCACATATCTTGCATACATATCATCCCATTCAAGGCTTAGTTGAGATCCTCGTGTAATTTCCACTGCTACGTTTGGTACTCTCGTCTTAGTATCGTTGCTGCTACCTGCTCCACAATCAAGCTCCAATAGAATAAACATAGCACTCATTTTCTATGCTAATATTTTGTCAAATAATAGAGTATAAAAAAAACTGTTCTCTCTCTCTGAATTCAATTCTCTTACTAATAGGAGCTACAATGAAAATCACTCCTTATATTGAATCTGGGTGCTATGCATTGTTTGCTATGACCTCATAGCTACGATTTTCATCTCACCAAATATGGAGTACCCTCTGTGGAAACATCTCTGATTGGTCCAGGAATGGGTGTAGCTGCAAAAAGCGGTCTAACAGGTTTTGTGCCCTTAGAATGTAATTATCCATACTACCCCTACGGACAAACTTTATTTCTTAGGGAGATAGCATTAAATTTTTTGTTTATGTTTTTTCAATAAATCCTTCTCTCTCTATTTAAAAAATATTTATAAAATGTATTATCTGAAAATCAATTTTCGGATCAAAGTTCATCATTAGAAGTAAAATGTTTGCAAATATTTTGAAAATTGTATAAAGCTTTATTTTACAATGCCAAATATAATTATGGATCTCCTTTTTAACGTTTTAAAAGAAGACAAAACTGGCAAGTGAAACTTTCTTAGCTGAACAACTTTTTCATTAACACTAAAAGTCAAAGGGTGGCTCGGAACATCAGGTAAAAGGTAATCAGGGTTGCCACCGTCAGTAGGATTTTACTAGATCTAGTAAAAAAAAAAATCGAGTAAATTTAGAGGATCTAGTAAAATTTCCCGAAATCTAGTAAAAACTAGTAAAAAGTCATGACTTATAGTAAACAAAACTTTTTTTTATTTTTCCATGAATTCAGGGATAAAAATTATTGTAAACATATGACAAATTTACAATTTTTGCTTGTCTGTTTTATAATTTAGAATTTTGTTTGTCTGTCTCAGAGACAAACAAGCAGTCACCTATTTTCATAAACAGACCCTTCACTTCCGGCGTCTAAAGGTCGACAAAATCAGCTTTCTGTGTATCAAATCTTACCAACTGAAAATGAAGCTATAATGACACTTGGGTTTGTGATGATTGGGAATCTATTGGAATCAAAACAAAAGCCAACCACCCAAGGTGATCAGGTGAATCTCCTCAGTTGGAAAATTCTTATTGAGTAAAAAGGAGCCTGCTGAGAGAAATTAAAAGTAAGTAAAAATGTAACATTATATATATATATATATATATATATATATATAATATATATATATATATATATAATATATATATATATATATATATATATATATATATATATATATATATATATATATATATATATATATATATATATATATATATATATATATATATATATATATATATATATATATATATATATATATATATATATATATATATATATATATATATATATATAATATATATATATATATATATATATATATATATATATATATATATATATATATATATATATATATATATATATATATATATATATATATATATATATATATATATATATATATATATATATATCTATATATATATATATATATATAAATATATATATATATATATAATATATATATATATATATACTAATATATATATATATATATATATATATATATATATATATATATATATATATATATATATATATATATATATATATATATATATATATATACATATATATATATATATATATATATATATATGAAACGAAAGAAAAAGGAAAAGAGAAAAAAAAAGAAGAAAAAAGGAAAAAAGATTGGGAAAATCGTATTGATTATCCTCCTATAGTAAAAATCGATGCTTAATGAAAAACATTTTTTAGCATTTAGTAAAAACAGATGCGATCTAGTAATTTTTTCTCTCCGATTTCATAAATTCTTCCAGGTCAGGGTGGCAACCCTGAAGGTAATTGTTGCGGTGGCACAGTAGTCCTTGAACCGAGAACTATTAAGTTGTTTCGCAAAGTAGAGGCTACTAAAAATTTTATTTATTGCAATGCTGTGATTCAAGATATTCTTTATGGCACGGCAAACCCAGAAACTGGCAAAACTCATGACTGGTAGACTGATTCCAACTCGCTTATGCCTGCCCGTCTTGATGAATTTTCTTAACGTTTTAAATATCTTTAACATGGTAATTCTTATTAACTTATTTATGGCATAATTGTAATATTTTTGTAATAATATTGCAAGAATATTGTAATAAATTTTTGTAGTCCTTTTCCGTTTTGCGTCTTACTTTTTAGAAAACACCATATCTCAGGACTCTTGCACAAAAATCTTCCAATCAAACTGAAAAAGGGACTTATGATATAAAAAAAAAAATTATCGCAAGGTGAAAGCTAACCTATTAGTTTATAAACTTTGGTAAGATGACAATAATCAACAGAATCGCCATTTTAGGTAATTGAATTTCGGTTTCCAATGCCTAGTTTTGTTCAAACAAAAAAACTGGCTCCCTCAAATTATTTAATTTTCAACTGACAATCTAATTATTAATCTTGTTATAAGTCTAAAATAGCCTTGGGCAATCCAGCATGAAGACTAGGCCTACTTTTGAGAAAAAACTGAAAAAAGGGGTTGGTTGATATACTTGTGTAACACTGAAAATAATTAACCATTGCCTTTAAAATCCCCCCCCCTGACATAGCCAAGCTAATGTAGCCTATTTGTCTGCTTTTCTTAGCCTAGTTGTTTAAGCAATGATTCCATAAAGGGTGAGCAACGTTTGACTATTATAGGGGTTACCTACATATGACAATATAGAAAAAAAATTCTTTATATCTAAACAATAAAATATTGGCATTTACAACTATTTAGAATGCAGTATAAACTCAAACAAAAGACAACATTATGTTTTCTCTCAATATGAAGAATAAAAAAAGTCTTGCATGAAAATATTTATACATGACACTATTATAGTACAGCATCTATAAAGTCAAACATACAACTTTTAATGTCTTGTGCTATTATAGAGCAGCCTAAATAAAGTCAGAGAGATGACTTTTTAATATCTCATTCTTATTATTAAGAGCTATAAATAAAGTTATACAAATAACTTTTTTTAGTTTTCTGCTTAAAACAAGTAATGCACTAAATTGTCATACAGGATACATTATACTATCTCATCTCTATGTAGAGAAAACAAAAAAAAAGTCATAGAGATGACTTTTTACATCTTACAGTTATAGATCAGCCTTAGAAAAGCCATACACACAACTTTTTATGCACCATTCTATTGTAGAGCAGCCTAAATAAAGTCATAAAGCTAACTTTTTACACCTTGGATGTTTGTAATTATTTATTTCTATTTATAGAGAAAAGATGATCATTACCTCTAAATATGTGAAAATCAAGCTGAGGCCAACAACAATCTCCTGATCTGAAGAGGCCCTTTTCACTGAACTTCATAAACACATGAGCCTCATAATAACAATAATTCAGGAGTTAATATTTATAAAGATTTTATTAATGTCATTTTAAATAGTATTCTGTTTTCAAACTAGGCTTTGTGGAAAACTTATTCTCTTAAATAGGCTAACAGGTGTCTGGGCTTTATTTGATTCTAAGCTAAAGAGTCTGGGCTATCTAGTTCAAAAAAGGTTGATTGATAAATGATATGAAATTTGAATGAAATTGAATTAAATTGACCACGCTGTTATTTTCTAGATTTTCTTCTGTTTCTATTCAATCTTATAGTCGACGGTAAAGTTTCGAATCGCAAAATTCAGTGCTATTTTTTGTTGACGTCATTAGAAAATCGCACCCTTAAATAAAAACGACAGGAAAAGGTTTATATTTGAGTTGCCTAATAAATGAGGTTTAAATTTTTATAAATAAGTATTTTTGGAATATATTACTCTTGAACAAATAATTTATAAACTAGTTATATGTTTTTAACTACTTTTCAATAACTTAGCTAGGGTTCGTAACTTCTTTGTGTGGTTACAAAAATGAAATACCTTTTGGGCCCCTTAAAGGGCTTAAGATGCAATTAGCCCCAGAAGCGATTTTTGAATTATGAAAGAGCATAAAGAGGCATCAAATGACATTTTCACTCTCATCTTTGCAAAATTATATGACCCACTAGAAATTTACCGAAATTTTATTGTTATGAAAGTAAACGAGGATTAATTATCTCCGGGCAACTAGTTTCGATAGATTTGCTAATAGTGGAAATAGGAAGCGAGAATTTGTTATATAATATTGATAGTGTTTCTATAAATGTAGTTATGTGGATAGCTTTATAGAACTTACAGCTAAATGACGGATAGAAGCAGAGGCATGCAACTAAATATTAGTAAGGTACTTTAGGCTTAATTTAGAATGGTAATTTTTTTCAAAGAGTCGCTACCCCCTTCCTAAAATTCTGGATCCGCTACTGGAAAGGCTTATGAAACTTTGTTCATGCATCTCTATTTGAATTGCACAGGCTGTAGCACATAAAGGCTTCGTTTCTAAAATATATTTATAGAAAAGCAATGTATTACTAAGGACCATTTTCCGAGTTATAATCTTAAAGAAAAGCAAGCAATGAATAACTTACAAATTTCAAAAACAAAATACCTGACTGTTTGCCACTTTAAACCTGCTCTCAACAGACTATTATGACATTAAGATATACAAGTATAATCGCAACCTTTGTAAAAACCAACGGTTTATAACCGTGCTTGGCCAATATCTTTGTTGAAGGTTCTCTTATTGTAATTGTCGTTCAGCGGCTCATCTTACTCTTTTGCCTCTTTTTCAACTACAGAGAAACACAAAGCGCCTTTGCTATCCTACTTTTCGTGGCACAATCTATCCACCAAAATAGCTGACTGGTAATTAAATTTTGGTTATCATGTTTTTTGTCGTTTTCAAGTATTACCTTCTTGATCTCATTTGTTCCGAGTTTAACTAAATTAGACTTCTTCAAAATATTTTTTTTAACCTGGGACAACCAGAATCAATAAAATTCTTTTTATCCGCAAACCTTTTCATATAGGACACTCCTTCTGTTATGTAGTTCCCTGAAAATTGCAGCAACGTCAATCTACTAGGTATAAACACGTAAATAAACTAGATGATTTTTTTTCTTTTAATACTATAGAAAAAATTGACAGTGCATAATTTCAGGTCAACTTAGACATTTTTCGAATGATTTGACAGAATGAATGTGGTGGACAAACCATTTGTTCAATGACTAAATAGGGTGGGGGGGGCAAATTTGCCTTATCCCCTTTCATTTTATGTCTTGTTGTTCATAATCTTAAAAAAAGGCTTGACTCGTCACTGTTTGTATATTTAGATTTTTTAGGGAGGGGGGGATTTAAATACCCTGACAATTCTGAAAAATCAGGGATAATGTTTAGGGTGGAAAAAACCCAGCAACTAACTATGGAGTCGTAAGTTAGGAACAACTTTATTTGAAATGGGGAAAGTAATTATTTTATAAATGTCAAAAACACATCTCGGTAAACTGATGTGAGGTTTACCATATAAGAGTTTTGATTAACAAACAAACTGTCAACTTGGTTAGTATCTCAACAGCCGAGCCAAACATAACAGTATTTTGTGGCCAAATTTTCAGTCAAAAATAACAATATTCTTTTTAGAGGGATTTTCTACAGCGACTGATATGCAGCCTGTGTTAATTTCGTTATTTATTAAACTACACATATTATCTACAATATTTATTAAAAACTTCTTAAAACTGCTTGATAATAAGTGTACAATGTTCTTACCGACAATTTTTGCTGTTGTCTTCAATATTTTCTGGAACAACAAATGAAAATTACGCTAACTCCTGAATGGAGCATCAATAAAGTCAATCCTTTCGCATTGAGAACTTTCTTTTGGTCCCTAAACTCAGTGATTAAACTGGCTAGGTTTTTATTCCTCTTTACCAAAGTTTTCAGCCCACCATGCTTCATCCATAAAATGTGACTTTCTTAAAAAAAGATTCATTGCAAAACTAGCCAGTTTGGATTGCACCTAGTTATTCAACTGGCTTCTTGTTTCATCACTCAAAAGCCTACTTAAGACAACATCTTTGCCAACGGAAAAATCCATTTCTAAATTCCAAACCCCAATAGAGCCAACTTGTGACAATTGATAAATTGTGTGCTTGACCCCCCCCCCCTGTAGAAAAAAATCTTGGAAGTTTTGACTGAAACCTCCATTCGTAAAACAACATAGGGTGTTGTATTCCATTCGTAAAACAACATTCTTTGATCACTCAAAAGCCTACTTAAGACAACATCTTCGCCAACGGAAAAATCCATTTCTAAATTCCAAACCCCAATAGAGCCAACTTGTGACAATTGATAAATTGTGTGCTCCCCCCCCCCGTAAAAAAAATTCGTGGAAGTTTTGACTGAATCCTCCAATCGCTAAACAATATAGGGTGGTCGCTCCAACAATGCATATAAAATTTGTCAAGTTTCTCACAGAACCTAATATGATATGTAATCTATAATATTTGAAAAGCTTTTTCACTTTTAAGAATTCTTTTTGTGCTTATTCAAAGAGCTTGATGCAGAAAGTTTTTTTATGCATAACACTTTTGCACCAGCAGTAGAATACCATATATTTAAAATACAAGATTCTTTCCTTCTAAAGATGATTCGGGCATAAATTAAACGTTCCCTAATTGAGTTCAAATACCGCTTCCAAGAATCTAAATTTTTAATCAGCAAAAAGAGAAACTGCGTTCTATCTTCAGTCAAACAACGACGCTAGTCGTCCGAATTTCGCTAAGATAATTGTAGCAAAAAAAATGCAATGCACAACATTTCTAAGGAAGTTTAAAAGGCAAAAAAATCGTGTGAACGCCTGAGTCATCTGAAAAATCTTAAAGAATTCATTGGACGAAAGATTTACATCCTTGGTCCTCTTGGGCCAATGGCAGCCAGTCCTTACAGCGCAGGACGAAAGAACTGCGTTTGGGAGTGGGGTAAATGTGCCTTTTTAATTTTAATCTCTATCCAGCTCTGAAACGATTAGTACGAAATTATTTTGGTCACCGTTATTGTCATAGAAGTGACCTGTTCCTGTGCAACTAAGCATGTAAGTTCAATAAATCTATTTTCTTTTTATCTGTGTTTATTTCATTTATATGTCTCCGTCTAGTCCTACAATAGGTAACTAGTTCGTATGTATCCAAGGTAAATGCTCCCAAAGGAATCTGATCTCCAGATAGCCCGAGAAGAAGAGGCCACGCTTTTTCATCCCTACAAGCACCAAAAGTTGTCATCGCCACAGCTTAGAAAGAGTTTCTAACCCTGCTGGCCTATAAGAATTCGTATCTCTTAAGCAAGATCTAATTGCGCCGCGGAAACAAAGCTCTGAGACGTCAGTATTTCTAGTTCAATAATTCTTAATTCCTCGTAACTTTTAATGGATTAAATTAAATGAAATAATTCAAAGATATTCAATATCAGCATTAAAATACAATTCGATTAATAGGTATAGTAGAGGAATTACGGCATCCGGTTCAAATGTAAGAAATAAGAAATAGGGAAGTAAACCTATGCCATTCATATCTGATTTATTGAGAAAGCCGGGTTTTGTTTTTGATTAATAAGAATACGTTTGATTCAAATACTAATTTTTCTATCACAACCCATATCAATAACAACAATCCATTATCGCTACAAATGGCGCGTGTCGGAAATTGGAGGAAAACTGCGAACTAGTTAGGCTATTTAAACTTTGTAATTTGAATTTAATTATTGGAGAGATACAGACGTGTAAGTAAATTGATTAGGCCTATAACCGCTAGGCTACGATAGGAAACCCTTATATCTCATAGGAGATAATAGAGTCCCCCAAAATAGGTTAAGTAAAATAATAAATTTATTTTAAGTTGATATAAACGCAAAAAAAATATTGAAATATTGTATATTGAAACAGAAATGGCTTTGTCAAAACAGGAAGGTAAATGGACTTCGCTTTTAGCGGCACTCGAATTAGCAAAACTTCGAGCAGCTTTGCTTGAACTTTGGCTATTAGAAATAAATTTGTATCCCCTCAAAGAGTTGGGTACAATAGAAAAAATGGAGAAAAGGCTCAATGAAGAATTGTAAAATGAAAAAAAAAATAGTATTCAGTTTTTAACAAGTAGAAGCAAGTGTATAATTAGTAGTTTTTTTAGTGTTAGTAATAAATGCAATGTAGTAGTGCCGTATATTACTAAATATTAAAGTATTTGTACCGTGAATTGAAAGAATTAAATAAAAGATAATACGTAAAGAAAAACAAAACCTAGCTGGACCGATGAAACGTTGGTAGAAACAGAAGAAGTTTAGGCATAATAGTAGCAAATGGGGTCTGTTATATTCCACCCCCGTTTCTTTTCCTTTCAGATAAATGACCTATTTTCGTTTCTTTAATTACATTTGTGACCCTTTTGGAAGAGTACAAGTAAGGTATTTTCTACAAGCTGTGTAGTATTTTCCGTAACCCAGGCAGGGTAGGAATAGAGCTACAAGGCACCGTCATTATTATATTGACAGGGAGGGTTATTACCTCCAACGAGAGAGTAGAAATTTTCTAGCCGTAACCCAGGGCGGGTACATTTGGCTTTAGAAAGTGGCCATTTGACCACTCGATCGCGTAATCATACCCTGGGACAGGGTATACTGTAAATAGGGTAGTACCAAACCCGATATTTGCAGAACCGTTGGGGTAAGAGCGGGAATCTCACTAACATTAGGGCCTACAAGGGGTTCTCCCCTTCGAGTAAGTGGCATAGCAATCTTTTTGCGTCATTCGAGTAAGTGGCATAGTAATCTTTTTGCGTCATTCGAGTAAGTGGCATAGCAATCTTTTTGCGTCATTCGAGTTAGTGGCATAGCAATAATTTTGCGTCATTCGAGTAAGTGGCATAGCAATCTTTTTGCGTCATTCGAGTAAGTGGCATAGCAATCTTTTTGCGTCATTTTTTGCCTTTAAAAATGGTGACCCCGCACATACACCCCAATAAATGGTGCCAGCGGTAGCTAGCACTACGAACATTGGTGGCAGCGGCATAAGCACACATCCTAGGAAGCTTAGCAAAAGTCGCCGAAGGAAGCAAAAAAAAAAGAAGAGTTGTTACCCAGCTGTGTCTGGAACTCTGCATAAGGCGAGAAATTCGGCGAAAGAAACTGTTAATCACAGAAAATGGAGGCAGGGGGATAGGTCTTAAAAGGGTCTCCTTTACCTACACAGATGACCTTCATCTGAATAATGGTGATAGAAAAAAAAATCAAATTCTGAAGTAGCTCCGCAAAATGAGTGAACAAGAAAATTTGAATTTTGAACCATGGCCGCCTTAGAGCCATGTAGATGTAAAACAAGCCAGTGTTCATGCTTGTTTACAAAGAATAATTAAAAATACATGAATGTATTTTTTTGGGTCGAGTGTCATTTGTATTGCTGGGGTCGACTCCCCTCGCACACGTTAGGTCCCCTAGTGGATAAATATCCGCGTTATTTGTGCTTATTAATTTTATGGGTTATTTGTAATGATGGCAAATATCAGACTTAACTTATTGCTTTTTTTTTATAAACAGATACCATTCAACACAATTAAGAAAGGTCGTCAAAAGTCTGTCTATTGTTCTTAAAAACTGCTTATTTGAAAATGTCAATTTTCTTTTTATGTTGTTCTATTTATTTAAGAGCGAGAGAGGATGGGCATATGTAGGTTTTATTTTTGTAGCTAGACATAAGACATACCTTAGTACTTCAGTTTTATTAAATCTACGTTCAATGTTTTGTTACAACAAACATCCTTGATTGCTATACTTTGCGCACCTTAGACTAAATTAGTCTATGTTACTAAGGATTTGATTAAGTTTTAGATGTCTTATTTTCGTTAGTGTTATTCCTATGCCCTTTCAAAGGACAATAGAAAGGTTGGAACAGAAAATAACCAAAGGTAGGAAGCTAGTGGTCTACTGAGAACGACAACAGGCGTTGGACCACGTCTTGTGGGAAGCCCGGGGAGGAACTCAAGGCCCATGATTGTTTTTTGTAATTTTTTTTTAAACGACCGTAGGAAGAGATATTTCTCAGTCCTTCAAGTGTAAGAAATTAGTATTTTTATGCCAACCAGGGCCAGTCAAAACAATACTTAAAGGTTGAATAGAAACTTCTGTGAGCTAGCTAAGTTTTCGTTTTTTGGATCAGAATGCTTTGAAGGAGAAACAGAGAGTTTACTTTCCTATAGCTCCGAGAAAAAAAAGCGTTTTAATTTCATTATATTATATCTATGACGTATGCTGTCCTACAGCTGTGTTAAACATTACTTTCAAAGAGAAACAAGGCATTAATGTCATTAGCTCCTTGGCAAAAAAAAATTAATTTCATTAGTTTATATCTATGACGTATACAATAACAGAGAGATCACTGTTCTATAGTTCTGTGACAAAAATGCCCTTGAAATTCATTGGTTTATCTATGACATATATTGTGCTCTAATTTTTGTGAAATATTTTCGCAAGTCAGTCACGTTATATCTTACCTATACTGACTCAGGTCTCCCTCGGATTTTCTATGAAAAAATTCGACCCGTGCCCTAACCAAGATGGATATTATCCAAAACAAGAAATTACCAGTACAGAAGCGTCTAATTATATGAAATATTTTGTCTTAGTGCAGATTATAATTATTTTAGGCCTACACATAAAAAATATGATACCAGAGTAATTACGTGCTGTACGCTCGCTTATTCGTGTATTTCTTACTCGAGAAATATAATGTTTCTTACTCGAGTAATATATGTACCAATAGCCAACTATTGGTAACTATAACCAAACAACCTATTGGTACGTTTATATGTAGAATTTCACGGCGGATGTGAAATTATATCTCAATAATAATACGTAAAATTTTAAAACCATTTGATCAGTTAAGATACATGGATTGAAACCCTGTGTATGTCCAATGGCGACTAAGTAAAACCCACAAGGAATTCCCCATTAATTTGAAGGTGTTTCTCGCTTAACAGATTCTAATAAGACTTTAATATAATATTTATTTATTTAGCGCTGAAGGATTTGCTCAAACAATAGCCTCTCTAAAAAGATATTGATGTCAGTTCTTCATTACGCTTATATTCTTTGCCAAGCATCAACTGGAATCTACGCGGGCATGCTTGGAATCCTGCATCTAATGACCTTATTCGAAAGGCGAATATGAGGCACCAATGTTGACTTGCAATTACGGAAAAATCCTGAGACTAAGAACCTCTGTATTTCAGCCGTAAACACGGAGCCCATGAGAACGTCTAAGCCAAGAAATAGGGAAGACATCAGAAAACGAGCGGATAGAGAGGTCTCCACTCGTCCTTGTTATGTCTCGTTCCCTCATTGTAGTATCGTTTGCGTAAAACCGTGTGGTTATGACGCTGCAACATGCGTTTCTTAAACAGCACGGACTTGCGTGAACAATGCAGGCATGAAAAATATTGTAAAATTTAGACCTCAAACTTAATAATGTAGGGTAAATTATGTTTATTAAT
This sequence comes from Artemia sinica, assembly GCA_027921565.1. Taxonomy (NCBI): domain Eukaryota; kingdom Metazoa; phylum Arthropoda; class Branchiopoda; order Anostraca; family Artemiidae; genus Artemia; species Artemia sinica. Next base: position 536,289 of record JAPEVW010000106.1, on the reverse strand, counting down.
ATCGATATTTCCGTTCTCAAAACAAATTTGAAGACATCTCTGTTTAAAATTTTCTTTGTGAGTACTAATATTAGTGTATTTATTTAATCCTGTCTCATAGCTTAGAAATTAATATACCCAATTAATATGTGACTTATTTGTACTATGAGTGTTTACTTTAAAGAACGTGTGATTCTGCCTCGCTATTTTTATTACAGGAAGTAAATGGCAAATTGGTTATTGAGCATTACAATGAGCTGCCCAGTATAGATACGACCCAGTAGCATCTATTTTCATCATATCTCAACCAACGAAGAGTACTCACCATAACTCCAGGCAATTTCCATCCCAGCTTCGTCTACGAAAACAACAGTTACCTTCGATCGTCGTTTCTTCGACTATGAACCATATTATGTATCAGGTAACTCTATATTTGAACCTCAGTATCAAGTGCTTTAACGAACTATATAATCACGTAAACGCTGAGAAACCCATCGGTTAGTACAAGATATAAATACGTAGATATCGCTGTTGATACTCACTATGGACCCCAGAATAATTTGACAGTATAGTGATGATATTTGAAGCTAAACGATATTAAACGATATTTAAAGTTAAATGACACTTAAAGACATTTGAAGATATTTGAAGACGAAATTAAAGACAATTTGAAGTTTAATTCTGAGAACTTCATCGATCAGCACACGATAAACGATATTTGAAGTTAAATGACACTTAAAGACATTTGAAGATATTTGAAGCAGAAATTAAAGACAATTTGAACTTTAACTCTGAGAACACCATCGAGAAGTACAAGATAAACGATATTTAACGATATTTGAAGTTAAAAGACTACTTAAAGACATTTGAAGATATTTGAAGCTGAAGTTAAAGACAATTTGAAGTTTAATTCTGAGAACCCCATCGATCAGCACACGATATTTAACGATAGTTAAAGTTAAATGATATTTGAAGATGTTTGAAGTTGAATTTAAAGACAATATGTTAAAAGAGTCACCATAGTATGACGACAAACCCGTTTCAAAAGGCACAAATGAACAATTTTACGCAAGAATAAATTCTCTATGTGCCTCAAAAATCCTAAAAAATGATATGCTGAGAAGAAAAACACCAACACCTATAGTGGGAAGAATCATTTCTCAGTTGACTATTAGAACGATATTTAACGGTTATTTCCCAGTTGACTATTAGGGAAAACTTACCGTGTAAAGACAACTAGACTCGAACTGTTCCATGAAGAAACCATAACGTAAGTGCTTCGAAATTTTTGCCACGACAAAAGGAGTGAAGGACAGTAATTTACAACAGAAGGGTGTAGTACACTAAGGACACGAAAGGTGATGAATAGATGTGAAGCTACATGTGTTACTTCCTAAAAGCTTTGACAATTTAAAAATCCCAATAGTGGAAGTGTTTTAATGTCATCAGTGAATATGATGAACCAAATATTGTATGTTATAAATCATTCATGTATGTACCACAAGTAGAATTAGGTGTAATAATATCATGTTATTCACTTAACGTTGTGTAGATAGTATGTAGTACGTCATATAGACAGCAAAATCAAAAAAAAACTAATGTAAAAGTAGAATAGTCCCAAGCTTATTGGAAATGTAAAAGTAATCAGTGTTAGATATAGAAAAAAAATCTTTAGTATAGTAGCTAACCTAGAACCAAAAATAATCTTAGTCCGGTAGATGAATTTTAGATAGGGACGTGGAATAAAACAAGAAAAATAATTGAAAAAAAAATTTTAAGCACTCCTAATGAGCAGTCACTAATGACGGGACGTCATTATTTCATGGGAAGGGTGATGTGCACCAGCAGTAGAATACCATATATTTAAAATACAAGATTCTTTCCTTCTAAAGATGATTCGGGCAGAAATTAAACATTCCCTAATTGAGTTCAAATACCGCTTCCAAGAATCTAAATTTTTAATCAGCAAAAAGAGAAACTGCGTTCTATCTTCAGTCAAACAACGACGCTAGTCGTTCGAATTTCGCTAAGATAATTGTAGCAAAAAAAATGCAATGCACAACATTTCTAAGGAAGTTTAAAAGGTAAAAAAATCGTGTGAACGCCTGAGTCATCTGAAAAATCTTAAAGAATTCATTGGACGAAAGATTTACATCCTTGGTCCTCTTGGGCCAATGGCAGCCAGTCCTTACAGCGCAGGACGAAAGAACTGCGTTTGGGAGTGGGGTAAATGTGCCTTTTTAATTTTAATCTCTATCCAGCTCTGAAACGATTAGTAGGAAATTATTTTGGTCACCGTTATTGTCATAGAAGTGACCTGTTCCTGTGCAACTAAGCATGTAAGTCCAATAAATCTATTGTCTTTTTATCTGTGTTTATTTCATTTATATGTCTGCGTCTAGTCCAACAATAGGTAACTAGTTCGTATGTCTCCAAGGTAAATGCTCCCAAAGGAATCTGATGTCCAGATAGCCCGAGAAGAAGAGGCCACGCTTTTTCATCCCTACAAGCACCAAAGTTGTCATCGCCAAAGCTTATAAAGAGTTTCTAACCCCTGCTGGCCTATAAGAATTCGTATCTCTTAAGCAAGATCTAATTGCGCCGCGGAAACAAAGCTCTGAGACGTTAGTATTTCTAGTTCAATAATTCTTAATTCCTCGTAACTTTTAATGGATTAAATTAAATGAAATAATTCAAAGATATTCAATATCAGCATTAAAATACAATTCGATTAATAGGTATATTAGAGGAATTACGGCATCCGGTTCAAATGTAAGAAATAAGAAATAGGGAAGTAAACCTATGCCATTCATATCTGATTTATTGAGAAAGCCGGGTTTTGTTTTTGATTAATAAGAATACGTTTGATTCAAATACTAATTTTTCTATCACAACCCATATCAATAACAACAATCCATTATCGCTACACTTTCATATATGCATGTTGGAATTAGCACTTAAGTGACTTGGATCAAAAATTTTCTTACATACATGCAATCTAAAGGGTTTTTTCACCTGTACACCCTCATTGGATCTTATTCAGGTTAGGTTCTAATTCAGAAAATCTTTTCTCATACATATTACACTAAAAGCATGTTTTACTTGGATGCACTTGTTTATGCCTGATCAAATTTCCAGATTGAGCAAAGCTTTTCTTACAAATATCACACTGAAAAGGTTTTTCATCTGTATGCACTCGTATATGACTAGTCAAAGTTGATGACCTAGCAAAAGATTTCTTACATATATCACACTGAAAAGGTTTTTCACCTGTATGTATTCGTTTTATGCTTAGTCAAATCACCCGATTGAGTGAAAGATTTCTTGCAAATATCACACTGAAAAGGTTTTTACCTGTATGTAGTCGTTTATGTGTAGTCAAAGTTGATGGCCTAGCAAAAGTTTTCTTACATATGTTACACTGAAAGGGTTTTTTCACCTGTATTCACTCGTTAATGTTTAGACAAATCACCCGAATGAGTAAAAGATTTCTTACATAAATCACACTGAAAAGGTTTTTCACCTGTATGTAGTCGTTTATGTGTAGTCAAAGTTGATAATTCGGCAAAAGTTTTCTTACATATGTTACACTGAAAGGGTTTTTTCACCTGTATGCACTCGTTTATGTTTAATCAAAGATACCGACTGAGGAAAACCTTTATTACATATATCACACTGAAAAGGTTTTTCACCTGTATGCACTCGTTTATGTCTAGTCAAATTATACAGCCGAGTAAAAGTTTTCTTACATATTTCACACTGGATAGGAGTTTCACCACCAATGCTGCAGATAGTTGAATTCGTTACTTCTAAAATTAGGGAATAGAATTAAATAAATTTCAATATGACAGCTAAAAGTAGTACTTAAACACATTATATGGAGAATCATTGGATGATTGGGATTAAAAGTTTAAAGGTTAAAAATTGGGATTTAAGATGGTTTTTGGGTATAAAAAAGGTTAAAAGACTGTCAAATGTGATATTTTTATATTTACGTGAAATGGCAGTTTTAAGCGGCCTAACAGGATAAGTAGAAAACATGGCGGAATCGTTTTTGAATTTTTTGATCTATAATGAACTAGTAAGTCTGAAACGAATGTTTTAACCCATTTTTATATCCAAAAACTATAGAAAGAATTTATTATTTTCAAGGGTTATAAAATGACTTAAATAAAATTTGCAAGAAAAGAGACTATTATATTAAAAAAAAAAAACCTAAAAAATTCAGTTTGTTCGTAGGTCTATTAGATGAACTGCTACATATTTACTGGTTGTTTAACTTATTTAAAACTTTACAAATCAGGATTTAGCCATGGTATGAGACTCAATACAATTTCCTTGGGACTTGTGTGGGCTGTAAATCTAATTATAAAATTTTCATTTTTATAACACAAATTTTGTGTAAGTTTATCAAAGTTCGATGCCCTTTAGAGGGAACAGGGAGAGCCAGATACTTTAAAAGGGTAGCCAGTGTTTATCTCTTTTAAATTATCTTCAGCATATTTTCATTAGAAAACAGACTTTAAGCTCTAATCGTCATTTTGATCACATCAGAAATCCCCCCTTCCATGGAATTTTTTTTGCGGATATCAAATGACGCCAAAAATTTCCCAAGGACAATTCCCCTTGAACATCTCCAAATGCAAAATAAAACTGACAAAGAGAAAGTAAAACAAATAAAAATAATTTAGCATGTCGAATTCCCTTAGTGTAAAATTTCCCCTGGATATTTCTCTCTCCAGGAATAAATCTAGAAATAACCCACCCAAAGAATAAATATTTCCCCGAAAAATGTGAATACTTCTCAATAAAAAAAAAAATGAAAATAAACAATGGGCAAATTTTATAACTTAAAGACCTATCCCCAGGGGCTTTGGAGGGTTGTGTTATCTTCAAAGGCATAGTTTTTTGGAACCTTTCGACCATAATAAAATTTGCCTTTGCAGGCAGCCAATTTTTGAAAAGCCTGTGCAGCCAAACAAGTCTCTTTTAATTTTTGTTTAAGGGGACAGAGTAAAATATACTTTTATGGTTGTCACAACAGACTAAACAATACGATTTATAGTTGTGTGTCTTCTGACAGATTCTTGGGCTAATAATTTGATTGTTTTTAAGTGCTTATAATTAGTTGTCAATCCTCCATGTGCCGTGAAAGGCAATGAATTATCTTTATTCTTTTTGTTATAAATGTAATCCCTTTGGAAGGCTTGGACACAATTAAGAAGAAACAATTGACATTGGAAATTAGCTCAGAATGTGGGATTTAAGCATACTTTTTATAGACCAAGCTACAAGGCTTTCTCTTTTTATTGCATCTTACTTAAATTCATTAAAAATAATCCAAAATTTAATTGTGAATTTTAGTTGCATATTTCAATAAAAACTTTGGGATTTTCACTTTTCAGTGACTCTGGCTGTTCTTTATTTACGGCTTGTTAGTACGAGCTGTTTTACCTAAGGCTCGCTTAAATGTGAAGGCAGGAGGAAAGATTAAGAAATCAGATTATTTTTAGGGTCATAATTTCCACGGTTTTAAATGTAAACTGGCCTGGAAACTTCACCCCCAGAAATTTTTCTTTTCATGAAAAATTCTTCTGGTGGAAAATTTATTCTATCAGAAATCCCCCCCCCCCAAAAAAAAATCTGTAAACTTTTTATAAGCAAATAATATAAGTAAACAACTGACAAGGTTCAAAAAAGCCATTTTACCATGGGCTGTAGACGTTCAGGTTATCCCGAAGTGCTATGACTTTTCAACTATGCTGAACAGAGTTGTTTTGTTACTTAAAAAGGGCACAATAACTTTTAATATTCGTTTGAGTGAGTCCTCTCTGGATATTTTAAACCATTGGTTCGATAAGATTACCTCATGGGAGCAAAATAAGCGCGCCTCCAAGATCTTCATTTTGACAAAAAAAAGAAAAAAAAAAAAAGCTATTAAATTGGAATAACAATCATTTGCGATGCATTAACGTGCTTTAGTCTAACGATTGAGGGGCAGACGGATGGGTAGCCTCTCTTATATGTGGAATATTTCTTTTTCATTGAAAGTTTTAATGTTGCTCCTAAATTTTATTTGAAACAATAGGTTTTAAAATTTAATTTCCGTAGTTTTGCAAAAACGGCCTAAAAATATCCCCCTCTCTCTTCGTGGAACATTACCCCCCTTAAAAAAAATTTCTCCCATAAAATACTTATAAGATCTTCTAAAATTGAGCACATGATTCTTAAGCCGTTTTAGCAGCTAAAATAGTTTTGCCAATGCCTTACTCGGACAGGACCAAATCAACGGCTCTTGGAAGAGAAAAATTATTATTTTTCTAAGAACGGTAAAAAATTTCTTTGAAATTTATATTCTAACCCAGGCTAATCAGCATGAGTACTTATCTCCATTATAACATACTGCTGTAATTGTGTCGATACGGTTGACCTATGATCTATTAGTGACGATAGTCTGCACGTAAGTTTGATCGGCTACAAGAATCAACAGCCAATTAAACCAACCTTCTGGTCAATTTTCACTGACCTTTGTAAGATTTTGCAAACACCTCAGTTTTTTTTGCTATTATCGGCTACAACCCAAGATATTGTTTGATGTATTTTCCTCTATTGGGATTATTTCTAGTAAAATACTCTGGGAAGCTAAAATCGTACTAATTAATTAAAAAATCTACTTTTCTCTTCTGCGTAATGGTATCAACCCCCTACTTCTGCCTCCCAGTTTTAATCTCGTTTCATCTGATGTATATTTTCTAATATCTAACCATTTCCATTCTAAATCCATTAGTCTGTAGAGGAACTCTTCCTAAGTATCTGAATTTGTCTTTGTTTCAAATCTAGATTTTGAACGCATGTGTTCCAAACTTAACTCAAATCGGCCAGCCCTAGTCTTTAGAGTTTTTACAAGTCCCTTGAATCCTCAGTCGGCAATTTCTCCAACACATTTTGTGCTTTACGATTTAAGTTAGATTGGATTTTCGCTACCCAGTTTTATTCCGGTCTACCATTTAATTCAGTTTTTTTTTTCCGCAATTGGACATATACAAATGTACATCTTCATTTTCCAACATTGGTTGAAGGATTACCGTATGCATTAAATCTATAAGAAATTATTGTTGAGGTGCTTGGAAGCTCTTCCTATGATTGTCAATTATTAGCCCTCTTTTCTCCGTTTCCCTGTCTTTCGTGTAATTCCGCTAAATCTACATTTAAAAATTTTAGTGTCCCCCGAACCAATGCTGAGGATATAAACAGTTAAATGACAAAGGAATAAAGAATGTTGAGTAAAGTTTAGATAAATATGAAAAAGTGACGTACTTAATAAAATAATAAGATTAGAAATTGGAGTTGAAATAGAAATAAAAAGATTAGAGATTGGGAAGCCATTGTATTGTAAGTGGTCAAGCGAAGTTCAAGTAAGTTTATTATTAGTAAAGGTGGTGGATGCAATGAAAATGTTAAAGAGGAATAGACAATGCCCAGGGTGTTTTTAAGAAAATTTAAAAATTTGGAAGAATAGAAGAAAAAATATGTCTGCAAATCAAGAATAGAATACTGGAAGCTAAAGTGATAACAGTGGTCAAATATGGCTCTGAAATGTGGGCGGTACCAAAGAGGGAGGAGGATTTGCTGGTATATTTCAGAGAAATAAAAATTCTTTTGGGCACCCGTCTGACTGACCGTATTTCAATCAGAACGCTGTACAAGAAATCTAGTTCTATCCTGATTACCAGGGCTGTAATAAGTGAAAAACTGAGATGGCTATGACATATTTTATGGATTAAAGATGACAGATTGCGAAAGATCATCCATTTCGGGCCACAATCAAGGGCCAAACAAATAGTATGGAGTCCCCTAATGGTGGGGGAGAAGGTCGTAAGGATGGAATTAAAGGACATTCTAAATTTCTGGGAGAGTGTACAGAGGGAGCCGTTGAATGATTTCGGATTTAGAAGTAGCATTGGTAGGTCTCTTTGCCTCAGGTAGCTTGGTTCTGCATTCAGTCGTAAGTAATAGCATGCAAGTTAAAAGTTTAATATTAAAAATTTGGAAGAATAGAAGAAAAATATGTCTGCAAATCAAGAATAGAATACTGGAAGCTAAAGTGATAACAGTGGTCAAATATGGCTCTGAAATGTGGGCGGTACCAAAGAGGGAGGAGGATTTGCTGGTATATTTCAGAGAAATAAAAATTCTTTTGGGCACCCGTCTGACTGACCGTATTTCAATCAGAACGCTGTACAAGAAATCTAGTTCTATCCTGATTACCAGGGCTGTAATAAGTGAAAAACTGAGATGGCTATGACATATTTTATGGATTAAAGATGACAGATTGCGAAAGATCATCCATTTCGGGCCACAATCAAGGGCCAAACAAATAGTATGGAGTCCCCTAATGGTGGGGGAGAAGGTCGTAAGGATGGAATTAAAGGACATTCTAAATTTCTGGGAGAGTGTACAGAGGGAGCCTTTGAATGATTTGGGATTTAGAAGTAGCATTGGTAGGTCTCTTTGCCTCAGGTAGCTTGGTTCTGCATTCAGTCGTAAGTAATAGCATGCAAGTTAAAAGTTTAATATTTTACTTTTTCTAGTCAAACTCTAGTCATTGTTATCTTATCAAGTTGATGCTGGAACTCTTAATTTTTTACCTTGATCGCTGATAGATATCGAGCCAAATTTCTGAGACTCAGGTTCAAGTTTACATGGTACCAAAGTGCTGGGAAAAGTTGTCGTTGGACCATCTTCTAGTTTGGGAAACAAAAAAAGGGTCTGAAATGTCAACCTGCTTCTTAAAGTCACTTGGTAAAGCATCTTCAACTTCTAAAAACATAATTAAAAGAGATATAAATGAAGCTTGACAATAATGTATATACATTTTACGAAAAGAAAATTCAGATAAAGATGTAGTTCCGAAGAAAAAGTTATGCGTATAGAACACCTTCTTCTTAAAAACAAACTATTTGATTATTCAATCAAATAAGCTTCCTCCCAAATTTATACGGCTACATTTCCCATAAAACCGTATATGCCCCGGGGCCTAGCTTAAACCCCTTGCCCTTGCCCCAGAGCTCTGGGGGGTTTTATCAACCCCGAAAGCGTTGTGATATAATCTTTGGGCTATTTTGAGCACAAAAGGCTATGTAAAATTTTCGCTCAGATACAATTGGGGAAAATAATACGTAGAGGGGGGGGGGGCGCCTTTAAGTGCCATTTTTGACTCTTAAAATGGAGAACTGGAACTTTCAATTTCCGATCAAACAATCTTCCTGCAAGGTTTATACGACCATCACCTTCCATCAAACCTTATATGCCTCTAAGAATAACTTACAACCCTTGACCCCGGGATTTGCAGGCTGTGTCAACCCCAGAGACATTGCTATATGATCCATGAATTATTTTGAAACAAAATGGCTATTTCAAAATGTTGATCGAATTTATTTGAAAAAAGGGCGTGGGGGGCTAGCTGCCCTACGATCAATATTGACATTGAAATGGAACTAGAACTTCAAATTTTTAATCAAATGAGCTCCCTTCAAAGATTATACAACCACCCCTCCCATAAAAACCTTATATGCCCCCGGAGAATAGCTTACAACACTTGCTTCGGGCTCCAGATGGTTTGTGTCGACCCCGATTGTTATCTGATATTTGGACTATTTTGAGCGCAATGACTATCTAAAAATTTTGGTTGGATGTATTTGGAGAAATGAGACCATAGGGAAGGGGGGGGGAACTAGTTGCCCTCCAATCACTTCGCTCTTAAGGAGGACACTAGAACTTTCAATTTCCAATCAAATGAACCCCCTCCAAAGTTCCGACCACCCCTTCCATAAAAACCTTGTATTCTCCCGGGAAAGATTATCTGATCTTTCAACTATCTTTAAGAAAATGGGTAACTCAAAATTTTTATGGGATACATTTGGAGAAAAGAGGGTATTGGGAGAGGATAGTTGCCCTCAGATCGCTTCTTACTCTTAATACGGGCACTGTAACTTTCAATTTCCAATCAAACCAGCACCCTTCAAAGTTGATACGACCACCCCATCCAAAAAAACTTACACGTCCCAAGGTATAACTTTTAACATGTGCCCCCAGGCTCTCGAGGGGTTGTGTCGACCCTAGACTTTTTTTAATCTGAGCTTTCAGCTATCTTTACCAAAAAGGGTTAGACGGAATGCATTTGGGGAAAAGAAGGCGTGGAGGAAGGGGCTAGTTGCCCTCCAATCACTTCTAACTCTTAATACGAGCACTAAAACTTTCAATTTCCGATCAAATGAGCCCCCTCAAAAGTTTATACGACCACCCCTTCTATAAATACTTACATGTCCCAGGGTACAACATTTACACGTGCACCCAGGCTCTGGAAGGGTTGAGTCAACCCAGGATTTCCTGTTATCTGATCTTTGATCTGCCTTTAAAAAAATAGATATTTGAATATTTTGATTCATTTGGGGAAAAAAGGGGCGGGAGTCTAGTCCCCCTCCTATAGCTTTTGACTCTTAAAAAGGAAAAAAGGACTTTAAATTTACAATCAAATAAGCCCCTCCAAAGTTTATACGACCAAACCTTCCATATAAACCTTATATACTCCCAGGGAATAACTTTCAACGCGTGCCTCCGGGCTCTGGGGAACTTTGTTGACCCCAGAGTTTTTTTTTATTTGATTTTAGAACTATTTTGAACAAAATGGCTATCATACAGTTTTGATTGGATGCATTTGAGGAAAAGACAGCGTGAGAGGGCAGGGGACAAGTTGCATTCCAATCTCTTTTCATTCTTAAAAATGGCACTAGAACTTCTGATTTCCAACTGAATCAGCCCCTCCAAGTTTATAAGACCAAACTTTCTATATGAAGTGCCTCTGGAAAAAAATTGAAGCCTTATGACCTTTTCTATAGACAACAATAAAACATTGCCTCTGATAATATTGCTGTGGTTCGTACTTAACCAAAAGTCAAGTGGGGTTACGTTTTAAAGCTCATCTATACAGATCAGTTGTGATGTGTGATGGACTTTGTCAAGACCTGTAAAAGCTATAAGAGAGCATGGAATCAAAAAGAGAAAGTAAAACTTGTCCCAACCATAGATTATGCTGATGATTTGACTGTCCTAGTTGAAAACGTAAGCAAAATGAAAGATTTTTTTAAGGTTCTGAGAGTTAAGGGTGCAAAAATAATTTTGAAAATTAATGTTAAGAAGACTAAAATACATTAAATAAAAATCAGTGAAAGTGAAGAGTAATACTGGGTAACGAGAAGATTCGTCAAACTTCACTTACCTCTAAGTATTATTATTACTAAAGATGGTGTATGAAATGAAAATGTTAAAGCAGAATAGTCTCGACCCACGACATTTTTACGAAAATTAAAAAGTTTGGAAGAATAGAAAGATATGTCTGCAAAACCAAGATTAGAAAATTGGAGGAATCTGTTAACAGATTCTTTTGGGCACCCGTCCGACTGATTGTATTTCAACCAGAAAGCTATACGAAAATTTGGTTATATCCAGATCTAAATTATTTGGAAAAAATATTTGTTTCTTTTTATCAAATTTCAAATTTCTTGATTTCAAAGTTATTCAGTTGGTTTTTCTCAATGGAGGAGGATATAATACATAACTTTCTCTTTCGCTTGCTCTAAAATCTTCCTCTTTTCCTAGGTACTTTTCTTCAAGCTTACACGTCGTTTAATTATAGATTATCAAGTGAGACCTCAAGATCGTTTAGCGAAGCTAAAATAAAACTGAACATGCAAAGTAAACTTAAGATTTTATCTGCTCAAAACCCCCAATCTTTAGGGAATGGGGGATTAAGATTGTTTATTTATTCATGCATTTTAAGACCATTTTACGAATCCACGAATTATTTCGGAGGGGATTTCAAACCTAGTGTTCTCTTTCTCCTAGACACGACCCTAGTTAATATTGAATAGTAATCATCTACCAGATCTAGCAATGGTGCTCTATTTCTGTAGATATTCCCAGTTTCCCTTAGCCTTTAACTTCAAGTGTCCGCTGACAGAAATATTTTTACCTTTTTTTTTACTTTATCCCTAGAAAAGTATGCAAACTTGAAAGGTCCAAACTTTTGAATATACTAGTCAGACTGTACTGTGAGTAGTGTCCCGCGCAAACAGACTTTTGTACGTCTCTTGGCTTAGGGCAGCTTGGTTCTGCATTCAGTCGTAAGTAGTAGTATTCCAAGTTAGAGTTTAAGATTATACTTTTTCAAGTCAGATTTTAGCCATTATTATTTTATTTAGTTTATCCCAGAACTCTGAAATTTTTACCTTGATCAGTAATAGATGTGAAACCAAATTCCTTAGACACAGGTTCAAATTTACATGCTGCCGAAATGCTGGGAAAAGTGCCCATCGGACCATCTTCAAGTTTGGGAAACAGAGTAGAGTCTGAACTGTCAACCTGCTCCTTAATGTCACTTGGTAAAGCATCATCAACTTCTAAAAACATAAATTAACAGGAATATAAAACAATTTTCGACAAAAATGTACATACATTTGACAAAAAGAGTATTTAGTAAATTTAGGGCAAAGATGTAGTTCTAAAAAACAAAGTGATGTAAATAGAACACCTAGTTCTTTAAGAAAATTTTGTGTAATGAGATCCTCAAAAAATTAGAAAACAGAGGCTCCGGAGCCAAAATTAATATTTTAATTAAAAAAAAATCTTCGCAAGAAAAAGTCGCATTTTATTTTGATAAATTCAATTTTACTATAAATCGAGAACATGTGTAATTTTTTGTTTTTTCCAAACCATTAATGGGTTTTTCCAAAACCATTAAAGACAGAAAAATTACAATTTGCTCGAATATCAAAACACAGCATATTGAAGATCTCAAAACTGGTGCCGGCTTAATAAATAGGGACTAACAAGTCTTGTGACATAAATGATAAGGCACAAGTTTCACTTTTTGTAAGATATATGTTTCATTCAGGGCCTAAAGAAGAACTTTTAGAATTATTACCACTCAAAGGTCAGACCCGTGAGAAGGTATCGCAAATACTATAAGATCAGTGGATCAAACAGTTTAATTTTATGGTGGAGATGATCCGTTTTATCTAAATCAGCTTAATCGTAAACCACAAGGCAAAGAAAACTTAATTTTTTCAAAGGTAGAAGAAGCAAAATCACTCGAAAAAAAATTAACCATTTTTGCTTTGAATGACCTTAAGAAGGAAGACATGAACAATTTCAACACTTGGAATAGCATTCCTCACTATTACAATCAGCTGAAAAAGCTCGTATTTCCTGTTTTTTTCCCTTTTCAGCATATGCAAAAAATATTTTTCAAGCATGAACATTATCAAGAGTACACTGACAAGTCCATGGGAACTTAGAATCACGTCAAAACAAAAAACAAATGCAAAAAATAGAAAACAGCAAAATTCAAACCTGACTGACTCAAACTTTAAAAGGAGATGCAAGTATATTGTTTGCATTAATAAATATTTAATAAGCATCTTATCTGGTACACACCCGAAAACAAACTTATTTAAAATTTCTGTATTAAGAGAAAATTACCTTACCCTCAGTAGAAAACAAGTGATAGGTGACAAAATACATAGGAATTATATCATTTGGGCTTTTATATTTGCAAACTAAGGGGGGTGGGTAAAAGTATTTGGACTGCTTGAGGCTAGAAAACAATTCTTACCTCATAATATGCAGAATAATTATACATGTGCAACACATTTTGCATGTACACCCGCAATATTTTTACCCCCCCCCCCCCCCCTCCCAATTGTCAATATATAGCCCAAATTTGTATAATAAAGCATTGTGTTTTTATTATATTTTGGTGTATTTCATCAGGATTAACATAACTCCACTTCTCGAGTGCGTACCATATAAAACACAAGTACCAAAAAAAGTTAACCAAGAAGGAGATTTGGCTCCCAATTCTTTAAAAATTATTGCAATGTTTATTATTTAGCTCTTTGGCTAATAAGTTTGCCGACCACAAACAATTCCAACCCAGTAAGAATTTCCCTTAGACCATTTCCCTTAACATCTTCACATGTAATATTTAGTCGGAAAAGAGAAAGTGATACAAATAGAAAGAATTTTGAATAAATATCCTGGCAACATGCCCCAGTGTAAAACTTCTTGTGGATACTCGATTCCCCGCAAACTTCCTTCAGAAAGAAAAATTCCAGAAGAAAGAAAAACCAAAGAAAAATTTATCTCAGTGAGTAATTTTCAAATTTTGTGCAGACGACTTTGGGAAAAAAAGGGCATTCTAATTTCCGTTCGAATGAGCCCTCTCTCAATATTCTAAGACTATTGGTGCGACAGATCACTCCTGAAAATAAAACACTCATCCATGATACTTCTGGCAAAAAAATACAAAATATCACATTTTTGCAGACGGGAGCTCGAATCCTCCCTTTAGAGGTGTTACCTCCTTTTTTTGTAAAATCAGGCAAATTTTCTCAGGCTTGTAGCTTTAGAATGGTAAGACTAAACTTAATAAATCTTATTTATTAGGAATCATAATAAGTCAATTCTTTGAAACATCTATTGACATCAAAAATTTCGTTTTCAGTTTCGTTTTACATTGAGAATAATCAAAAAAGAAAATATGATTTGTAGCTATTTTAATTGTGTTTTTTACGAGTTTCGTAAACACTGAAAGTTTTAATATAGACGAATCGGTCGTATCTGTAGTTCAGGTATATCAGTGTCTGATAAGTGCAGTTTTTACCTTGTTGACCTTTGTTCTTTTTTATATTGTATTGATGAATCATGAAATGTTGCTCATCTATCAGCAATAGTGGAGATTAAGTACAAGACCACATTCTTTTAAGGGCAAGGTAGAAATCTTCCGTAACACCCTTCTCATCCTGATCATTTAACGTTTTACCTCCAATCATGTCCTCCTCCCAGCCCGATGCTGGACAATGCAATATGCCTAAAGAAATTTCTCTACGTCCACGGAATATACTCTTGTTCCGTCATCACACCCTCAGAGACTATTTTAATCAAATCAATCCTTCCCCAACGCCCTCATGCTTGTTCACCTCCCAGAAGCATTCCCCTTGCAACTTTAATCCTATCTACGAGGCATAAGAAGTGGCCAACTAGTTTGGGCATTCATCCTCTATTTGTCAAAATAGATAGTTCCTTGCCCAGACACTCTCTGTTCTACTTCCCTTTTCCAGTACCATCTTCCATCTCCCTCCTATAATCCCTCCAAGTTTTACATCTTCTTACCCTATCCCCATGAGCCCCACATGTTCATTTTTATCTCTCGCAGCGACCGTGTCAATGCGACTCGAGTTCCAGTAACTGAAAATTATCCTGCCGTAAACACTAAACTTTCTACCTTGACATCAACTCGAAATAATATCACCGTCCTTCTCGCTCTTCATCTATATCCTGTCCTTTCCCCACTCCTCAACGCCGTAGATGATTTCACCCCTAGATTTGGCTTTCTGAGGTACCACCTAGCAAAGTTAAAGCCCTTCTCAAGTATTACTCATCTCTATTGACAGCCACATTTCTCAAATCGCTTTTAATTTCATAGTTTTTTAGTTACAAACGCCAAAAATTTCCAAACTCGAGGTGCTATGAGAATTAAATCGAGTAGATATTATGGCTGCAAATGATTACATTCCATACCCAGAACCCATCACTTGTCAAAGTGTTCAGTCTATTAAAGCGCTGTCCAGAGATCACCCAGTTGGAAAACAAGGTGGTAATGTCTATAATTTTTTTTTTTTACTAAGAGTAATCTTTACTCCAATATTACTTCTGTCCCTAGTTTATCGGAGCATTATTAATTCCTATCACCGACTATTAGGCTTATCAGTAGGCTTACTCCGTAATCCCCTCAGTATCATTGCAATAGCTGTCTTCTATTACTTGCCGATTCAAAATATTGATGCATGGATTATTTTCTGCGGATTGATTTCTGAAAGTGAATTTCGAAAAAGAGAGCATAAAAGAGATAAGAGAGTAATTTTTTCTTGATGTTTATTATTCAAATAAGTATAAATTAATATTTCGTGAACTAAGAGCTGTTCAATGGTATTTGTTTTGCTGTTTGTTCTTACAGCAGTACAAGTTTACAGGAAAATCATCAATAGGAAGGCGCCTTGTGACATTTGTATTTTATTGCTTTGGCAAATAAACAATCATAATCAACAAGTTGGCATAGATTCCAAGCTGAATACACTAGATCATATAGTCTTATAATGGCTTAATATTTTGAGTCCTTGTTCAAACTGACTGCCTTCCGAAAACAAGGTCAAATCAATAGTGTCAACCAAAACCAGCTTGAAGTAACAAACATATTTATTTTCAGGGATACTCCTTCAGCAACAAACACAATTTAACAAATATTTACATATACAAAATTAAACTAGCCCCCCTCTCCTTGTCAAAAAGACAAATAGAAACATTAAATCTTATTAATGGAAGAATTTTTTTGCGTTATTCACTCCTCCTATCTAACCAAAAATCCCCCAATAGTTGCATATGCCCAAAAATCTAACTAAACTGCCATATTTAATCTAAATACTTAAACAATCTAAGGTCAAGCTACAATTAAAACCAGCAAATATTAAGCTTCATCGTCAAAAGAATCGGGTCTACATTGTCCTGGGATATTCTAGAAAGTTCCCAGGGAGACATGTTAAATTTTAGGAGGCGATAAAGAGTTTAGGAAAGTTCAACTAAATCTCTCTGTCACTTGGTCAAGCATTTTCAACTTGTAAATAGACCAGGCTTAGTTCAGTACCGTTGAAATCAAATTTAAAATTTACCTGTGTTAAAAATTGTAAGATCTGGTTTTATTTGTATCCAAATAGCTTTTTCATAATAATACTCGATTATGATAAGTAGAATTAGGAAACAGAAAACAGAGGACCAATTCCTTGTAAAACCGGTTCAACCAAAACAAGTTATTTTAAAATATCAAATAGAGATTATCTCATCCTCAGCAATTTAAGGAGTGTCACATATTGAAGGGTGAGGTGCTCCTAATTTTTCCAGTTACTCACTACAAACAATTGAGTTGCTAAAAAGGTGATGAAAAGCACTGCTATTTACTGGCTTGTTTTTTATTAGGAAAATGGATTGATGGAACACATGCGGTAAAGTAAATAGAGGTAGATTGGCCAAAAACCAAGAAATTTTAATAGCAATATCACCCAAATCATAACTAAGAGCGACATCCTGTAGCATTTTTCTAGTGACACATTGGAACCCTTGTGATTACTGTAATTTGTATTTCTGGTATGTTGTGATGCTGTTCAATATGAGAGATAAGATTTTCTTCCACTAATTTTTGAATTCATAAAATGTTTTCTTATGAACAGCAAAAGAACTTTTGTTTTTCATAAAATTATCATCATTATCACTTCTGCTTATCCTCACAACAGTCAAAGCAAGAGGTATTTGCAAAAGAAATACACAACTTACCAGTCTCACAACAAGAGCATCCTAAGGGTGACAAGATCAGCTGTGTTTATGATTTAAGACAAGCTCTGGATAATTTGTCAACTAAAATTAATACAACTTAAAAATTAAAACTTAAGTACAAAACACATCCAACCAAACTTCAATCATCCCATGTTACAAAGAGCAACCAAAAACAAAATTCCTTCGAAAATGTGCATCATACACAGATGATTTTTCAAATAATGCAATGAACTTTCCGTATAGGTATTCAAAGAATACTGCATTGAAACTTTTGTTTCATGTCGTTTGAAAATTGATCCCATGATAGATGAACTACTACATGAACAGTGGCAACGTTAAATTCTTCTGTGAACACGTGCTTTTGGATTTTTTTTTGAGAATTGAATTTTTTTAGGAATTTTTTTGAGAAATGTGGCTGTCAATAGAGATGAGTAATTCTTGAGAAGGGCTTTAACTTTGCTAGGTGGTACCTCAGAAAGCCAAAATCTAGGGGTGAAATCATCCACGGCGTTGAGGAGTGGGGGAAAGGACAGGATATAGATGAAGAGCGAGAAGGACGGTGATATTATTTCGAGTTGATGTCAAGGTAGAAAGTTTAGTGTTTACGGCAGGATAATTTTCAGTTACTGGAACTCAAATCGCATTGACACGGTCGCTGCGAGAGATAAAAATGAACATATGGGGCTCATGGGGATAGGGTAAGAAGATGTAAAACTTGGAGGGATTATAGGAGGGGATGGAAGATGGTACTGGAAAAGGGAAGTAGAACAGAGAGTGTCTGGGCAAGGAACTATCTATTTTGACAAATAGAGGATGAATGCCCAAACTAGTTGGCCACTTCTTATGCCTCGTAGATAGGATTAAAGTTGCAAGGGGAATGCTTCTGGGAGGTGAACAAGCATGAGGGCGTTGGGGAAGGATTGATTGGATTAAAATAGTCTCTGAGGGTGTGATGACGGAACAAGAGTATATTCCGTGGACGTAGAGAAATTTCTTTAGGCATATTGCATTGTCCAGCATCGGGCTGGGAGGAGGACATGATTGGAGGTAAAACGTTAAATGATCAGGATGAGAAGGGTGCTACGGAAAATTTCTACCTTGCCCTTAAAAGAATGTGGTCTTGTACTTAACCTCCACTATTGCTGATAGATGAGCAACATTTCATGATTCATCAATACAATATAAAAAAGAACAAAGGTCAACAAGGTGAAAACTGCACTTATCAGACACTGATATACCTGAACTACAGATACAACCGATTCGTCTATATTAAAACTTTCAGTGTTTACGGAACTCGTGAAAAACACAATTAAAATAGCTACAAATCATTTTCTTTTTTGATTATTCTCAATGTAAAACGAAACTGAAAACGAAATTTTGATGTCAATAGATGTTTCAAAAGAATTGACTTATTATGATTCCTAATAAATAAGATTTATTAAGTTTAGTCTTGCCATTCAAAAGCTACAAGCCTGAGAAAATTTGCCTGATTTTACAAAAAAAGGAGGTAACACCCTAAAGGGAGGATTCGAGCTCCCGTCTGCAAAAATGTGATATTTTGTATTTTTTTTTCCAGAAGTATCATGGATGAGTGTTTTATTTTCAGGAGTGATCTGTCGCACCAATAGCCTTAGAATATTGAGAGAGGGCTCATTCGAACGGAAATTAGAATGCCTTTTTTTTCCCAAAGTCGTCTGCTCAAAATTTGAAAATTACTCACTGAGATAATTTTCTTTGGTTTTTCTTTCTTCTGGAATTTTTCTTTCTGAAGGAAGTTTTGCGGGGAATCGAGTATCCACAAGAAGTTTTACACTGGGGCATGTTGCCAGAATATTTATTCAAAATTCTTTCTATTTGTATCACTTTCTCTTTTCCGACTAAATATTACATGTGAAGATGTTAAGGGAAATGGTCTAAGGAAAATTCTTACTGGGTTGGAATTGTTGTGGTCGGCAAACTTATTAGCCAAGAGCCAAATATAAACATTACAATAATTTTACAGAATTGGGAGCCAAATCTCCTTCTTTGGTTAACTTTTTTTGGTACTAGTATTTTATATGGTACGCACTCGAGAAGTGGATTTATGTTAATCCTGATGAAATACACCAAAATATAATAAAAACACAATGCTTTATTATACAAATTTAGGCTATATATTGGACAATTGGGAGGGGAGGGGGTAAAATATTGCGGGTTTGCATGCAAAATGTGCTGCACATGTATATTATTCTGCATATTATGAGGTAAGAATTGTTTTCTAGCCTCAAGCAGTCCAAATACTTTACCCACCCCCCTTAGTTTGCAAATATAAAGCCCAAATGATATAATTCCTATGTATTTTGTCACCTATCACTTGTTTTTCTACTGAGGGTAAGGTAATTTTCGCTTAATACAGACATTTTAAATAAGTTTGTTTCTCGGGTGTGTACCAGATAAGATGCTTATTAAATATTTATTAATGCAAACAATATACTTGCATCTCCTTTTAAAGTTTGAGTCAGTCAGGTTTTGAATTTTTGCTGTTTTCAATTTTTTTGCATTTGTTTTTTTGTTTTTGACGTGATTCTAAGTTCCCATGGACTTGTCAGTGTACTCTTGATAATGTTCATAAGGCTTGAAAAATATTTTTTGCATATGCTAAAAGGGAAAAAGGGAAAAAACAGGAAATACGAGCTTTTTCAGCTGATTGTAATAGTGAGGAATGCTATTCCAAGTGTTGAAATTGTTCATGTCTTCCTTCTTAAGGTCATTCAAAGCAAAAATGGTTAATTTTTTTTCGAGTGTTTTTGCTTCTTTTACCTTTGAAAAAATTAAGTTTTCTTTGCCTTGTAGTTTACGATTAAGCTGATTTAGATAAAACGGATCATCTCCACCATAAAATTAAACTGTTTTGATCCACTGATCTTATAGTATTTGCGATACCTTCTCACGGGTCTGACCTTTGAGTGGTAATAATTCTAAAAGTTCTTCTTTAGGCCCTGAATGAAACATATATCTTACAAAAAGTGAAACTTGTGCTTTATCATTTATGTCACAAGACTTGTTAGTCCCTATTTATTAAGCCGGCACCAGTTTGAGATCTTCAATATGCTGTGTTTTTGATATTCGAGCAAATTGTAATTTTTCTGTCTTTAATGGTTTTTTGGAAAAACCATTAATGGTTTGGAAAAACAAAAAATTACACATGTTCTCGATTTATAGTAAAATTGAATTTATCAAAATAAAATGCGACTTTTTCTTGCGAAGATTTTTTTTTTAATTAAAATATTAATTTTGGCTCCGAGCCTCTGTTTTCTAATTTTTTGAGGATCTCATTACACAAAATTTTCTTAAAGAACTAGGTTGTTCTATTTACAATCACTTTTGTTTTTTAGAACTACATCTTTGCCCTAAATTTACTAAATACTCTTTTTGTCAAATGTATGTACATTTTTGTCGAAATTGTTTTATATTCCTGTTAATTTATGTTTTTAGAAGTTGATGATGCTTTACCAAGTGACATTAAGGAGCAGGTTGACAGTTCAGACTCTACTCTGTTTCCCAAACTTGAAGATGGTCCGATGGGCACTTTTCCCAGCATTTCGGCAGCATGTAAATTTGAACCTGTGTCTAAGGAATTTGGTTTCACATCTATTACTGATCAAGGTAAAAATTTCAGAGTTCTGGGATAAACTAAATAAAATAATAATGGCTAAAATTTGACTTGAAAAAGTAAATCTTAAACTCTAACTTGAATACTACTACTTACGACTGAATGCAGAACCAAGCTGCCCTAAGGCAAGAGACGTACAAAAGTCTCTTTGCGCGGGACACTACTCACAGTACAGTCTGACTAGTATATTCAAAAGTATGGACCTTTCAAGTTTGCATACTTTTCTAGGGATCAAGTAAAAAAAGGTAAAAATATTTCTGTCAGCGGACACTTGAAGTTAAAGGCTAAGGGAAACTGGGAAATATCTACGAGAAATAGAGCACCATTGCTAGATCTGGTAGATGATTACTATTAATATTAACTAGGGTCGTGTCTAGGAGAAAGAGAACACTAGGTTTGAAATCCCCTCCCGAAATAATTCGTGGATTCGTAAAATGGTCTTAAAATGCATGAATAAATAAACAATTTTAATCCCCCATTCCCTAAAGATTGGGGTTTTGAGCAGATAAAATCTTAAGTTTACTTTGCATGTTCAGTTTTTTTTAGCTTCGCTAAACGATCTTGAGGTCTCGCTTGATAATCTATAATTAAACGACGTGTAAGCTTGAAGAAAAGTACCCTAGAAAAAGAGGAAGATTTTAGAGCAAGCGAAAGAGAAAGTTCTGTATTATATCCTCCTCCACTGAGAAAAACCAACTGAATAACTTTGAAATCAAGAAATTTGAAATTTGATGAAAAGAAAAAGAAACAAATATTTTTTCCAAATAATTTAGATCTGGATATAACCAAATTTTCGTATAGCTTACTGGTTGAAATACAATCAGTCGGACGGGTTCCCAAAAGAATCTGGTAACAGATTCCTCCAATTTTCTAATCTTGGTTTGCAGACATATCTTTCTACTCTTCCAAACTTTTCAATTTTCGTAAAAATGTCGTGGGTCGAGACTATTCTGCTTTAACATTTTCATTTCATACACGATCTTTAGTATATAATAATTTAATCTTTTAGTAATTAACATTAATTTTCAAAATTATTTTTTGCACCCTTAACTCTCGGAACCTTAAAAAAAAATCTTTCATTTTTGCTTACGTTTTCAACTAGGACAGTCAAATCATCAGCATAATCTATGGTTGGGACAAGTTTTACTTTCTCTTTTTTGATTCCAAGCTCTCTTATAGCTTTTACAGGTCTTGACAAAGTCCATCACACATCACAACTGATCTGTATAGATGAGCTTTAAAACGTAACCCCACTTGACTCCTGGTTAAGTACGAACCACAGCAATATTATCAGAGGCAATGTTTTATTTTTCTATAGAAAAAGGTCATAAGGCTTCAATTTTTTTTCCAGAGGCACTTCATATAGAAAGTTTGGTCTTATAAACTTGGAGGGGCTGATTCAGTTGGAAATCAGAAGCTCTAGGGCCAATTTAAGAATGAAAAGAGCTTGGAGTGCAACTTTTCCCCTGCCCCCCTCACGCTGTCTTTTCCTCAAATGCATCCATCAAAACTGTGTGATAGCCATTTTGTTCAAAATAGTTCCAAAATCAAATAAAAAAAAAACTCTGGGGTCAACAAAGTTCCCCAGAGCCGGAGGCACGCGTTGAAAGTTATTCCCTGGGAGTATATAAGGTTTATATGGAAGGTTTGGTCATATAAACTTTGGAGGGGCTCATTTGATTGGAAATTTAAATTCCTTTTTTTTCCTTTTTAAGAGTCAAAGCTATAGGAGGGGGACTAGACTCCCGCCCCTTTTTTCCCAAAATGAATCAAAATATTCAAATATCTATTTTTTTCAAAGCAGATCAAAGATCAGATAACAGGAACTCCTGGGTTGACTCAACCCTTCCAGAGCCTGGGTGCACGTGTAAATGTTGTACCCTGGGACATGTAAGTATTTATAGAAGGGGTGGTCGTATAAACTTTTGAGGGGGCTCATTTGATCGGAAATTGAAGGTTTTAGTGCTCGTATTTAGAGTTAGAAGTGATTGGAGGGCAACTAACCCCTTCCTCCACGCCTTCTTTACCCCAAATGCATCCCGTCTAACCCTTTTTGGTAAAGATAGCTGAAAGCTCAGATAAAAAAAAAGTCTAGGGTCAACACAACCCCTCGAAAGCCTGGGGGCACATGTTAAAAGTTATACCTTGGGACGTGTAAGTTGTTTTTGGATGGGGTGGTCGTATAAACTTTGAAGGGTGCTGTTTGAATGGAAATTGAAAGTTATAGTGCCCGTATTAAGAGTAAGAAGCGATCTGAGGGCAACTATCCTCTCCCAATACCCTCTTTTCCCCAAATGTATCCCATAAAATTTTGAGTTACCCATTTTTCTTAAAGATGGTTGAAAGATCAGATAATCTTTCCCGGGAGAATACAAGGTTTTCATGGAAGGAAGGGGTGGTCAGAACTTTGGAGGGGGTTCATTTGATTGGAAATTGAAAGTCCTAGTGTCCTCCTTAAGAGCGAAGTGATTGGAGGGCAACTAGTAACCCGCCCCCCCCCCCTCCCTATGGTCTCTTTTCTCCAAATACATCCAACCAAACTTTTAGGTAGTCATTGCGCTCAAAATAGTCCAAATATCAGATAACAATCGGGGTCGACACAACCATCTGGAGCCCCGAAGCAAGTGTTGTAAGCTATTCTCCGGGGGCATATAAGGTTTTTATGGGAGGGGTGGTTGTATAATCTTTGAAGGGAGCTCATTTGATTAAAAATTTGAAGTTCTAGTTCCATTTTAAATGTCAAAATTGATCGTAGGGAAGCTAGCCCTCCCACGCCCTTTTTTTCAAATAAATTCGATCAACATTTTGAAATAGCCATTTTGTTCAAAATAATTCATGGATCATATAGCAATGTCTCTGGGGTTGACACAGCTGCAAATCCCGGGGTCAAGGGTTGTAAGTTATTCTTTAGGGGCATATAAGGTTTGATGGAAGGTGATGGTCGTAGAAGAGAAAAGTAGAAGAGAAAACGCAGAAGAGAAAAGTAGATTTTTTTTAATTAATTAGTACGATTTTAGCTTCCCAGAGTATTTTACTAGAAATAATCCCAATAGAGGAAAAATACATCAAACAATATCTTGGGTTGTAGCCAATAATAGCAAAAAAACTGAGGTGTTTGCAAAATCTTATAAAGGTCAGTGAAAATTGACCAGAAGGTTTGGTTTAATTGGCTGTTGATTCTTGTAGCCGATCAAACTTACGTGCAGACTATCGTCACTAATAGATCATAGGTCAACCGTATCGACACAATTACAGCAGTATGTTATAATGGAGATAAGTACTCATGCTGATTAGCCTGGTTAGAATATAAATTTCAAAGAAATTTTTTACCGTTCTTAGAAAAATAGTAATTTTTTCTCTTCCAAGAGCCGTTGATTTGGTCCTTTCCGAGTAAGGCATTGGCAAAAACTATTTTAGCTGCTAAAACGGCTTAAGAATCATGTGGTCAATTTTAGAAGATCTTATAAGTATTTTATGGGAGAAATTTTTTTTCAGGGGGTAATGTTCCACGAAGAGAGAGGGGGATATCTTTTTTAGGCCTTTTTTGCAAAACTACGGAAATTAAATTTTAAAACCTATTGTTTCAAATAAAATTTAGGAGCAACATTAAAACTTTAAATGAAAAAGAAATATTCCACATATAAGAGAGGCTACCCATCCGTCCTGCCCCTCAATCGTTAGACTAAAGCATGTTAATGCATCGCAAATGATTGTTATTCCAACTTAACAGCCTTTTTTTCTTTTTTTTTGTCAAAATGAAGATCTTGGAGGCGTGCTTATTTTGCTCCCATGAGGTAATCTTATCGACCAATGGTTTAAAATATCCAGAGAGGAGCTACTCAAACGGAAATTAAAAGTTCTAGTGCGCTTTTTAAGTAACAAAACAACTCTGTTCAGCATAGTTGAAAAGTCCAAGCATTTAGGATAACCTAAACGTCTACAGCCCCATGGTAAAATGGCTTTTTTGTTGAAACCTTGTCAGTTGTTTACTTATAGTATTTGCTTATAAAAAGTTTACAGATATTTTTTTTTGGGGGGGGGGATTTCTGATGGATTAAATTTTCCACCAGCAGAATTTTTCCTGAGAAGAAAAATTTCTGGGGGTGAAGTTTCCGGGCCAGTTTATATTTAAATCCGTGGAAATTATGACGCTAAAAATAATCTGATTCCTAATCTCCCCTCCTGCCTTCACATTTAAGCGAGCCTTAGGTAAAACAGCTCGTACTAACAAGCCGTAAATAAAGAACAGCCAGAGTCACTGAAAAGTGAAATCCCAAAGTTTTATTGAAATATGCAACTAAAATTCACAATTAAATTTTGGATTTATTTTTAATGAACTTAAGTAAGATGCAATAAAAAGAGAAAAAACCTTGTAGCTTGGTCTATAAAAAGAATGCTTAAATCCAAATTCTGAGCTAATTTCCAATGTCAATTGTTTCTTCTTAATTGTGTCCAAGCCTTCCAAAGGGATTACATTTATAACAAAAAGAACAAAGATAATTCATTGCCTTTCACGGCACATGGAGGATTGACAATTTATAAGCACTTAAAAACAATCAATTATTAGCCCAAGAATCTGTCAGAAGACACACAACTATCAATCGTATTGTTTAGTCTGTTGTGACAACCATGAAAATATATTTTACTCTGTCCCCTTAAACAAAACTTAAAAGAGACTTGTTCGGCTGCACAGGCTTTTCAAAAATTGGCTGCCTGCAAAGGCAAATTTTATCATGGTCGAAAGGTTCCAAAACTATGCCTTTGAAGATAACACAACCCTCCAAAGCCCCTGGGGATAGGTCTTTAAGTTATAAAAATTTGCCCATTGTTTATTTTCAGTTTTTTTTTTATTGAGAAGTATTCACATTTTTTTTCGGGGAAATATTTATTCTTTGGGTGGGTTTTTTGTAGATTTATTCCTGGAGAGAGAAATATCCAGGGGAAATTATACACTAAGGGATTTCGACATGCTAAATTATTTTTATTTGTTTTACTTTCTCTATGTCAGTTTTATTTTGCATGTGGAGATGTTCAAAGGGAATTGTCCTTGGGAAACTTTTGGCGTGATTTGATATCCGCAAAAAAAATTCCATGGAAGGGGGGATTTCTGATGTGATCAAAATGACGATTTTAGAGCTTAAAGTCTGTTTTCTAATGAAAATATGCTGAAGATAATTTAAAAGAGATAAACATTGGCCACCCTTTTAAAGTATCTGGCTCTCCTGTGTTCCTCTAAAGGGCATCGAACTTTGATAAACTACACAAAATTTGTGTTATAAAAATGAAAATTTTATAATTAGATTTACAGCCCACACAAGTCCCAAGGAAATTGTATTGAGTCTCATACCATGGCTAAATCCTGATTTGTAAAGTTTTTTAAATAAGTTAAACAACCAGTAAATATGTAGCAGTTCATCTAATAGACCTACGAATAAACTGAATTTTTAGGTTTTTTTTTTAAATATAATAGTCTCTTTTCTTGCAAATTTTATTTAAGTCCTTTTATAACCCTTGAAAATAATAAATTCTTTCTATAGTTTTTGGATATAAAAATGGGTTAAAACATTCGTTTCAGACTTACTAGTTCATTATAGATCAAAAAATTCAAAACGATTCCGCCATGTTTTCTACTTATCCTGTTAGGCCGCTTAAAACTGCCATTTCATTACGTTCACGTAAATGTAAAAATATCACATTTGACAGTCTTTTAACATTTTTTATACCCAAAAACCATCTTAAATCCCAATTTTTTAACCTTTAAACTTTTAATCCCAATCATCCAATGATTCTCCATATAATGTGTTTAAGTACTACTTTTAGCTGTCATATTGAAATTTATTTAATTCTATTCCCTAATTTTAGAAGTAACAAATTCAACTATCTGCAGCATTGGTGGTGAAACTCCTATCCAGTGTGAAATATGTAAGAAAACTTTTACTCGGCTGTATAATTTGACTAGACATAAACTAGTGCATACAGGCGAAAAACCTTTTCAGTGTGATATATGTAATAAAGGTTTTGCTCAGTTGGCAAATTTGACTAGACATAAACGAGTGCATACAGGTGAAAACCTTTTCAGTGTGATATATGTAATAAAGGTTTTCCTCAGTCGGGGTATCTTTGACTAGACATAAACGAGTGCATACAGGTGAAAAACCTTCCAATAAGATATGTGTGAGAAATCTTTCACTCTTTTGGGTGATTTTGACTAAACATAAACGAGTGCATACAGGTGAAAAACCCTTTCAGTGTAACATATGTAAGAAAAACGTTTGCCGAGTTATCAACTTTGACTACACATAAACGACTACATACAGGTGAAAAACCTTTTCAGTGTGATTTATGTAAGAAATCTTTTACTCATTCGGGTGATTTGACTAAGCATAAACGAATACATACAGGTGAAAAACCTTTTCAGTGTGATATTTGTAAGAAAAAGCTTTGCTCAGTCTGGAAATTTGATCAGGCATAAACAAGTGCATCCAAGTAAAACATGCTTCTAGTGTAATATATATGAGAAAAGATTTTCTGAATTAGAACCTAACCTGAATAAGATCCAATGAGGGCGTACAGGTGAAAAACCCTTTAGATTGCATGTATGTAAGAAAATTTTTGATCCAAGTCACTTAAGTGCTAATTCAAACATGCATATATGAAAGTGTTATGCATAAAAAAAAACTTTTTCTGCATCAAGCTCTTTGAATAAGCACAAAAGAATTCTTAGAAGTGAAAAGCTTTTCAAATATTATAGATTACATATCATATTAGGTTCTGTGAGAAACTTGACAAATTTTATATGCATTGTTGGAGCGACCACCCTATGTTGTTTAACGATTGGAGGATTTAGTCAAAACTTCCACGAATTTTTTTTACAGGGGGGGGGGGGGGGGGGGGGGGGGGAGCACACAATTTATCAATTGTCACAAGTTGGCTCTATTGGAGTTTGGAATTTAGAAACGGATTTTTCCGTTGGCGAAGGTGTTTGTCTTAAGTAGGCTTTTGAGTGATCAAAGAATGTTGTTTTACGAATGGAATACACCCTATGTTGTTTTACGAATGGAGGATTCAGTCAAAACTTCCACGATTTTTTTTTTACAGGGGGGGGGGGTCAAGCACACAATTTATCAATTGTCACAAGTTGGCTCTATTGGGGTTTGGAATTTAGTAAATGGATTTTTCCGTTGGCAAAGATGTTGTCTTAAGTAGGCTTTTGAGTGATGAAACAAGAAGCCAGTTGAATAACTAGGTGCAATCCAACTGGCTAGTTTTGCAATGAATCTTTTTTAAGAAAGTCACATTTTATGGATGAAGCATGGTGGGCTGAAAACTTTGGTAAAGAGGAATAAAAAACCTAGCCAGTTTAATCACTGAGTTTAGGGACCAAAAGAAAGTTCTCAATGCGAAAGGATTGACTTTATTGATGCTCCATTCAGGAGTTAGCGTAATTTTCATTTGTTCTTCCAGAAAATATTGAAGACAACAGCAAAAATTGTCGGTAAGAACATTGTACACTTATTATCAAGCAGTTTTAAGAAGTTTTAATAAATATTGTAGATAATATGGGTAGTTTAATAAATAACGAAATTAACACAGGCTGCATATCAGTCGCTGTAGAAAATCCCTCTAAAAAGAATATTGTTATTTTTGACTGAAAATTTGGCCACAAAATACTGTTATGTTTGGCTCGGCTGTAGAGATACTAACAAGTTTACAGTTTGTTTGTTAATCAAAACTCTTATATGGTAAACCTCACATCAGTTTACCGAGATGTGTTTTTGACATTTATAAAATAATTACTTTCCCCATTTCAAATAAAGTTGTTTCCTAACTTACGACTCCATAGTTAGTTGCTGGTTTTTTTCCACCCTAAACATTATCCCTGATTTTTCAGAATTGTCAGGGTATTTAAATCCCCCCCCCCCCTCTCCCTAAAAAATCTAAATATACAAACAGTGACGAGAGTCAAGACTTTTTTTAAGATTATGAACAACAAGATATAAAATGAAAGGGGATAAGGCAAATTTGCCCCCCCCAACCCTATTTAGTCATTGAACAAATGGTTTTTTCCACCACATTCATTCTGTCAAATCATTCGAAAAATGTCTAAGTTGACCTGAAATTATGCACTGTCAATTTTTTCTATAGTATTAAAAGAAAAAAAAATCATCTAGTTTATTTACGTGTTTATACCTAGTTGATTGACGTTGCTGCTATTTTCAGGGAACTACATAACAGAAGGAGTGTCCTATATGAAAAGGTTTGCGGAATAAAAGAATTTTATTGATTCTGGTTGTCCCAGGTTTAAAAAAAAATATTTTTAAGAAGTCTAATTTAGTTAAACTCGGAACAAATGAGATCAAGAAGGTAATACTTGAAAACGACAAAAAACATGATAACCAAAATTTAATTACCAATCAGCTATTTTGGTGGATAGATTGAAGCCACGAAAAGTAGAATAGCAAAGGCGCTTTGTGTTTTTTTGTAGTTGAAAAAGAGGCAAAAGAGTAAGATGAGCCGCTGAACGACAATTACAATAAGAGAACCTGCAACAAAGATATTGGCCAAGCACGGTTATAAACCGTTGGTTTTTAGAAAGGTTGCGATTATACTTCTATATCTTAATGTCATAATAGTCTGTTGAGAGCAGGTTTAAAGTGGAAAACAGTCAGGTATTTTGTTTTTGAAATTTGTAAGTTATTCATTGCTTGCTTTTCTTTAAGATTATAACTCGGAAAATGGTCCTTAGTAATACATTGCTTTTCTATAAATATATTTAAGAAACGAAGCCTTTATGTACTACAGCCTGTGCAATTCAAATAGAGATGCACGAACAAAGTTTCATAAACCCTTTCCAGTAGCGGATCCAGGATTTTAGGAAGGGGGTAGCGACTCCTTGCAAAAATTACCATTCTAAATTAAGCCTAAAGTACCTTACTAATATTTAGTTGCATGCCTCTGCTTCTATCCGTCATTTAGCTGTAAGTTCTATAAAGCTATCCACATAACTACATTTATAGAAACACTATCAATATTTATATAACAAATTCTCGCTTCCTATTTCCACTATTAGTAAATCTATCGAAACTAGTTGCCCGGAGAAAATTAATCCTCGTTCACTTTCATAACACAAACATTTTGGTAAATTTCTAGTGGGTCATATAATTTAGCAAAGATAAAAGTGAAAACGTCATTTGATGCCTTTTTATGCTCTTTCATAATTCAAAAATCGCTTCTGGGGCTAATTGCATCTTAAGCCCTTTAAGGGGCCCAAAAGATATTTCATTTTGTAACCACACAAAGAAGTTACGAACACTAGTTAAGTTATTGAAAAGTAGTTAAAAACATAACTAGTTTATAAATACGTTGTTCAAGAGTAATATATTCCAAAAATACTTATTTATGAAAATTTAAACCTCATTTAATAGGCAACTCAAATATAAACCTTTTCCTGTCGTTTTTATTTAAGGGTGCGATTTTCTAATGACGTCGACAAAAAATAGCACTGAATTTTGCGATTGGAAACTTTACCGTCGACTATAAGATTGAATAGAAACAGAAAAAAATCTAGAAAATAACAGCGTGGTCAATTTAATATTCAATTTCATTCGAATTTCATATCATTCATCAATCAACCTTTTTTGAACTAGATAGCCCAGACTCTTTAGTTTTAGAATCAAATAAAGCCCAGACACCTGTTAGCCTATTTAAGAGAATAAGTTTTCCACAAAGCCTAGTTTGAAAACAGAATACTATTTAAAATGACATAAATAAAATCTTCATAAATATTAACTCCTGAATTATTGTTATTATGAGGCTCATGTGCTTATGAAGTTCAGTGAAAAGGGCCTCTTCAGATCAGGAGATTGTTGTTGGCCTCAGCAATGGTTAATGGATTGTTGTTGGCCTAAAGGCAATGGTTAATTATTTTCAGTGTTACGCAAGTATATCAACCAACCCCTTTTTTCAGTTTTCTCTCAAAAGTAGGCCTAGTCTTCATGCTGGATTGCCCAAGGCTATTTTAGACTTATAACAAAGATTAATAATTAGATTGTCAGTTGAAAATTAAATAATTTGAGGGAGCCAGTTTTTTTTTGTTTGAACAAAACTAGGCATTGGAAACCGAAATTCAATTACCTAAAATGGCAATTCTGTTGATTATTGTCATCTTATCAAAGTCTATAAACTAATAGGTTAGCTTTCTCCTTGCGATAATTTTTTTTGATATATATATATATTTTTTTTTTTTATATATATATATATATATATATATATATATATATATATATATATATATATTATATATATATATATATATATATATATATATATATATATATATATATATATATATATATATATATATATATTATATATATATATATAATGTTACATTTCTACTTACTTTTAATTTCTCTCAGCAGGCTCCTTTTTTACTCAATAAGAATTTTCCAACTGAGGAGATTCACCTGATCACCTTGGGTGGTTGGCTTTTGTTTTGATTCCATTAGATTCCGAATCATCACAAACCCAAGTGTCATTATAGCTTCATTTTTAGTTGGTAAGATTTGACACACAGAAAGCTGATTTTGTCGACCTTTAGACGCCGGAAGTGAAGGGTCTGTTTATGAAAATAGGTGACTGCTTGTTTGTCTCTGAGACAGACAAACTAAATTCTAAATTATAAAACAGACAAGCAAAAATTGTAAATTTGTCATATGTTTACGATAATTTTTATCCCTGAATTCATGGAAAATAAAAAAAAAGTTTTGTTTACTATAAGTCATGACTTTTTACTAGTTTTTACTAGATTTCGGGAAATTTACTAGATCCTCTAAATTTACTCGAATTTTTTTTACTAGATCTAGTTAAAATCCTACTGACGGTGGCAACCCTGATTACCTTTTACCTGATGTTCCAAGCTACCCTTTGACTTTTAGTGTTAATGAAAAAGTTGTTCAGCTAAGAAAGTTTCACTTGCCAGTTTTGTCTTCCTTTAAAAACGTTAAAAAGGAGATCCATAATTATATTAGGCATTGTAAAATAAAGCTTTATACAATTTTCAAAATATTTGCAAGCATTTTACGTCTAATGATGAACTTTGATCCGAAAATTGATTTTCAGATAATACATTTTATAAATATTTCTTAAATAGAGAGAGAAGGATTTATTGAAAAAACATAAACAAAAAATTTAATGCTATCTCCCCTAAGAAATAAAGTTTGTCCGTAGGGGTAGTAATGGATAATTACATTCTAAGGGCACAAAACCTGTTAGACCGCTTTCTGCAGCTACACCCATTCCTGGACCAATCAGAGATGTTTCCACAGAGGGTACTCCATATTTGGTGAGATGAAAATCGTAGCTATGAGGTCATAGCAACCAATGCATAGCACCCAGATTCAATATAAGGAGTGATTTTCATTGTAGCTCATATTAGTAAGAGAATTGAATTCAGAGAGAGAGAACAGTTTTTTTATACTCTATTATTTGACAAAATATTAGCATAGAAAATGAGTACTATGTTTATTCTATTGGAGCTTGATTGTGGAGCAGGTAGCAGCAACGATACTAAGACGAGAGTACCAAACGTAGCAGTGGAAATTACACGAGGATCTCAACTAAGCCTTGAATGGGATGATATGTATGCAAGATATGTGATATCATTGAACAATTTTAAATTGGAGGAGCAGCTATACTTTGCCGCGAAACTAGATATAGTGGCATATAAATAAACTTGAAGCTTTCTTTAAATACACTAGTGAAAATATATTGAGGAAAATAAGTTGTATCAGTGATTATTATTGCTATTGTAATTATATTTAATAAAACTGTTTCTAAATCGAAGATATATTTTTTTAATAATAGGTTAGCATATATTCTTAAAGTAGAGAAACAATCCTGGACAATCTGAAGTTGGTTGTGAGAGTGTTAGGATTGTAAAAAATGAATGGATTTGAGAAAGAGAAAATTATACGAAATCTTGTGTTTATGGAAAAATGTTTGATTCTAGATGATGATTTTCTGGAGTTATCTCTTTAAAGGAAGATATTTTCTCAGAGAATACTTGTTATATAATGAAAACTGATTCTCCATCATTAGACTATTGTATGAAACCTTTACGTCGTGGTCCAAATACATTTACACAATTTATTGACATGTTGATCGAAACAAAACAGAATGATATTATTGATTTGCTTTTGAACACATTACCTTAGAAATTTAAGACCATAATTTTTCACGAGAAAGATATTGTTCAAACAGGATTTGCTCCTCTCTCTTTCTCACTCCCTCCCAATTTACCGATCGTATGTCAGTTTCATTTTTGGCGGTGAGAGTGGGATAGTATTAATGGGATACTTTCAGTCAAAGTATCGGCAAATGTGCGCTCTAAACGTACATTTCCCGTTCGTACTATGCTCATATCTTGAGTGCCAGCCAAGTCCAAAATAATTACGCCATGATTTTTTGAAAAGATTGAATTGGTTATTCCATTTCCAAATAGTTGTGAGTCATGATCTAGGGATAGCATAGTCAATTCATACAGAGTTCTGTAGGATTTTTATCAAATAATAAAGTGTACAAGGGAATTCCATTCACTTTGCACACAAGGTTAGATAAGCCAAAAAAAATCAAAATCATGGGGGGATGCAGTCCAGGATCCAACGGCACTAGCACTCTTCGCAAAGGACAAAGCAAGTTTTGATGGTATTTCTCCATTGATAAATGATGAATCGGTATAACTACGAGAACCAGAGGCAATTTGACGTTTATTGGTGACCATATGGGGGACAAGAAGTTAGATATTGTTACCATTGGATCTCAGCTTTTCCACTGACAATGCAACAGAGCTCATAAACCTGTTTGTTTTCGAACATGAAGAATTGCTGAAGTGATAAAGACATTTGCATCAGGTGCTGCAGCAAGTGTTTTTTCTCAAAATGAAATTGGATGGAGCTATTTGTAACTTTATGTCAATCTTAACATTAAGAGGCAACCATTGAGATATACTAAATATCTGATGATTTAATTTTCCAACTAAATGATACTCCTGGGTCACTGCAGCAGTTAACTCACCGTCAGTATTAACATTTGGTCTGTATTCATAGCCCAGTGCATGTCCTCTCAACTCCTTATATGACTTTGGAGTCATCATTATATAATTGTATGTAGCTTGCATAGTTTGATAAATTATTGCCAGTGCTCACCAATATTCCATTAATGAATACATTAATTTGTTTGAATAAGTTGTGTAGAATACAGTTTTCATAGGACAGGCCATCGCTAGCAATGGGAATTGTATTTTCTAACTTTTTCTTCACCACAACATTTAAATCAATAAATTTTGATGATAAATCAATGAAATAATCTTCATTGGAAAACACCTTAAAGGGTATATTTTCCGACAGGGGTTGTTGAGGATGAAATTGTTCATAGTACCTATACTTGACACTGACATCAACATTTTTCAGCATTAAATAGATTCAAG
This sequence comes from Artemia sinica, assembly GCA_027921565.1. Lineage (NCBI taxonomy): Eukaryota > Metazoa > Arthropoda > Branchiopoda > Anostraca > Artemiidae > Artemia > Artemia sinica. The sequence continues at coordinate 501,730 of JAPEVW010000106.1, read as the reverse complement.
GAGGAGCTGATTGATGGATGCGATTCTGCGGGGGAGATAATTCATCTTAAGAGAAGAAATCTTTCTTTATTATAACAATCTTTTTCTTCTTCTTTCTATTGCTCTTCTTCCCTTTTTTTCCCCAAAGCCGTTGTTGATGTCTTTTGCTTCCCACCTGGGTAAAGACTGATGAGTGAATGATGACCACGCACCCTTTTTAATCCCTTCCCATTTTGCTGAGATTTTAAATGTTCACCAACGGCTCATTCTGAAGATCTAATATTTTCTATAAGACTCGTTGAATTTTTTACCCGACCCCCAGTCCTGTATTTTTGAGGCAGAAAAATTTGATGCAGCAGGTACATGATATTTTCCGGCAAGGGGTAGTGTAGAAAAAAATAGCCTAGCAAACCAACTACAAGAGCATAGCCAGACATTGTAGTACGCCCCTTGTAATAGTCCAATCCATGACCTATTTGACGAGGACTCAGAGCACCAACATAGCAGTCAATATCTGGACAGATAAATGGAATTCTTCTATTGTTCATCTTAAGCAATAGGTCGAAAATGGTATGTAATCACATCTAAATCTTTTGTTATTGCTAAAGGGTCACCCAATTCACTTCTTAGTGTTACCTGACAGAGTTATAAATATGAAGTGTTTATAGGAACATACTGAAGATGCTTTATATTATAGTGATGAACATGTTCATGGGTTGTTTTTCGTTCAAGAAAACGTAGGAGGGGTATTTTTGAGTCACCAACCCTCGATGTTTCCACAAAGGACGCATAAAGAAATGTACAAGAGTCCAAGGCTTGTAGAAAAGTCGGTTCAAAATCTGCAAGAAAATACTCACTAAAGCAAAAGAAGCTGGAACCGACCCCCATATTGCTCTTTTGGAATATAGGAACAGCCCAGTTGACAGTTATGCTTCTCCATCCCAGCTTCTAATGAGTCGCCAGCTCCAGTCAATCCTGCCATCAACATACCAACAGCTAAAACCCAAAATTGTTCCAACAAAAGATTTCATGCAGCACAGGTTGGTTGAACAGAATAGGCAGAAATCTTACTATGACAAATCAGCAAAGCAACTCCCAGAACTTCAGACGGGTGAAAAAGTATTTATCAGAAAATGGCAAATAGCTCTTGGACAAAATTCAAAATCATTTCGCGACATGAAAATCCTAGATCCTACGTTGTTGAAACCGCTGATGGATCTAGGCTGCGAAGAAACAAAACCCATATCTCTCGATGCCATTTCCCTACCCCCTCATCACCGGGCACCCCAACAACTCGAAACAAAACAATGACACAGCCTATCTGGACACCTCCCACGCAGCAAATCCGCACATTGATTCTTATCCAACAGAAGAAGCCCGTGAAATTGATCAGGAGTCACACAAAGAAAAGGCGCCACTGCCGCAAAACTCATCACCAAACATCAGACCTGCCTCCCCGTGCCATATGGAAGTTTTACCACTCCCTTCTGTATCAGTGATCTTGCCCCGAACCCGCAGTGGCAGAGGGATTAGGCCAATAACACGGCTTGATATATAGACCTTGTTAAGTGTGAAGAAGGGAGGTGTAGCATTATCTATTATATTTGCTTGTGCTTGCTTATGTATTACTTGTGTATGCTTTTGCTTATATTGCCTGCTTGTGCTTATTATGTGCTTATTGTGCTTATTTATTATAGGTGCTTGGGTCTAAATTAAATTATTGCACTGCTATTAATATTTTGTATTTACGCCACTGCTATTCCCCCTTCGCCACTGCTACTCGCCCTTCGCCACTGCTCTTAAAAAAAAAGAATATTAAAAAGACCGGCATGAACGCTATCTATAAAAGAACTTATTAGGCATCAATTTAAAGCGGCAATTTAAAAAGACTTCAGTGTGGCCGGGAAGAATTTATATTAAGAATTAAGAATTTTTCGGGAAGAATTTATATTTTTTGGCAATTCATCCGATTTTCGAATGAACGAACGAACGAATGCTCACGAAAGGTCAAAATCACGTTTTAACTCTATGGTCAAAATACGAATCTAACCGCGGCACTGCGGTGAAGTTTTCAAATCCTAAGAGACACATGGCTTCGTAACAACAGCATAAAAAGCATTAGCGATTAAGTCATGGGGTTGAACTACAGCTGAAGGTACAGTATATTAGCTGTTACTTATTAGTATAGAATAACGCCAGGAATCAAACTCATAACAGGCATGTCTGTAACATCTACAGATCCTGTTTAACTGTTTAGTTCATGTGAGTCATCCAGGAGTTGTCATGTACACTCTAGCTATTTTCTGTGGTTTGTATCTCTGTACAAGCAGATTGGGTACACAGCCTAGCCGACTGGGTACACACCCCAATGCATTGGGTACTGCCAACAATATATTGGGTACCCCCATACCGTTTTCACTTTTTGTCTAGGCCTATTCTGAGAAAATACATTTATTTATATTTGAGGTTTTCTTTGCATCACTTCAGTTTAAATATGCTCAAAGGAAGAAGCAAATTGGTCATTGGTCTTCTCAGAATATATGCAAAAGTGAAAATTGTTATGGGGCAGTTGGGGATATTAATTGTTTTATGTACTACCATCAAAATAATGTACTACTTCATCCCTGCAGTAGTACACCACAGGATCTGTACTTAAGAATTTGAGTGCTACACCCCACAATCAGTACTACATTAAACACGGCATAGGTCCTACTACGCTATATATGGAGTAGGTCCTGCTATGCTATATATGGAGTAGTACACTTGGTTAGATGTAGGTATCAAATTCTGAGGTACAGATCCTGTGGTATACTACTACAGTGGTGAAGGAGTACATTATATGTTGATGGTTGTACATAAAACAATTAATCCCTAACTGGTATGGGGGGGGGGTACCCAATGCATTGAGGTGTGTACCTCAATGCATTGGCTACCAGCAAATTGGGGTACATGCCACAGAAAAATAGCTGGTGTACATGACTGGTTTGCACCCCCATTTTTAGCAGTGATGAGCATCAGCTTGTGACATAAGCAAACCTGAAGCAATCAATCTTGTTTCAGACTTGCTTTTATTCATTTTTCCCAATGTGTTAGCCTATAGTTAAATACTAGAGAGAAATTAGTTATATATAATATAGGCTAATAGCTAATATGTAATAAAGTACCATAAAATACTAATGAAAATATCAGAAAGAGATATATAAGTACAGGAGCAGGATAAGTAGATGAGTTACCCTTGCTTTGATGTCTGATTTCTTTGTTACTGTAGCTTAGGCCTATAGTGTAAGCCTCCTAGTGATTAGCCAGTGCCCAATCTGAGCTGTATCTCTGATTAGAATGCAGTATGTCCTTTACCTGGCAGCTGAGACTTTAATCTTGACCACTACTAATTTTCAGAATTATCAATCTTGGCCAATAGTCTACAAATCTTGAACACAACATTGATAATTAAACATGAGACATTACCTTTAACAGACAGCAACTATGGAAGTTATCCTATAGTTTTGTTATTTAGAAAAAAAACCTTTCAGATTTTGAAATAAACAAGGTTCATTGTTATATTAAATTTAATCAATCAACTGTAGACAATCAAGGCAAGTGTCCTGAAAATCAGATCATTGACCCCTCTTCTTTCTGGGCTGGGTTGACAATAGATCCAAATCTTTAATTTGTTCTTCTTTTCTCATGATAAGTTCATACACTTCTTGGGAGAATTCAATTTTTACTGAATGAGATAATCCCTTACTACATAGTTTCTGTTGTAAACACTGCTTATTAATATTCAAAATGTGGATGAATATGGAAAGATGTAAATCAGCTATTAGCTAATAATGTGAGGTAACATCATAGTAGGGTTTATCTAATTCAATATAATCAGCGTATTTTTGACCTACTATATATGGTGTTGTAGATTTAGATCCATTGACAGTTTTCTTTCCAGTATTTTACAATTCAACAGTATATGCTCAGGGGTTTCTTCTGTGTTTTTACAGTACCTGCAAAATGGGCTATTGGCAACTTCTCCATTTGGCTGCTTTATTTTGTATGAAGGAGAGTGGTGGTTGAAGTTAGCTGTATTTGAACACAGGCAGTTAAACCAGACTGATTGTATAATGGTTGGAACGAGGATAAATTTGGTGGCTTTAATTCAAGCAATGTTTTTAGTCATAATCTAGTTGTATCCCTTATAGTTAGAGATTTCACTGGTTCCATTTGGCTTTTTGCTTCTTGCTTTTCTATCTTGTCTGCTTTTTCATTTCCTTCTTTACCTAGATGACTAGGTATATATTGAAATTTAGTAACAAAGCCTAATCTTCCAAGGCTGCATAGGTTTTCTTTGGTTTGATGTAGGCCTATGCCCAGTGTTTCAAAGTTAGTGTTTTCATAGGATATAGAGAGCAGATTTAGAGTCAGAGAATATTACTATATGTTAATTGCTCTGTTTCAGTTTAATTAGGGTCTCTAAGCACAAATTGATTGCAGCTACTTCAGCTGTTAGTGTGCTGGTCCCTGCCTTGTGTTTTTTCACAATGCATAGGCTGAGCTCTTTTAAAAAAGCATCCACTTCCACATCCCTCTTCACTTAAAGATTGATCAACATATATTTGGGCATATCCATTAAATTCCCTTTTTAAGAGCTGTTTTGAAATCATGGATTGCAGTTTGGGATTCAATTTTTTCCTATTTTGAGGGGGGGGAATTCTAGTTTAACCCTGGGGTGATTGATCCCCAATGAAATTCGAATTCAACTCCTCCAGACTGCTCATGCTGGGTGGGCTTATAATAAAATTAACCAGGAAAATATTAATTTTTAAAAGATTTAATCAGTCGGAATAACATAACTACAAGCGTAACTTGACCCCACAAAACCCTGGAGAAAGGTATTTAAGTTATGAAATTTGTCCATTGTTTATATAAAGTATTTGCTATTGAGAAAGATGTATGAATTTTTTCCATGGGGGGGGAGGTTTTGGGCATTAGGCCTAATGGAAGGAATACTCATATAACTTCAGAGAGGGCTCATTTGATTGGAAATTGAAAGTTCTAGTTCACTTTTAAGCATCACAAGATATTGGAGGATAGCCAGCTCCCGCCCAAACCTATTTTTTCCTGATGCATCCAATAAAAATTTTAAATATATCCAATAAAAATGTTCAAAAGATCATATAACAAAAATTCTGGTGCCAACACAACCCCCCCAGGGCCCAGGGCAGGCATTGTAAGTTGTGTCCTGGGGGCATATATGAGTCTTATGTAAGGGATGCTCATATTCACTTCAAAGAGGGGCTCATTTAATTGGAAATTGAAAGTTCTAGTTCAGTTTTAAGAGTCAAAAGGGATTGGAGGGCACCTAGCCCCACCTCCCCTCCATTCCCTTTTTTTCCTCAAACCCATCCGATATAAGAACTTTGAGATAGCTTTTTTTTAAATAGTTCAAAGATCATATAACAAAAATTCCAGGGTCAACACAGCCCCCCAGGGCCCAGGGGCAGGTGTTGTAAGTTACGCCCTGGGGAATATATGGCTCTTATTGAAGGGATGCTTATAAAAACTTCAGAGATGGCTCATTTGATTGGAAATTGAAAGTTCTAGTTCAGTTTTTTAGAGTAAAAAAAGAGATTGGAGGGCAACTAGCCCCCCCCCCCCCCTATGCTCCTTTTCCCCAAATACATCCAATAAAAATTTTGAGATAGCCATTAAATTAAAAATTCCCAAAAGTCAGATAGAAAATATTCAGGTGTCCTCACTACCCCCCAGGGCCTGGGGCAGGCATTGTAAGTTGTGTTGCATTGGGTCACAGAGTATCATTATAGTAATCGGAGGTCCAACTCAGTGAAATTATGGGATACAGAAATTGCAGTGGACACACGGACAGTGCTCAAACAGTGGGTGTCCTCGTCAATAATTTTCCCCAAACTATTGGACAGGAAAGTAAGCATGGTCGAGCATTTTCTGAACATAGCGCGCGGGAATTTATGTAAAGTCTCTAGAGTTCTACATGGGGTAGCGGTTTATCGCAATTCTACTAAATGCAGCCTCAAAATAATCTCTACACTGGAACTGAACTTCCGCAAACCAGGGAACGAATTGAAAGGTGGATAATGCCAGTAGGATCAAAGGACCTGAATGATGGTGAGTATTTCTCTAAAACGGCCGTCAAAACTTGGACACCATTAAAAGTAAAGTTAGATTTTGGGCAAAAAATTGTCTGGCTTATTTTTGGCTTGTTTTTCAAAGGCTGCTGCTTACTTTTTTGTTCACGATCTGGCCACACTGCTATCTTGTAAAATAGTTGCATTAGGAGGTTGAAACTTTCAGGAATGAATTCATACCCTAAACTATTTCAGACAGTCTTTGTCAGTTTCAATCTTAGTATTTGTCTAGATAGTTATCTGGAGAGAAGTTAACATGTTAAGAAAACAATTCTTACTTCATAATAGGCCTAGACCTATGCAAAATAATCATAGTTTACACATTTTGCATGCAACCTTGCTGTAATTTACTCCCTCCCCCCTAATTTTCAAATATATGGCCCTAATTATATATTTTTCACTGCATTGTTCAACTGTGACTTGTTTTTCCAGTTTTGTTTTTTCACAGTTGATTCAATTTACAGTTACATGGATTGAAACAAATGAGGTGCATTCTGAGAATCAATAAGAAATATAAATGTGTTAACTGTGATTATTCTGCATATTATGAAGTATGAATATTATAAGCCTAGGATTACAGCTATTTCCTTAATTAATTAATCACCTTAATTTGCACTTTGGAGCAATAATAAGGTCCATACAGGATCTCTTTTGCTCCATGCTAATGATCGCAGTAAAATGCTATATCACAGTGTTAAGGGCCCAGTTACATAATGTAAGAGAGATGCAATTTATACCCACTTGGTAGCAGTGACAATAAAGTATGCATGATCCATAAGAACCATGCTCCAGTGGTTTAAGGGTAACGCTGCTGCACAACTGCAACTTTGGATAGAGTGTCCAAGATGGTTGAGAATAACAAGCAGCATCAACCTCCTAGCAATACACTTATGAAAAACTTGCATCAATAATCAGTGGGCAGCTGAATAGAATAAACAGTCCCACTTGTATTTCCATGGCTTGTTGCTCCATTCTTTGCAAGTCAAGTCTAGACTTGAAGGATTGTCACTTATAAATAATAAAAATAAGTTATTAAATTGCAGTAAATAATAATTATGATTTAATTAAATCTATAAGGTTGTGCAGTCACTGTGCTTTGTCTTGAAGGCTATGTAGTTTTCAGTCACTGCTTTGTCTTGAAGGCTTTTCATTAATGATATGCTCAGAAAAATAGTTTTGCCATATTTGTGTCTTCACGGTATGTTTAGAAAGTTTTTTTTTGCAAATAGCCTCTTGTATGGTGTGGACTTGCATGTTTTGTGAAGAGAATATTTTTTGGTTGGCTTTTCTTTTGTTGGTCAGCATCATGTCACTATGCTGGCATCTGAAGACAAGTGTTGAGAGTTATAGGTGTTCCAGCCTCTTGTTGTGTGGCATATTTTGCAGAGCATTTATGCATTTTGTGGCATGCCTTTGAACACCTTTGCCTAGGCTAGTATCACTTAGAGGAGGGGTAGGTAAGACAAGTCCCAGAATCCAGAATGAGTTTGACAACAGCCCTATACAGCCTCAGGAAGACAGGCTGAGAGTGGCTGGTGATTGTGTGTTTAACCAAACCAAGACTAGAATTTGCTCTTGATAACACTGATAGCCAATATTCATGAAATTTAAGTTGGTCATTGACTATAATACCCAAATGTCTTTCATCATGGCTTCTTTAGAGCTGGAAATAAGACTGTGACCCCTTGTCAAGTATCATGCATTTGTAGTATAGGTTGTTGTTGCCAAACTGGAGGATGCTACACTTTGTGAAGTTAAAATCCAACAGCCAATCATTTGCCAAGTTTTGGATTTTCAGGACATTGGACTGTTGGTTTTGTTGGTCTGCTGGTCTAAAGAGCTTGGAATCATCAGCATAAAATGTGATGTTATTGGTGACTTCCTTTGTCATGTAATTGATGTAAATGATCTAGAGGGTAGGGTCCAGCAACTAGAATTAAACACATTGGTCCAATTGAAACTGCTGAGCAAGTGAAATGTTTCAAAAAACAAAAGTGTTGTAAGTGGTAAGTATTTAATATTAGCATGAGAACTGTTCATGATTTGTATTTTACCTTTTAAATTTTTCATTTGAAAGCTGTAAATTTATCTTGGAAGTGGAGATTTGTAACAAATTATTCAGGAAAAGACCAACAAAAGTTTTGTTTACAGCATAATTATCTTTATTGCTTTTTGTCACTATAAATTTAGAAGTGATAACAAATTGGTCTTTAAGTTTGGTTATGTGTTGAATCAATACTCTTTTTCTTGTATCTCTCATCATTTTGTAGATTTTATGCTCCGTCCTCTTGATTAAAGATATTCAAATTTGTGAAGGAAAGCTGACTGTATTGCTCAACTGGTGAAACATGGAAAAACCTGTCCTCTCTTCTGTCATTACTGTTAAGCAAGGTATTTGGTATTATGGAGAATTCCACCAATTTGTGCTTTTCTTGTCTTCTAATTTTATATTATTTTTCTCAAAGATTGGAACACTCATTAAACTAGTAATTCTTCCTATTTTTGTTGTCAAATAGAACAATTAAACTGAAAAAAATTGTCTGTGAACAATTAAAAATAAAAATTCCCTCAAACTTTTTCAAACCAATGAAGTACTAGTCATCCCTTTTTATTGCCTTTGTTTAATTTAATAAATATAACCCTTAATTTAATAAACAAAACATTGATTTGAATAAGATCATCTTCTCCCCAGAAAGCTGTAACAAATTTAAATGTAGTTTGAAAAGATTATCCATCCTTGCCCCAAAAATTGGATTGGGTTTAAACAAGAAAAAATCTACTATTAATCAGGAGTATTTAAAAGAAACAGCCAAGACTTGTCATTACTCAGCCCTCTCTGACCTCAGATAATCGGAAAATAGGTAAAAGTGAGGCATTCATCTAGCTTACCATGTATTGTCAGAAACTTTCTAAGTAGGGAAATCTAAAACTTCCCTCTGGCAATATTTTTATATAAGAAAAAGATAAATACCTTTGCACTAGAGGGATCCTAAAAAACTATTTTTTTTTTTTGTCTTTATGATAAGTTTGTATTACTTGTGCTTTATGTTCTGTTGTACCTGAATTTTATAATTGGTGCACCTGAAATGTCTCTTACAGGAAAATTATATGTATAACTGGCATTAAAAAATAACATGGTTTGTTTTCTTGCTTCTCTCATTATGTACTTGCCACTCTCTCAAAATCCTATCTAAGAGAAGTAGATATATTTTTTTATATTGAAATATTTAATTAACTTTAACAACAACTTACAGATATTGAAAAAGGCTGAAATTGCAGAAATAATTTTAAAGAAAGTATAAGTTTTAAAAAGTATGTCTAATACCTTTGCTTTGGGTCTCTTATATGCTTCATATGTCAACACTTCCTTCATTAAGGCCAATTTACAACAGCTTTAATTTTGAAAGACTCAATCAGTATATTCTCCTGGTATAACTTGAAAGAACCTATTTGCACATCAAATGATGAACAAATTTGTAGGCTAGCAAAGCTATAGCAAAACAAAGGATTATTGCCCAATCATCTTGGTAGATTTCTTTTTCATTGATTTCAACCTGGTTCTTATTTAGTTTATGTTCTGTTGTTGGCAAGTAAACTTCAAAAGGTTCGATTTTCGTTGGTTTCTTTTTCTTTTCTTTCTTTTTTGTTTAGCACTGAGGATGATCCATCGTTTATAATATTAGTTTGTTTAATGCAGTTTTTTGATTAAGCTTTTATTTATTTTTATTTGTATTATTTGCTTTTTTTTCAAATGAAATTTTAAAAAGTGACAGATTTGCCCCCCCTGCTTCTGGTCCTTTCCTTAACAATTTTACCTTTGCTTTATGGTTTTACTTTTTTTGGAATCACCTTTTTCAATTTGCTAAAAGGGGACAGGGCTCTTAATACAAAAGTTAATTCTTTTGTCATGATGTTAAAATAGCTGAATTAAACTGGCAACCACCCAAATAGCTCCTTGAGGCGATTTGATAAATATTGTTCCTGGGTCTTGCCCCTAATCTATCTGATTCTATGCAGGTTAAGCATATGGGTTTTTGGTGAATATTCGTCTCCAAGCTTTTGGTTTTATTTGTAATTTCTTTTGCCTTTAGCAAGAATTAGTTTATGCTTTACTCACAGCTATTTACCATAAGCTGTTCAGTTGTGCTTCTATTTAAAAATTTTTTTTTAAGAAAAGTAAAGAGCTCCATTTAGGCCAAAAAAATAACAAAAATAAAGTCAAATGATCTTTCAATCATAAAACTACCACAAATCACTATCAATATATAAATGAAACTCAAAACAAACAGAAATCATAGGCAGCATAATAGCACTGCCCAAGTTCAACAATCTTGGCACAATGTATTATTTATTTCTTTCTTTCTTTCTTTGTTTTAGACCAGGGCACTTTGCATCAAAGGAGTTGCTGTAGAAACTTCGAAAAGGGCTCATTTGATTCGAAATTGGAAGGGTTTGTACCCTTTTTAATAGCTGAAAGCGATTAGAAGACAACTAATACCCCTTCCACACCCAATCATTTCCCCAAACACATCCAATCAAAAATTTGAGATAGCTATTTTGTTGAAAGTAGTTGAAAGATTTGGGAATTATGTTTTTGAAGAGCACACTCCCCCCACAACCCTCAGGACAAGGGTTGTAAGTTATGCCCAGGGGGCATATAAGGTTTTATAGAAAGGTTGTTGTAGAAACTTCAAAAATGGCTCATTTGATTAGAAATTCAAAGGGATAGTGCCCTTTTTAATAGTCGAAAGCGATTGGAGGGCAACTAACGCCCCTCTCACCTCCACCATTTCCTCAAACACATCCAATCAAAATTTTGAGACAGACATTTTGTTCAACGTAGTGGGAAAGTTCTGGAAATTATGGCTTTGAGGATGACACCCCCACAGCCCTCAGGGCAAGGGTTGTAAGTTATGCCCTAGGGGCATAGGGTAAAGGCACCAATAATTCAACAGTGCAATTTTGGAACCACTGTCAAAGTTTTTCCTTCAAAACAGGATAACTCAGCTTAGTTGTGACTTGGAACTCCATCTCTTGAAGCTGTTGTTTAAAATTTTTTTTAAAATGTTGTCATTTTTATAGCTTTAAGAAATCAAAATTAATTAAGATAATAAGGAATAAATATCAGCATATGTATATTAAACTGACAATGCACATTTTCAGTTAATTCATTTGAATTTTTTAGTAAAGTACAAATTACATTCTGGCTTTTAGAAAGCATAGGGGCTTAGAAACCTACTTGTATTAATTTCTACTCATTTTGAGTTTGACTCTGTTATTTATTTAGTTTCTGTTTGTTTTGAGTCTCATTTATTTATTGGTACTGATTTGTGGTAGTTGTATGCTTGGTAGATTATTTTTATTCTATTTTTGGTTTAATGGAGTTCTTTACTTTTTTTTGAAAAACTTTTTTGTGGAAAAAGTTTTTTGAATTAATTACAATAAATAGCCAAGTCAAACTCAGAACGAGCAAAGATTAACATGAATAAGGCTGATTAAACTGACAATCCATGTTCATTTGTTTGTTGTTTTTGTTCTTTTTTTTCAGTAAAACACAAATTGTGTTCCTGTCTTGAAGGTATGGGGGGTTAACAGCCCTAATCATGTTAATTTTTGCTCATTTTGAGTTTGACTCGGCTACTTATTGTAATTTCTGTTCGTTTTGAGATTTAGTTTTTTATTGATAGTGATTTGTCGTAGTTTTGTGCTTCGAAGATTATTTGACTATATTTGTTCTATCTTGGCTTAATGGAGCCCTTTACTTGTCTTTAAAAAGCTTGTTATTTTGAAAAAGTTTAAAATTAATTTCTCTTTGTTTTTTTTATTGACATAGTCTTTTTCATGGAAAAAATAATATTTTATATCTTTTTAGTTTTTTTTTTTTTTTCTATAAGAATCCATAGTATGGGTTGCTATTTGTATGTAGGGAAAACTTTTTCAACAATTTTTAATTGTTGGTGCAGAAACTTAAAAAAAATATCTCAAAAACTTTTTAAGATAGCAACAAAATGGCTATATATATATATATATATATATATGTATATATATATATATATATATGTATATATATATATATATATATATATATATATATATATATATATATATATATATATATATATATATATATATATATATATATATATATATAATATATATATATATATATATATATATATATATATATATATATATATATATGTATATATATATATATATATATATATATATATATATATATATATATATATATATATATATATATATATATATATATATATATATATATATATATATATATATATATATATATGTATATACTAGTATATATATACATTGTGCTCACATTGCCCTTTACTTAAGCAGCGCAATTGTGCTGCCTATGGTATGCTGGCTTATACTAGTAACAACCAGAAGCCGAAGACATACAATATCTTTGGTTTGGGAAAATGGTGGGAGGGGGAGGGGTTTGTTGCCCTCCATTCAGTTTTCAAATTTTTAAAGGTCACTAGCCCTTTCAATTTCCAATTGCACGAGGAGATCTTTTTGAAGTTTTTTACAAAAACAAATCTCAAAATTTCTATCAGATGCATTTTAGGAAAATGGGAGGTGTGGGGGAGGGGGATATCTACCCTCCCATCACTCGGAATCTCAAAAAGGGCACTAAAACTTCTGATTAGCAATCCAATGTGCCCCTTCTGAAGATCACACAACCCTTTCTATATAAACCTTATATGACCCCAGGGCATAACTTAAAACCCTTGCCTTGTAGGGAGGTTTTCATCCTCAAATACATGATTTCTAGACCTTTCAACCAGGCTGATCAAAATGGCTATGTCATAGTCTTGTTTGGACGTGTTTAGGAAAAGGGTGGGCGTGGGAGGGAGGTTAGTTGCACTCCAATGACTTTCGGCTATTAATAAGGGCAATAGCCCTTTGAATTTTCAATCGTATGAGGCAGCGCTATGATGACGAACGCAAAGATAGTCAGCCATTCTTGCAAAAAAATTTTGTTTCTTTTTTTTCAAACATTTTATTTGTGATTAAATCAAAGATCTGAGATTTTTTAAAAACCTTTTTAAAAAGTAAGAATTTTCTTTTGAATCTTTTGATCCATCACTAAATCATTGTTCCAAATTCTCTATGTAAAGTAGCTTTAAATTTTCTTTAGAACTTGAAGACACACTACCAAATGATGGTAAAACTCAGTTTGAAAGTACCAATCCCTTTTTGTTACCTAAAGAAGAGAAGTTCTTCAAGAGATGAGTTTTTCCACAGACGCATCTGCAAAATTTGAACCTGATTGCCACCCTCTGAAATTGGAACCAAATATCAATATGGGCAATGGTATGTTTCCTCTTCTACATTTCCGTGCCAATATAGAATATTCAGTTTTTGAAGACCTTAGAAAAATGTGTGGTAGAAACTGAAATATACCTTTAACAGATAGTTTACAAGCTAGAAGACTGGAAAACATAAATTTCTCTTTAAACTCTCATCCAATATTTTGAATATAAACGATACTAGCAATAATGATTGTATAGATTTTAACCTCTGCCATACTTGGTCTTTGATTTCCAGTTTAGGCAGTTGATATTATTGTAGTAATTATAACACTTATTGATTTTTTCAGGTTTGATACTATGCTTAAAATAGATTTAGAGTTTTTTTTTTGGGCTGATCAAAGGTAACCTAAGTGCGTTTGTTAAAGGATTAACAAGGAATAGATGCAGATAAAAAAATTCTTATGAGTGCAGGTCTCCAGAAGGCAGGGGGAGGGTGTCAGCCCTGCTCATCTTAGTTTCTCCCTTTTTTGAGTTTGACCTGGTTATTTATTGTAATTTATTTTCATTATGAGTTTTACTTACTTACTGAGGGTGTTTTTGTTGTAGTTTTACGCTTGGAACACGTTAACTTTATTTCTCTACATTTTTGGTTTTATGTAGCTCTTTACTTTTATTTGAAAAAATTATTTCGTTGAAAAATGTTTTTAATCAACTTCTAAAAACAATCTATTTTTCTTAAACTTAAAAAAAAAACATATAAGCTGTAGATACCAACGAATTCCTTTATCCTTTTATTGGTTCTAACCTCCTAGCCATTCTTGGCCATATAATCATTGCATTAAAGATAATTCACTCAGACTAATTGTTACCCCTGGCCTTACCACTGTTACCTCTGTCCTTAGATAACAAATAATATATAAAGTGAGGTTTTCATCTAGTTTACTTTGTATTCTCAAGACCCATTTAAAAAAGTTTGATGTTCAAGACATCCAGCTGACAGTATATCTTCCTAGATAAGAGGATAAATGACTGGGCTTGAGGATTCCAAAAATTATTGTTCTTTTTTATTTATGATAAATTTGGATTATTTTTCCTTGGTGGTTTGTATCCTAACCTACTGGACTAATGAACTCAGTTTTTTTTAGATCTGCATCTATAGTATTTGAATAGACTAAGATAATTTTAGTAAGATTAATAAAAAAAACAAGTTTTTTAAACTGAAAGTATGGAGCGACATTAAAACTCAAAACGAACAGAAATTAATCCGTATATGAAAGGGGCTGTCCCCTCCTCAACACCTCGCTCTTTACGCTAAAGTTTTTTATTGTTTAACAAAAATAGAGTTGTGAGAAAGTCAAACTTTAGCGTAAAGAGCGAGGCGTTGAGGAGGGGACAGCCCCTTTCATATACGGAATAATTTCTATTCGTTTTAAGTTTTAATGTCGCTCCATACTTTCAGTTTAAAAAACTTGTTTTTTTTTTATTTAATTTCTGATCGTTTTTTAGTTAACGCAGCTTTTATTTTGGCTCACCGTCATTGAATAAGTAAACAAAATTTGCATAAAAAATTTACTTTTCTTTTGCTAAATGGCTTTCTCTAAATTTGGTTCTGACGTAATTTACAAATTAACTTACGTAACGAACTTCTATATTCGTATATTTTTCTTCTGGCAAAAAATACAAAGTTGCAGATTTTTGCAGATATGAGCTTGAAATCTGTGTAATAGGGTTTTCTGATACGCTGAATCTGACGGTGTGATTTTCATTAAAAGCCTTTCATTTGTAGGGGATGTTTCCCCCTCTTTAAAAAATCAGGTAAATTTTCTCAGGCTCGTAGCCTTTGATGAGTAACACTAAACTTAATAAAATTTATATATTTAGAATCAGCATTATAAGCCCATTCTTTTGATACATTTATTGACATCAAAATTCCGTTTTTTTAAAAGTTTCGATTACTATTGAGCCATATCGCTTGTTTTTTTTTTATTTATTGTTTTATTTTATTACGTATATGTTATTACGTATATGATGGGGTTCTCCCCTTAGTCAATACCACGCTCTTTACGTTAAAAGTTAAAATTTTGTTTAATTCACAAACTCCTGAATCAGAAAGGCCGTTTAATTAGAATAGATAGCTCTTTTGAAAGCACAAAAAAAAAAACTGTAGCGTAAAGAGCGAGGTATTGACTTGGGGGCGAACACCCTCATATGCATAATAATTTCTGTTTGTTTTAAGTTCTAATGTTGCTTCTTCCTTTCAGTTGAAAAAAAACTTGTTTTTTTTTTTAAATTTAATTTCTGATCATTTTTAAATAATGCTTGGAAATCCGGCGCCCCCTTCATAAAAATGTCCCTTACCCCAAAGAAACATCCTCCACGGAAAGATTCTCCCGAGTAACCCCCTCCTCCAGCCCCCCCCCCCCCCCACAGGGAAAAAAATCCTTCCTGAAAATGTCTGTATGCTTCCCAATAACCAATACAATATGTAAGCAATGGGCAAAGTTCATAACTTGCAGCCCTTCCCTTGGGAACTGTGGGGGATTAAGTCATCCTAAAAGACATATTTATTATATCTTCGACTATGCTGAACAAAATGGCTATCTCAAAATTTTAATTGGATGACTTTGGGAAAAAAATGAGCGTGGGAGGGGGCCTAGTTGCCTCCATTTTTTTTTGGTCACTTAAAAAAGGGCACTAGAACTTTTAATTTTCGTTCCAATGAGCCCTCCTATGATATTCTTGGACCACTGGGTAAATACGGTTACCCCTGGAAAAAAAAAAACAAAATAAACACGCATCCGTGATCTTTCTTCTGGCAAAAAATGGAAAATTCCACATTTTTGTAGATAAGATCTTGAAACCTCTACAGTAGGGTTCTCGGATACGCTGAATATGATGGTGTGATTTTCATTAAGGTTCTATAACTTTTAGGGGGTCTTTTCCCCTTTTTTCGAAAATAAGCCAACCTTTCTCAGGCGCGTAACTTTTGATGGGTAAAATTAAACTTGATGAAGCTTATGTAATTGAAATCAAAATTAAAATCTGACTCTTTTGATGTATCTATAGGTATAAAAAATTTCGTTTTTTAGACTTTCGGTTACCATTGAGCCAGGTCGCTCCTCTTACTTACAGTTCGTAACCACGAACTGTTTGATAGGCAGATCAAATTATATATTCGAGAAATACCACTCATTAGAAATAATAATATGTATTGCAAGCAGTCTTTTTTCTTGTTTACCATGGTCTTTTTCTTGCATTTCTTATCATTTGGAAACTATCTCTATCTGTTTAGATTAAAAATAGTATGTGCTGGTATCAGTGAAGAATAATTAAATGACTTGTTTTGATTTCTTCTTTCAAAGAATACAGTTTCTTGAAGCATTTCAAAATATAATTTTGATAATAATGAAAAATACGTAAAATTATAATTTCACGTTTTGTTTCGTTCTGAAAAAATACTTCTTGGAAAGAGCTAAGCAAAGGTTAACGTAAAGAGAGGGGTATTGAGGAGAGACAGAATTCGCAAAAAATGATTTAAAAAAAAATATAAATGTTTAAGATTATGCCTAGCACTCTCTTCTTGGGGTCCCTTTTATCCTAACTTCCTATCACTTTCTGTAATCAACAGTCACCCATCCCCAAAACTTGTCCATTTTTATTTTTAAGTTATGGTAATTGCTAATTATACTCTTAAAGCATATTCTTTGTTTAATAGAAAAAAGATTCTCTGTCAATAGGCCCGTTTTTTAGCACTAAGATCTTACATCTAAGATCTTACATCTTTTTACAAAGATTATCGTTTTTTTTAACTCATCTTTGTTCTAAGATCTTACAGCTCACTGATGTTAGCAAAAAGTGTGAAGACCGCCACTGTTCTGCCATATGGAACAATGATGAAAGAACTTTGATGATCTACTCTCCGATCATTGTTCTCCGACTGCTGATCAGAGCAGAATGATGAAAGACCTTTGCACAAAAACGACCAAAGATGTAAGATCTTTGTTCAAAGATTTCACTTTTAAGCGTTTTCTGACAAAAGATTAAGATCTTAGCACATTGATGAGTGAAAAAAAACGCCCCTAATAAGAGGTGGGAGGGGTCCATTCTCTGTCAATAAGAGTTGGAAGGGTGAGAGGTCCAGACCATTCTTATGTAATATTAGTTTGTTTGTTGTAGTTTACTTACATTTTGTATATTTAAAAAAAACTAATTTCTCAAATAAATTAAACAAAAGTGCCATATTCTTGAAATGCAAAATGTTTTTTCTTCCCACGATATCGGCATAGCTAGATTGAGGGGGCTGCCACTCAACTAGTACCCTGTGAACATTTCATGAATATTCTTCTCGGTCTCTTACTAAATCCTTCCAATTTTACTAAGTTTAAGTGTATGAGATCGATTTGTAATTTCACACAGAATTTGTGTTGAAATGTGTAGGAAATTTCATGCTGCATTTTTGCAGCATAGCTGCTATCATTTACGCCGCATCACGCCTTTGCATGGAGCTGTTGTGTAAAACCCTGTTTCTGCGGCTTAGATGACTTCCTCTTATTTGGGACTAGAATAAAATGGATATTGTTCCGGTGCATATTTGTCTCCAAACATTTGTTTTTGTTTCGTTTACCATTGGTATTAGTTATTATTTC
>JAPEVW010000106.1:196167-478667 GCA_027921565.1 Artemia sinica | reverse complement strand
AGAGATTAATTATCCCGCCACGGTTATTCGATATCCTGCCGAAGAAATAAAACCCCTGTTCCCTGCATCATCCCCCCTAATCCCCGTCTAAAAATTAACGGATAAGGCTCTTCTTGACATGTTTGTTGACCGTCAGGAGAGTCCCGAAGACGACATTCTGGAATTGTTCCCAACTGAGGAGGAAGAGGGGTTGTTGAAAGAAGAAGAAAATTTCATCGTACCGCATACTACTCGGAAAGACAGAAACCCCCGCACGACAGGAGCTCTAATGAAGAGATAGGCAAACAAAAAGAAGGCAAAAAGGAAGAAACTGGAGAAGAAAATTCGTTTTTTGTTGTATTGATTTGATTTTTTGTCCGAATTTCCAGCCAATCCACGGGGGGAAGCGGCCATTGATCTTAGGAGAGACGTGTTGGAACCGTGTGGTCCTAGTTTTGTTTAGATAAATGCCCTTCCCAGATTTGTTTTTCTTTGGGTCCCTTAATTATTTCTTTTCCCCCTAGTAATAATTACTAATTTTCCCTTAATTTTGGCTGCACCATTTTTCCTTCTTTAACTGCGTAGTTTTTTTAAAACAAACCACGAGGCTTCAATTGCGCAGTTACAGATGATTCACCATAGCTAAAAAAGCTACTTTCAGATAACAAGTTTGGTCTGAATTGTTGGGGGGTGAAAGAAGGGGCATAAAGCCGATTCATTTGAAGTAAGACAGTAATTGGTAAGCATTTGGATTTGGCTGGAAAAATCCATCTACCTCCCACCGCAGGCACACGGTTGAGCGGTCTGGGGGAAAATTAGAAGTATGAGTTTTCAGTTCTTTTATATTTGTGATTGAAATACAGTAAGCTTTTTATACTATATGATCTCTGACTTAATAGCCTAGGTAGAGTCCAAGGAGATAGTTAAAAATATTAGCGGTAAAGCCAGGGCGGGTACCTGGGTTACCGGCCTTACAGTAGCCCCTTTGACCGTTTGATCGCGTTATCGTTCCCTAAGGCAGGGTACATTATAAATTGGGAACTGACATACCCGATATTTACAGAACCGTTGGGGAAAGCGCGGGCACCCCACTATAATATTTGGCGCCGCCGGGGGCTTTCCCCTCTAGTAAGAGGTGTAGCACCATTTTTGCACCAACAGGTGGTGACACCCGTACCTTACCACTCCAATAACTAATAACAACCACAAGCCGAAGACATACAATATCTTTGGTTTGGGAAAATGGTGGGAGTGGGAGGAGGAGTTAGTTGCCCTCCAATCAGTTTCGAATTTTAAAAATTCACTAGCTCTTTCAATTTCCATTCGCACGAGAAGCTCTTTTTGAAGTTTTTACAAAAACAAAATGGTCATCTCAAAATTTCTATCAGATGCATTTTGGGAAAATGGGAGGTGTGGGGGAGGGGATATCTACCCCTCCCATCACTCGGAATCTCAAAAAGGCACTAAAACTTCTGAATAGCAATCCAATGTGCCCCTTCCTAAGATCAAAAGATCACCCTCTCTATATAAACCTTGTATGACCCCAAGGTATAACTTGAAACCTTGCCCTGAGGGCTGTATGGAGGTTGTCATCCTCAATACATAATTTCTAGACCTTTTAACCACGCTGATCAAAATGGCTATGTCATAATTTTTGTTTGGATGTATTTGGGAAAAATGGTGGGCGTGGGGGGGAGGTTAGTTGCCCTCCAATCACTTTTTCGGCTATTATAAAGGGCAATGGCCCTTTCAATTTTCAATCGTATGAGGCAGCGCTATGATGACGAACGCAAAGATAATCAGCGAATCTTGCAAGAAAATTTTGTTTCTTTTTTATCGAACATTTTATTTGTGATTAAATCAAAGATCTGAGATTTTTTTTAAAAGGCAGAATTTTCTTAATTTTTGAACCTTTTTATCCATCACTAAATCATTGTTCCAAGTTCTTTATGTAAATTAGCTTTAAATTTCTTTTAGAACTTGAAGACACACTACCAAATGACGGTAAAAGTCAGTTTGAAAGTACCAATCCCTTCTTGTTACCTAAAGAAGGTTTTTTCCAAGAGACGAGTTTTTTCTACAGACGCATCTGCAAAATTTGAACCTGATTGCCACCCTCTGAAATGGGAACCAAATATCAATATGGGCAATAGTATGTTTCCTCTTCTGTATTTCCGTGCCAATATAGAATATTCAATTTTAAGTTCCTTAGAAAAAATGTGGTAGAAACTGAAATATACCTTAAATAAATAGTTTCACAAGCTAGAAGACTGGAAAACATAAAATTTCTCTTTAAACTCTCATCTAATATTTTGAATATAAATGATACTAGCAATAATGATGGTATAGGTTTTTAACCTCTGCCACACTTGATCTTTGATTTCCAGTTTAGGTAGTTGATATTATTGTAGTAATTATAACACTTATTTATTTTTCAGGTTTGATACTATGCTAAAAATAGATTTAGTTATTTGGGCTGATCAAAGGTAACCTAAGTGTGTTTGTTAAAGGAATAACAACAAGGAATAGATGCAGATACAAAAATTTTTGATGAGTGCAGGTTTGTCAGAAGGCAGGGGGGAGGGTGTCAGCCCTGCCCATCTTAGTTTCTCCCTTTTTTTTTTTAGTTTGACTTGGTTATTTACTGTAATTTTATTTTCAGGGTTTTTTTTTTTTTTTTTTTTTTTTTTTCAGGATTATAATTTTATTTACACAAAATTTACAAAAAACAAACGCCAAGGAATCTTTCGGTTCGTTAGGCCAACTCCAACATCCAACACATAATTCAATATAAATAAACAAAAACAAAACATTATCCCCTGCCGACGGGCTAACCAATCAAACACAACTAAAAATTCTATTACGGCACTACTAAAAAAAAACTAAACATAAAACAAAAAAATCAAACAAATTGATAAATTTTATTATAAAAAATCTCTCAATTCTCCCGGAAACTGCTTCGGTCATGCTCACGCACAACGCCAATGGGTAAATGACTCCAGGAGCTTGGCAAAACATGCCAAGCAGAGAACTGTGACCGGGTTGTTTCACACTGCGGCCGCCGCGAAAAGCATCTGCATTTCTTGTATTATAATTGTGAAGATCCACACCAGTTATAAACATGCCATTAAAACATTCTGAGGTAAAGTTATTAATAATATCAAAAGTTAGCATAGATTGATAAAAAAGGAAAATATACCTGCTAGAGGAAGATATTCAGTTTCAGATACACATTTCTCACTGAATTTCTCGGTCCATAATTTGCTAAAATCCTAGTGGCAGAATTCTGCAAAAGCTCCAAGTCGTTTCAGATGGGATGAAAAGTTGAAGACCATTACTGAACAACAATATAAAAGGTGAAACAATGGACAAGTGAAAAATACAAAAGTCTAAGGACAATTTTCGGACAAATATGCTTCAATTTCCTAATAATTCCAACATTACGGGCAATTTGGATGTTATACAATTTATATGATCTGAAAAACTAAGCGTCTCATCTACAATAATGCCTAAATACCTAGTCGAGTGTACTCTATTAATAAATGAACTCCCACACCTCAACTTATCTACCCAAGGATAATACTTTTAAGAACAAGCAAACAACACAAAATTACGCTTCTCAAATTTATTTTCAGCTTATTCAACCTAGTCCACTTTTCAATCAAACCTATATCATGTTCAACTGCTCGGATCAACTCTTTTTCAGTTCTCGCGCATACCGTTAAATTAGTATCATCAACAAATAAAACTAACCCTTTTACAGGGATCACATTTGGGTCTCCCACTGTTTTCTGAATCAACAATATTAGATAAAACTCTACATAGATAATTAATATATACAGCAAATAATATTGGACCAAAGGGACTCCATCCCTGTGGGACTCCAGACTTGACATCATATTCACATGTAGCTTGTTTTCCATCATCCAAATATAATTTTCCATCACTTAGGTAAGGCTTCAACAGATTCAGAGCTCTTCCTCTTATACCGACATTATCTAATTTACCCAATAGAATTTCATGGTCTTACAGAATCGAATGCTTTTAAAATATCTAAAAATACAGTTATGACTTTAAGATGTTTATCAAGGCCATCATTAACCAAACGTTGTAAAAAACTGAACTGCATGCTCTGTAGAATGTTTCTTTCTGAAATCAAATTGGTTCTTAAAGAAAAATCCTTTCTTCTCTAGAAGTGTCTCAATCACTTAGGGCATAATATCTTCTCCATTATTCTAGCTATAATCGGAAGCAGTGATATTGGCCTATAGTTGCTAGGATCTTCTCTGTCACCTGACTTAAAAATTTGCACTATTTTTGCAGTTTTAAACGGCTGAGGGAAGATTCCATCCTTAAAACACCCATCAATATGTTCGACAAGAGTTGATTCATAGTAACTGGAAAAAAATTTATTTCAGGACACAGAGGGATAAAAATCTGATCCAGCGGAATTATTCTTTATTCCAGAAATTACTGTTAACACTTCACTTTCATTCGTCTTTTGCAGCCACATACTGTTTCACTAGCTTGCCCAATATACTGGTGAAAACGACCCTTCGTTTTGATGTATACTTACTGACTGTCTAATTTCATTACCTGCGTTAGAAAAATGATAGGCCAGTTTTTCATTAAAATGTGCCTGGTATTGTTCACTTCCAAATGGCTTCTTGTCACTTCCTCCGATTATCGACCGAATAACTTTCCAAGTCTTCAAATAGCTATCTCTACACGACTCAAACAATCTCGAGTAATAATCCTTTTTTGCTTTTCTTAACAATTTATTGAGCGCGTTATTATAATTCTTATAAATATTTCGGTCTAATTCTCGGTCAGTAATTTTACTAACCTTATACAATGCATGCCTCCTTTTGATGCTAGCCAAAAGACTGCAGGATATCCATGGCTTTTTTGCACTTCTTTCATTTTTTTTTCTTTATAGTTATCTTAATACAAACTTCATTGTCAAATTTGTAACTTTTTCATGCCACAGTGCAAAACCTGTCACCATAATTCGCGCATTCACTAAGCAACTCCAATCACATTCCTCAAATCGCTCTTTCATTTCATTAATACTTGATTTATCAAAATAAGAGCATTGTCTATTTCTATTCTCAGCATCATTATGCTTGTCTTTTTCGATGTCTGTACATACCCTGATTGAACAGTGATCGGACACATCATTTGGGATTACAATTGGACTATCAGATTTAATACTCGAAAAAATATTATCAATCAAAGTTTCAGACGTCTCAGTAATACGAGTACACATTTCAATAACTGGGTGAAGATTAAAACTAAACATATAAGATTACAAAAATTATTACGAACCACATTTTCCCTATTCTTCATATCAATATTAAAAAAATCACCCATCACAAAACAATGGGCCAAAGATGGTAGTTGCATCAGCTGCGACTCCATATAATCCATAAAATGTTGTAACGAACTTGAAGGAGTTCTATATACAATTACTACGTAAAATGTATCCTTATTGATATCAACCTGCTAAAACCATACTCTCAAATACCATTTCAACAGATACTGATAAATCTTCTCTTACCCTAGAAGTAAGGCTTGACTTTACATACGCTGCAAGTCCACCATGTTGATGTATCATTCTATTCTTCCTATAAAACGAGTAACCATTAATATCAAGTAGCAAGTCATTATAATCATTAAGCCAAGTCTCATTCAACCCAACAATATTTATATCACTCACACTATCACACAAACTCAGAAATGTACCTAAAACTACTATTTAACCCTCTACAATTCAAATGCATCAGCATAGGTTTCCCAGGGCTATTGGGTGGGGGAAAATATCAATGGGGGAAAGCATACTTCGCTGGTGATCCCAGTCTCATACTCCACATATCACCATCCTGGTGCACCATATCAAACCTCTTCATAAAAGTTAACCCTATGATTTTCTAGTAGTGCCAACTTTTCATTAATCCCTGACATTTATCTTACCATAATAAACCGTATACTGCGAAGCCTGTCAGCGAAGTTTCACCATATGAACCATCAAAAACTTGAACACTAATATAAATAAAAACTAAGAAAACACTCCTGAATCAACTGCCAGTCCCCCGTTCTTTGAATGAGGGACCCTGCAACACCTTTATCACCACTTTCTCTACCCCCTGGCTCTAAACCACGCTCTACGCCCAAGTCTGCCACAAAACCTACAACCCCGAAATCAGTTTAAAAAAATCAAGCTTCCCAAGTCCCCCTGTGTTGACTGTGTTAAACATATCAAACAGCTGGCTGATCTCCGAGCTAAATACAATTCCAGTTAGAGAAGAATTCAGAGCATGAAGTAGCCATAGAAGATTTGAAAAAAAAACAAGTTGATATTTTTCTCAATGACCAAAAAAATTGGTAACGATATACTCCATGAACGCGATCTTGAAATTAAAAAATTAAGTGAATATATCAACTCCCATAATTCCCAACGCCTCCTTATGGAAGAGGAACTCTGCAGTCTAGAAAAACAATCAAGTGACCTTAAATCGAAAAGCACCAAATTACAAGAGGATTTAAAAAACAATGAAGCAATTATTACTACACTAGGGAATCAATTATCTGAGTTCAGCAAATCCAGCATTAATTGCAGAGTATCCATGAGAGCCATACAAATACCTACGTGTATGTATGACTACTGATGACGCCCTTGAGTTCGTGAATAGTCCTGTGACTTCCGGTTTTTCACATAAATTATCAGGTGATAATGAACTAAACAAAAAGGTTATGGAGAAGTCATTACCAGACGATGACATTTTTATTATCTTTGAAAAAATTACGAAAGTGAAGGATAAAAGTGAAATAAAGATAAATATAAAAATAAGCAGAAAGGAAAATGTGATCTGCAAGCATTTGATAGTGGTTTCTGCAAGTTTCGCAAACAATGCAAGTTTCTGCATATTTGTCGTCAGTTTATTTCGGGAGTTTGTGTGTCTTATAAGTGTATTTTTGACCATGTTGATCTTTGTTCTGTTTTATCTTGTATTGATAAGTCGTGTACTTTTGCTCA
Organism: Artemia sinica; assembly: GCA_027921565.1. Classification (NCBI taxonomy): domain Eukaryota; kingdom Metazoa; phylum Arthropoda; class Branchiopoda; order Anostraca; family Artemiidae; genus Artemia; species Artemia sinica. Next base: position 471,652 of record JAPEVW010000106.1, on the reverse strand, counting down.
TGCATCTTCAGGATTGGAGCGCAGGTTTAAAACCCCAACGTTTTTTTAGAGCAACGCCGAAAGTATTCACAACCCCCCCCCTCCCCTTGTTCGTGTTCCATTCGACTTTCAGTCTTATCCCCCTGCATACCCGATACAGAGCAGTATACCACAGGAATCCATCCCTCTAAACAATCCTCCGCCCCAAGTACTTTCGCGTGCCCAGTCAGTCCAACCCCCAAAATCACTTCACTCAATTCGGACCATCCCCAAAAACCCCCCCTCACTCATATTCTCCCAAAAATCCACTTCCTTTCGACTCCTTTTCTTCTCCGTGCGTCCAAGAAGTTACCTGCCGGTTCTGGACTCCACCCGTTATTTGCCGAAAAAAAAAAAAAAAAACCAACCCCTCCCCTCTCAGAGACCCCCCACCGTACTTCCCCCTCAGAATCATCTTGCCCCCCCGACCCCCCCACCCCCCCCCCATTTAAAGAACACTCCCAACTTAACTTATTCCCAGATCACCAGGAAACCTTTCTCCCTTCCCTTGCACTTTATCCCCCCTGGCTACCCTACCATTATGACTCTGGTTTTTTAAGAGTAAACAGGTAGAATAATCCTCTTTTAACACCTCCATGCAGAGTTTCTAAAACTTCAAATAGTTACCGCTGTTTAGAGTATCCGCTAGTACCTGCTCAATTAAATGCAATTGTATTTGAAAAAAATGGATTTGATCCCCCTGTCCCTTGTTCTCACTATCCAAGTTTAGCCCCCATCAAGAATTTTACTAGAACCCCTGACCCCATCTGTGATATAAAAAAGGTAAAGTGTAAAAAACGGTACCTTCACAAGTCGCTTTCGATTCCCCAAACTTTTTGTTGAGCAAAAGTTATATATATATATATATATATATATATATATATATATATATATATATATATATATATATATATATATATATATATATATATATATATATATATATATATATATATATATGTCGTGGCATACTGCATAAATACCATGAAAATGCCAAGCAAGCACATGGGGAATATGCAGAAAAAAAAAACAAAAAATATGGTTCGATAAATCCGCCAGAATGTGCGAATTCGTGGAAGGGGACGAAGTCCTCATATGTGCTACCGGACGGAAGTAATAAATTGGAAGTAAGATGGAAAGGACCATTTAAGGTGAAAAAGAAAATAAATGATGTAAATTATTTGATAGAATTAGATGGTGCAAGGAAAAAAGGAAGAAGTTTTCCATGTGAATTTACTGAGGAAATTTAACAAGGAAAATGAAAAGGGAATCCGCAAGGATCCGCAGAAGCGCTGCCTTGTGATTTCGACCTCAGAAAATGACGAGGAAAGTATCCCTTTGGGCACAATAGACCCGGCGGAAAAACATATAAATGCCATTGAAAGAGTTCAGGCAGAAACACATCTGAGCCAAGCTCAGAAATCCCAATTAAATAAGTTATTCACGGAATTTGCAGATGTATAAACAGACTGAATCGGAAAAATAGAAAATGTGGTAAACCAATAAAACAATACCCGTACCGAATATCAGAAGCAAAAAAAGGAAAAGAAATGAAAAAAGAGATAGACTGAATGCTCGATTATGGAATTATAGAACCATCAAACTCAGAGTAGACAGCGCCAGTCGTATTAGTCCAGAAAAAGGATGGCTCCATCCGATTTTGCGTAGACTGTGGAAAACTGAATAATATTTCCGGACAAACGCGTATCCAATACCAAGAATGGACGAAATTCTAGAGTCAGTAGGTTTCCACAAAATTTATATCAATTTTAGACTTGAGAAGGGGATATTGGCAAGTAAAAATGCACCCAGATGATTCAGCAAAAACTGCTTTTATTACGCGTTTTGGGCTATACCAATTTAAGTATATGCCATTTGGACTAAAAGGGGCACAAGCAACATTTCAAAGACTAGTAGATTGTATCTTGAATTCCTTACCATACACAAGAGCCTACTTGGATGATATTATAGTATTTTCGAAGTCATTCAATGAACATCTAACCCATATGGAACAAGTGTTAACCAGGCTGAGGAGAGCAGGAGTAACTTTGAATGTAGAAAAATGTAAATTGGTGCAGTCACAGACAGAATACCTGGGGCACAAAATAGGAAACGGTATTATAATCCCATTCAGGGAAAAAATTGACAAAATTAAAAACGTTGCAGTCCCGAATACAAAGAAAAAAGTTCGGTCATTTTATGGGTTGGCAGGTTATTTCCAAAAATTCATACCAAATTTTGCAACTATTGCTACACCTTTGACAGAGTTAACAAGAAAGGGTGCCGTAAACCCCGTAAATATTGAGAAAAATGCATTTGATACACTTAAAGATGCTCTTGGTAGCGAAAGAATTCTAAAAAATCCAAATTTTTCCTTGCCATTTGTGCTAACAAACAGACAGTTCAGATTACGGATTAGGGGCAGTTTTATCTCAAGATTTTAAGGATGGGGAACATCCAATCATGTTCATATCCAGAAAATTATCAAAAGCAGAATTACGTTATAGCACAATTGAAAAAGAATGTCTTACAATAGTATATGCGGTCAAAAAACTTGACTATTATTTATGGACGGAAATTGAAAATTCTGATGGATCACAATCTATTGAGATGGCTAAATATAATGAAGCCAGATAACCGACGATTGCCACGGTGGGCCCTGTGCTTACAGGAATATAATTTCGAGATAAATCAAGACCGGGACAGATAACGGAAATGCTGACGGCTTGTCCCGAAAAGAGGCTATCGACGGAGAAGGAGGTAATGGAAGCCTTCATGACGAATGATATAGGCTGTTTGAAATATTGGATTAACCTCAATGAATTCCTGTGGTAAGACAAGGACAACGGAAACCAGAACCAATGCCAGACCGAGTAATGATGGGGGTACCCGTTGTAGGGTATACAGTATTTAAAGCTGACACTGTTACATGAAAAATTACACCTCCAGATGGAAGGCTAGTGGAACTAGTAAAACACCTCCACCGGAATGGAAATCATCTTGCGTTTAAAGAAATGTTTCGCCGCATAAAAGAATATGTACATGTGCCCAGCCTGAACCAAATTTTAAAGAAATCGGTGGAGGGATGTAGCTGTTTGGCATGGAAGGAAGAGTCCCTTCGAAAACGCCAGCTTCCGTCCCATCACAAAAATAAAAGCAAAGTAGGGGCCCATGCCACAACAGAAACAAATAAATCCCAAACCCTCCTTGGCACTTACAAACAGATGGGACACGCCTGACTGGACGGGGGGCTGTGCCTGACCGTCCATCGTTATTAGGATTGGATTACCCGATATTTAATTACCAAATCCCCCGAAGGCCGCAGGCTGAGCCCGTGCGCCCTTACGTCAACCATCTCCTTCTCCCTTCGCATCGTAACACCCGTCCGCCCGTTGCACACATTCGCCCATGCATCACTCCTTATCTCCCCTCTCCCCAAATCGTAACAGCCATCCTTATTCTGCACCCATCCGCCCTCCAATAAAAACCCACTACTACAATCCTAACTCATCACTAGCCTCATCTGGAGTTGCCCTACAACAAAGGCAACCTTCGAGAAGAGGAAAGCTTACTATAACCCCAAAACCACATCTACATCCTATAACAGCTACGAACAAGGCAAAGACTCATTATCCTGCTACGGATTTTCGATATCCTGCTATTGCATCTACAAGCAGAGCAGAGATTAATTATCCCGCCACGGTTATTCGATATCCTGCCGAAGAAATAAAACCCCTGTTCCCTGCATCATCCCCCCTAATCCCCGTCTAAAAATTAACGGATAAGGCTCTTCTTGACATGTTTGTTGACCGTCAGGAGAGTCCCGAAGACGACATTCTGGAATTGTTCCCAACTGAGGAGGAAGAGGGGTTGTTGAAAGAAGAAGAAAATTTCATCGTACCGCATACTACTCGGAAAGACAGAAACCCCCGCACGACAGGAGCTCTAATGAAGAGATAGGCAAACAAAAAGAAGGCAAAAAGGAAGAAACTGGAGAAGAAAATTCGTTTTTTGTTGTATTGATTTGATTTTTTGTCCGAATTTCCAGCCAATCCACCGGGGAAGCGGCCATTGATCTTAGGAGAGAAGTGTTGGAACCGTTGGTCCTAGTTTGTTTTAGATAAATGCCCCTTCCCAGATTTGTTTTTCTTCTGGGTCCCTTAATTATTTTCTTTTCCCCCTAGTAATAATTACTAATTTTCCCTTAATTTTGGCTGCCACCATTTTTTCCTTCTTTAACTGCGTAGTTTTTTAAACAAACCACGAGGCTTTAATTGCGCAGTTACAGATGATTCACCATAGCTAAAAAGCTACTTTCAGATAACAAGTTTGGTCTGAATTGTTGGGGGGTGAAAGAAGGGGCATAAAGCCGATTCATTTGAAGTAAGACAGTAATTGGTAAGCATTTGGATTGGCTGGAAAAATCCATCTACCTCCACCGCAGGCACACGTTGAGCGGTCTGGGGAAAATTAGAAGTATGAGTTTTCAGTTCTTTTATATTTGTGATTGAATACAGTAAGCTTTTTTTATACTATATGATCTCTGACTTAATAGCCTAGGTAGAGTCCAAGGAGATAGTTTAAAAATATTAGCGGTAAGCCAGGGCGGGTACCCTGGGTTACCGGCCTTACAGTGGCCCCTTTGACCGTTTTGATCACGTTATCGTTCCCTAAGGCAGGGTACATTATAAATTGGGAACTGACATACCCGATATTTACAGAACCGTTGGGGGAAGCGCGGGCACCCCACTATAATATTTGGCGCCGCCGGGGGCTTTCCCCTCTAGTAAGAGGTGTAGCACCATTTTGCACCAACAGGTGGTGACACCCGTACCTTACCACTCCAATAACTAATAACAACCACAAGCCGAAGACATACAATATCTTTGGTTTGGGAAAATGGTGGGAGTGGGAGGAGGAGTTAGTTGCCCTCCAATCAGTTTCGAATTTTAAAAATTCACTAGCTCTTTCAATTTCCATTCGCACGAGAAGCTCTTTTGAAGTTTTTACAAAAACAAATGGTCATCTCAAAATTTCTATCAGATGCATTTTGGGAAAATGGGAGGTGTGGGGGAGGGGATATCTACCCTCCCATCACTCGGAATCTCAAAAAGGGCACTAAAACTTCTGAATAGCAATCCAATGTGCCCCTTCCTGAGATCAAAAGATCACCCTCTCTATATAAACCTTGTATGACCCCAAGGTATAACTTGAAACCTTGCCCTGAGGGCTGTATGGAGGTTGTCATCCTCAATACATAATTTCTAGACCTTTTAACCACGCTGATCAAAATGCTATGTCATAATTTTGTTTGGATGTATTTGGGAAAATGGTGGGCGTGGGAGGGAGGTTAGTTGCCCTCCAATCACTTTCGGCTATTATAAAGGCAATGGCCCTTTCAATTTTCAATCGTATGAGGCAGCGCTATGATGACGAACGCAAAGATAATCAGCGAATCTTGCAAGAAAATTTTGTTTCTTTTTTATCGAACATTTTATTTGTGATTAAATCAAAGATCTGAGATTTTTTTAAAAGGCAGAATTTTCTTTTGAACCTTTTTATCCATCACTAAATCATTGTTCCAAGTTCTTTATGTAAATTAGCTTTAAATTTCTTTTAGAACTTGAAGACACACTACCAAATGACGGTAAAAGTCAGTTTGAAAGTACCAATCCCTTCTTGTTACCTAAAGAAGTTTTCCAAGAGACGAGTTTTTTCTACAGACGCATCTGCAAAATTTGAACCTGATTGCCACCCTCTGAAATGGGAACCAAAATATCAATATGGCAATGTTATGTTTCCTCTTCTGTATTTCCGTGCCAATATAGAATATTCAATTTTAAGTTCCTTAGAAAAATGTGGTAGAAACTGAAATATACCTTAAATAAATAGTTTCACAAGCTAGAAGACTGGAAAACATAAATTTCGCTTTAAACTCTCATCTAATATTTTGAATATAAATGATACTAGCAATAATGATGGTATAGGTTTTTAAACTCTGCCACACTTGATCTTTGATTTCCAGTTTAGGTAGTTGATATTATTGTAGTAATTATAACACTTATTTATTTTTCAGGTTTGATACTATGCTTAAAATAGATTTAGTTATTTGGGCTGATCAAAGGTAACCTAAGTGTGTTTGTTAAAGGAATAACAACAAGGAATAGATGCAGATACAAAAAATTTTTTATGAGTGCAGGTTTGTCAGAAGGCAGGGGGGAGGGTGTCAGCCCTGCCCATCTTAGTTTCTCCCTTTTTTTAGTTTGACTTGGTTATTTACTGTAATTTATTTTCATTTTTTTTTTTCAGGAGTATAATTTTATTTACACAAAATTTACAAAAAACAAACGCCAAGGAATCTTTCGGTTCGTTAGGCCAACTCCAACATCCAACACATAATTCAATATAAATAAAAAAAAACAAAACATTATCCCCTGCCGACGGGCTAACCAATCAACACAACTAAAAATTCTATTACGGCACTACTAAAAAAAACTAAACATAAAACAAAAAAATCAAACAAATTGATAAATTTGATTATAAAAATCTCTCAATTCTCCCGGAAACTGCTTCGGTCATGCTCACGCACAACGCCAATGGGTAAATGACTCCAGGAGCTTGGCAAAACATGCCAAGCAGAGAACTGTGACCGGGTTGTTTCACACTGCGGCCACCGAAAAGCATCTGCATTTCTTGTATTATCAAGGAGGCACACTTGTGCCTCTATAAAGAGGCGACCCACCACAATGTTAAGCGATTTCAGGTCCTAGAGGTCGCAGAGAGACGGCGGTAATCGCATTTTGTAGCCCAAGCTCAAACTAAGAAACTTGCAAAATTTCATCCTCCTCCGACTTTATCTTCATGGGGTAAACTGGCCGGAAGTTTGGACCCTCCCACCACAGCCCCCCTTTAACGTTGTCCGATTGGGCTGAAATTTAGAGGTTAAGCTTTCCTAGGGCCCGGGAGCTTATCCTCGAAATTTCAGCTCAATCCGATCACTCCTTCCCTGTTTTCAAAAAACCAAATATAGCCACTTAAAATTCATCATTTCTTTTTTTTTTCTTAGCCACGCCTACAGGCCACAGTTGGCAACGGATCCGGTTGAATGAGGACTTATTCGAAGCAGAATTCGACCTGTTAGGGCCTTTTGATATTTTCAGACCGAAAAAATTATCCCCCGAATTTACATTTACGAAAAACCTTAGTTTTTTTCAAATAATACAGATAAACAGGTTAGACATGCTTTGTTATAAAAATATCTGCGCGTCAATTTTCATAACAAAGCATGTCTAACCTGTTTATGTGTATTATTTGAAAAAAACTACGTTTTCTAAAGAGTTAAAGAGGCTGAGTTACAAGGTCAACCCTTAAAACGTACAGGGATTAGGAGGCACAGTTGGGGGGGCTGTTAAAGAGGCTGAGTCTCAAGTTCGAACCTTAAAACGTACAGGGATTAGGAGGCACCCTGTACGACGCGATTTGAGTATTCAGGAATTAAAAGCCTTAACACAAGAATGTTTCAAGAGCGGGGGGGTTTGGGGGCGGCAGCCCCCCAACTTTAACTCCTGACACGATCAGCTAACAGTTAGTCAAGCAATAATAAGTAATAAACTGTACAAAAACGTGCAGAAATTATTTGAAAAAAACTACGTTTTCTAAAGAGTTAAAGAGGCTGAGTTACAAGGTCGAACCTTAAAACGTACAGGGATTAGGAGGCACAGTTGGGGGGCTGCCGCCCCCCAAACCCCCCGCTTTCGCAGCCTTTAAATAACAAAAAAAAATAAAAATTTAAACTGAAAGTAAGGAGCGACATTAAATCTTAAAACGAACAGAAATTATTCCGTATATGAAAGAGGCTGTGCCCTCCTCAACGCCTCGCTCTTTACGCTAAAAGTTTTTTATTGTTTAAAAAAAGAGTTGTGAGAAAGTCAAACTTTAGCGTAAAGAGCGAGGCGTTGAGGAGGGCACAGCCTCTTTCATATACGGAATAATTTCTGTTCGTTTTAAGATTTAATGTTGCTCCTTACTTTCAGTTTAAATTTTTATTTTTTTTGTTATTTAAAGGCTGCGAAAGCGGGGGGTTTGGGGGGCGGCAGCCCCCCAACTGTGCCTCCTAATCCCTGTACGTTTTAAGGTTCGACCTTGTAACTCAGCCTCTTTAACTCTTTAGAAAACGTAGTTTTTTTCAAATAATAATTGTGAAGATCCACACCAGTTATAAACATGCCATTAAAACATTCTGAGGTATAGTTATTAATAATATCAAAAGTTAGCATAGATGATAAAAAAGGAATATACCTGCTAGAGAAGAATATTTCAGTTTCAGATACACATTTCTCCTGAATTTCTCGGTCCATAATTTGCTAAAATCCTAGTGGCAGAATTCTGCAAAGCTCCAAGTCGTTTCAGATGGGATTGAAAAGTTGAAGACCATACTGAACAACAATATAAAAGGTAACAATGGACAAGTGAAAAATACAAAAGTCTAAGGACAATTTTCGGACAAATATGCTTCAATTTCCTACAAATTCCAACATTACGGGCAATTTTGGATGTTATACAATTTATATGATCTGAAAAACTAAGCGTCTCATCTACAATAATGCCTAAATACCTAGTCGAGTGTACTCTATTAATAAATGAACTCCCACACCTCAACTTATCTACCCAAGGATAATACTTTTAAGAACAAGCAAACAACACAAAAATTACGCTTCTCAAAATTTATTTTCAGCTTATTCAACCTAGTCCACTTTTCAATCAAACCTATATCATGTTCAACTGCTCGGATCAACTCTTTTTCAGTTCTCGCGCATACCGTTAAATTAGTATCATCAACAAATAAAACTAACCCTTTTACAGGGATCACATTTGGGTCTCCACTGTTTTCTGAATCAACAATATTAGATAAAACTCTACATAGATAATTAATATAATACAGCAAATAATATTGGACCAAAGGGACTCCATCCCTGTGGGACTCCAGACTTGACATCATATTCACATGTAGCTTGTTTTCCATCATCCAAATATAATTTTCCATCACTTAGGTAAGGCTTCAACAGATTCAGAGCTCTTCCTCTTATACCGACATTATCTAATTTACCCAATAGAATTTCATGGTCTACAGAATCGAATGCTTTTAAAATATCTAAAAATACAGTTATGACTTTAAGATGTTTATCAAGGCCATCATTAACCAACGTTGTAAAAAACTGAACTGCATGCTCTGTAGAATGTTTCTTTCTGAAATCAAATTGGTTCTTAAAGAAAAATCCTTTCTTCTCTAGAAGTGTCTCAATCCTTAGGCATAATATCTTCTCCATTATTCTAGCTATAATCGGAAGCAGTGATATTGGCCTATAGTTGCTAGGATCTTCTCTGTCACCTGACTTAAAAATTTGCACTATTTTTGCAGTTTTAAACGGCTGAGGGAAGATTCCATCCTTAAAACACCCATCAATATGTTCGACAAGTTGATTCATAGTAACTGGAAAAATTTATTTCAGGACACAGAGGGATAAAAAATCTGATCCAGCGGAATTATTCTTTATTCCAGAAATTACTGTTAACACTTCACTTTCATTCGTCTTTTGCAGCCACATACTTGTTTCACTAGCTTGCCCAATATACTGGTGAAACGACCCTTCGTTTTGATGTATACTTACTGACTGTCTAATTTCATTACCTGCGTTAGAAAAATGATAGGCCAGTTTTTCATTAAAATGTGCCTGGTATTGTTCACTTCCAAATGGCTTCTTGTCACTTCCTCCGATTATCGACCGAATAACTTTCCAAGTCTTCAAATAGCTACTCTCTACACGACTCAAACAATCTCGAGTAATAATCCTTTTTTGCTTTTCTTAACAATTTATTGAGCGCGTTATTATAATTCTTATAAATATTTCGGTCTAATTCTCGGTCAGTAATTTTACTAACCTTATACAATGCATGCCTCCTTTTGATGCTAGCCAAAGACTGCAGGATATCCATGGCTTTTTTGCACTTCTTTCATTTTTTTTTCTTTATAGTTATCTTAATACAAACTTCATTTGTCAAATTTGTAACTTTTTCATGCCACAGTGCAAACCTGTCACCATAATTCGCGCATTCACTTAAGCAACTCCAATCACATTCCTCAAAATCGCTCTTTCATTTCATTAATACTTGATTTATCAAAATAAGAGCATTGTCTATTTCTATTCTCAGCATCATTATGCTTGTCTTTTTCGATGTCTGTACATACCCTGATTGAACAGTGATCGGACACATCATTTGGGATTACAATTGGACTATCAGATTTAATACTCGAAAAAATATTATCAATCAAAGTTTCAGACGTCTCAGTAATACGAGTACACACTTCAATAACTGGGTGAAGATTAAAACTAAACATAAGATTACAAAAATTATTACGAACCACATTTTCCCTATTCTTCATATCAATATTAAAATCACCCATCACAAAACAATGGGCCAAAGATGGTAGTTGCATCAGCTGCGACTCCATATAATCCATAAATTGTTGTAACGAACTTGAAGGAGTTTCTATATACAATTACTACGTAAAATGTATCCTTATTGATATCAACCTGCTAAACCATACTCTCAAATACCATTTCAACAGATACTGATAAATCTTCTCTTACCCTAGAAGTAAGGCTTGACTTTACATACGCTGCAAGTCCACCATGTTGATGTATCATTCTATTCTTCCTATAAAACGAGTAACCATTAATATCAAGTAGCAAGTCATTATAATCATTAAGCCAAGTCTCATTCAACCCAACAATATTTTATATCACTCACACTATCACACAACTCAGAAATGTACCTAAAACTACTATTTAACCCTCTACAATTCAAATGCATCAGCATAGGTTTCCCAGGGCTATTGGGTGGAAAATATCAATGGGGAAAGCATACTTCGCTGGTGATCCCAGTCTCATACTCCACATATCACCATCCTGGTGCACCATATCAACCTCTTCATAAAAGTTAACCCTATGATTTTCTAGTAGTGCCAACTTTTCATTAATCCCTGACATTTATCTTACCATAATAACCGTATACTGCGAAGCCTGTCAGCGAAGTTTCACCATATGAACCATCAAAAATTTGAACACTAATATAAATAAAACTAAGAAACACTCCTGAATCAACTGCCAGTCCCCCGTTCTTTGAATGAGGACCCTGCAACACCTTTATCACCACTTTCTCTACCCCCTGGCTCTAAACCACGCTCTACGCCCAAGTCTGCCACAAAACCTACAACCCCGAAATCAGTTTTAAAAAATCAAGCTTCCCAAGTCCCCCTTGTGTTGACTGTGTTAAACATATCAAACAGCTGGCTGATCTCCGAGCTAAATACAATTCCCAGTTAGAGAAGAATTCAGAGCATGAAGTAGCCATAGAAGATTTGAAAAAAACAAGTTGATATTTTTTCTCAATGACCAAAAAATTGGTAACGATATACTCCATGAACGCGATCTTGAAATTAAAAAATTAAGTGAATATATCAACTCCCATAATTCCCAACGCCTCCTTATGGAAGAGGAACTCTGCAGTCTAGAAAACAATCAAGTGACCCTTAAATCGAAAAGCACCAAATTACAAGAGGATTTAAAAAACAATGAAGCAATTATTACTACACTAGGGAATCAATTATCTGAGTTCAGCAAATCCAGCATTAATTGCAGAGTATCCCATGAGAGCATACAAATACCTACGTGTAGTATGACTACTGATGACGCCCTTGAGTTCGTGAATAGTCCTGTGACTTCCGGTTTTTCACATAAATTATCAGGTGATAATGAACTAAACAAAAAGGTTATGGAGAAGTCATTACCAGACGATGACATTTTTATTATCTTTGAAAAAATTACGAAAGTGAAGGATAAAAGTGAAATAAATATAAAAATAAGCAGAAAGGAAAATGTGATCTGCAAGCATTTTGATAGTGGTTTCTGCAAGTTTCGCAAACAATGCAAGTTTCTGCATATTTGTCGTCAGTTTATTTCGGGAGTTTGTGTGTCTTATAAGTGTATTTTTGACCATGTTGATCTTTGTTCTGTTTTATCTTGTATTGATAAGTCGTGTACTTTTGCTCATGCATCTTCAGGATTGGAGCGCAGGTTTAAAACCCAACGTTTTTTAGAGCAACGCCGAAAGTATTCACAACCCCCCCCCCCTCCCCTTGTTCGTGTTCCATTCGACTTTCAGTCTTATCCCCCTGCATACCCGATACAGAGCAGTATACCACAGGAATCCATCCCTCTAAACAATCCTCCGCCCCAAGTACTTTCGCGTGCCCAGTCAGTCCAACCCCCAAAATCACTTCACTCAATTCGGACCATCCCCAAACCCCCCTCACTCATATTCCTCCCAAAAATCCACTTCCTTTCGACTCCTTTCTTCGTGCGTCCAAGAAGTTACCTGCCGGTTCTGGACTCCACCCGTTATTTGCCGAAAAAAAACCAACCCCTCCCCTCTCAGAGACCCCCCACCGTACTTCCCCCCTCAGAATCATCTTGCCCCCCCGACCCCCCCCCCCCATTTTAAAGAACACTCTCCCAACTTAACTTATTCCCAGATCACCAGGAAACCTTTCTCCCTTCCCTTGCACTTTATCCCCCCTGGCTACCCTACCATTATGACTCTGGTTTAAGAGTAAACAGGTAGAATGATCCTCTTTTAACACCTCCATGCAGAGTTTCTAAAACTTCAAATAGTTACCGCTGTTTAGAGTATCCGCTAGTACCTGCTCAATTAAATGCAATTGTATTTGAAAAAAATGGATTTGATCCCCCTGTCCCTTGTTCTCTCACTATCCAAGTTTAGCCCCCATCAAGAATTTTACTAGAACCCCTGACCCCATCTGTGATATAAAAAAGGTAAAGTGTAAAAACGGTACCTTCACAAGTCGCTTTCGATTCCCCAAACTTTTGTTGAGCAAAAGTTATATATATATATATATATATATATATATATATATATATATATATATATATATATATATATATATATATATATATATATATATATATATATATATATATATATATATATATATATATATATATATATATATGTCGTGGCATACTGCATAAAATACCATGAAAATGCCAAGCAAGCACATGGGGAATATGCAGAAAAAAACAAAAATATGGTTCGATAAATCCGCCAGAATGTGCGAATTCGTGGAAGGGGACGAAGTCCTCATATTGCTACCGGACGGAAGTAATAAATTGGAAGTAAGATGGAAAGGACCATTTAAGGTGAAAAAGAAAATAAATGATGTAAATTATTTGATAGAATTAGATGGTGCAAGGAAAAAGGAAGAAGTTTTCCATGTGAATTTACTGAGGAAATTTAACAAGGAAAATGAAAAGGGAATCCGCAAGGATCCGCAGAAGCGCTGCCTTGTGATTTCGACCTCAGAAAATGACGAGGAAAGTATCCCTTTGGGCACAATAGACCCGGCGGAAAAAACATATAAATGCCATTGAAAGAGTTCAGGCAGAAACACATCTGAGCCAAGCTCAGAAATCCCAATTAAATAAGTTATTCACGGAATTTGCAGATGTATAAACAGACTGAATCGGAAAAATAGAAAATGTGGTAAACCAATAAAACAATACCCGTACCGAATATCAGAAGCAAAAAGGAAAGAAATGAAAAAAGAGATAGACTGAATGCTCGATTATGGAATTATAGAACCATCAAACTCAGAGTAGACAGCGCCAGTCGTATTAGTCCAGAAAAAAGGATGGCTCCATCCGATTTTGCGTAGACTGTGGAAAATTGAATAATATTTCCGGACAAACGCGTATCCAATACCAAGAATGGACGAAATTCTAGAGTCAGTAGGTTCCACAAAATTTATATCAATTTTAGACTTGAGAAGGGGATATTGGCAAGTAAAAATGCACCCAGATGATTCAGCAAAAACTGCTTTTATTACGCGTTTTTGGGTTATACCAATTTAAGTATATGCCATTTGGACTAAAAGGGGCACAAGTAACATTTCAAAGACTAGTAGATTGTATCTTGATTCCTTACCATACACAAGAGCCTACTTGGATGATATTATAGTATTTTCGAAGTCGTTCAATGAACATCTAACCCATATGGAACAAGTGTTAACCAGGCTGAGGAGAGCAGGAGTAACTTTGAATGTAGAAAAATGTAAATTGGTACAGTCACAGACAGAATACCTGGGGCACAAAATAGGAAACGGTATTATAATCCCATTCAGGGAAAAAATTGACAAAATTAAAAACGTTGCAGTCCCGAATACAAAGAAAAAAGTTCGGTCATTTTATGGGTTGGCAGGTATTTCCAAAAATTCATACCAAATTTTGCAACTATTGCTACACCTTTGACAGAGTTAACAAGAAAGGGTGTCGTAAAACCCCGTAAATATTGAGAAAAATGCACTTGATACACTTAAAGATGCTCTTGGTAGCGAAAGAATTCTAAAAAATCCAAATTTTTCCTTGCCATTTGTGCTACAAACAGACAGTTCAGATTACGGATTAGGGGCAGTTTTATCTCAAGATTTTAAGGATGGGGAACATCCAATCATGTTCATATCCAGAAAATTATCAAAAGCAGAATTACGTTATAGCACAATTGAAAAAGAATGTCTTACAATAGTATATGCGGTCAAAAAACTTGACTATTATTTATGGACGGAAATTGAAAATTCTGCTGGATCACAATCTATTGAGATGGCTAAATATAATGAAGCCAGATAACCGACGATTGCCACGGTGGGCCCTGTGCTTACAGGAATATGATTTCGAGATAAATCAAGACCGGGGACAGATAACGGAAATGCTGACGGCTTGTCCCGAAAAGAGGCTATCGACGGAGAAGGAGGTAAAGGAAGCCTTCATGACGAATGATATAGGCTGTTTGAAATATTGGATTTAACCTCAATGAATTCCTGTGGTAAGACAAGGACAACGGAAACCAGAACCAATGCCAGACCGAGTAGTGATGGGGGTACCCGTTGTGGGGTATACAGTATTTAAAGCTGACACTGTTACATGAAAAATTACACCTGCAGATGGAAGGCTAGTGGAACTAGTAAAACACCTCCACCGGAATGGAAATCATCTTGCGTTTAAAGAAATGTTTCGCCGCATAAAAGAATATGTACATGTGCCCAGCCTGAACCAAATTTTAAAGAAATTGGTGGAGGGATGTAGCTGTTTGGCATGGAAGGAAGAGTCCCTTCGAAAACGCCAGCTTCCGTCCCATCACAAAAATAAAAGCAAAGTAGGGGCCCATGCCACAGCAGAAACAAATAAATCCCCAAACCCTCCTTTACACTTACAAACAGATGGGACAACGCCTGACTGGACGGGGGCCGTGCCTGACCGTCCATCGTTATTAGGATTGGATTACCCGATATTTAATTACCAAATCCCCCGAAGGCCGCAGGCTGAGCCCGTGCGCCCTTACGTCAACCATCTCCTTCTCCCTTCGCATCGTAACACCCGTCCGCCCGTTGCACACATTCGCCCATGCATCACTACTTATCTCCCCTCTCCCCAAATCGTAACAGCCATCCTTATTCTGCACCCATCCGCCCTCCAATAAAAACCCACTACAATCCTAACTCATCACTAGCCTCATCTGGAGTTGCCCTACTACAAAGGCAACCTTCGAGAAGAGGAAAGCTTACTATAACCCCAAAACCACATCTACATCCTATAACAGCTACGAACAAGGCAAAGACTCATTATCCTGCTACGGATTTTCGATATCCTGCTATTGCATCTACAAGCAGAGCAGAGATTAATTATCCCGCCACGGTTATTCGATATCCTGCCGAAGAAATAAAACCCCTGTTCCCTGCATCATCCCCCCTAATCCCCGTCTAAAAATTAACGGATAAGGCTCTTCTTGACATGTTTGTTGACCGTCAGGAGAGTCCCGAAGACGACATTCTGGAATTGTTCCCAACTGAGGAGGAAGAGGGGTTGTTGAAAGAAGAAGAAAATTTCATCGTACCGCATACTACTCGGAAAGACAGAAACCCCCGCACGACAGGAGCTCTAATGAAGAGATAGGCAAACAAAAAGAAGGCAAAAAGGAAGAAACTGGAGAAGAAAATTCGTTTTTTGTTGTATTGATTTGATTTTTTGTCCGAATTTCCAGCCAATCCACCGGGGAAGCGGCCATTGATCTTAGGAGAGAAGTGTTGGAACCGTTGGTCCTAGTTTGTTTCAGATAAATGCCCTTCCCAGATTTGTTTTTCTTTTGGGCCCTTAATTATTTTCTTTTCCCCCTAGTAATAATTACTAATTTTCCCTTAATTTTGGCTGCACCATTTTTTTCCTTCTTTAACTGCGTAGTTTTTTAAACAAACCACGAGGCTTTAATTGCGCAGTTACAGATGATTCACCATAGCTAAAAAGCTACTTTCAGATAACAAGTTTGGTCTGAATTGTTGGGGGGTGAAAGAAGGGGCATAAAGCCGATTCATTTGAAGTAAGACAGTAATTGGTAAGCATTTGGATTGGCTGGAAAATCCATCTACCTCCCACCGCAGGCACACGGTTGAGCGGTCTGGGGGAAAATTAGAAGTATGAGTTTTCAGTTCTTTTATATTTGTGATTGAATACAGTAAGCTTTTTTTATACTATATGATCTCTGACTTAATAGCCTAGGTAGAGTCCAAGGAGATAGTTAAAAATATTAGCGGTAAGCCAGGGCGGGTACCCTGGGTTACCGGCCTTACAGTGGCCCCTTTGACCGTTTGATCACGTTATCGTTCCCTAAGCCAGGGTACATTATAAATTGGGAACTGACATACCCGATATTTACAGAACCGTTGGGGGAAGCGCGGGCACCCCACTATAATATTTGGGGCCGCGGGGGCTTTCCCCTCTAGTAAGAGGTGTAGCACCATTTTTGCACCAACAGGTGGTGACACCCGTACCTTACCACTCCAATAACTAGTAAACAACCACAAGCCGAAGACATACAATATCTTTGGTTTGGGAAAATGGTGGGAGTGGGAGGAGGAGTTAGTTGCCCTCCAATCAGTTTCGAATTTTAAAAATTCACTAGCTCTTTCAATTTCCATTCGCACGAGAAGCTCTTTTTGAAGTTTTTACAAAAACAAATGGTCATCTCAAAATTTCTATCAGATGCATTTGGGGAAAATGGGAGGTGTGGGGGAGGGGATATCTACCCTCCCATCACTCGGAATCTCAAAAAAGGGCACTAAAACTTCTGAATAGCAATCCAATGTGCCCCTTCCTAAGATCAAAAGATCACCCTCTCTATATAAACCTTGTATGACCCCAAGGTATAACTTGAAACCTTGCCCTGAGGGCTGTATGGAGGTTGTCATCCTCAATACATAATTTCTAGACCTTTTAACCACGCTGATCAAAATGGCTATGTCATAATTTTGTTTGGATGTATTTGGGAAAATGATGGGCGTGGGAGGGAGGTTAGTTGCCCTCCAATCACTTTCGGCTATTATAAAGGGCAATGGCCCTTTCAATTTTCAATCGTATGAGGCAGCGCTATGATGACGAACGCAAAGATAATCAGCGAATCTTGCAAGAAAATTTTGTTTCTTTTTTATCGAACATTTTATTTGTGATTAAATCAAAGATCTGAGATTTTTTTTAAAAGGCAGAATTTTCTTTTGAACCTTTTTATCCATCACTAAATCATTGTTCCAAGTTCTTTATGTAAATTAGCTTTAAATTTGTTTTTAGAACTTGAAGACACACTACCAAATGACGGTAAAAGTCAGTTTGAAAGTACCAATCCCTTCTTGTTACCTAAAGAAGTTTTCCAAGAGACGAGTTTTTCTACAGACGCATCTGCAAAATTTGAACCTGATTGCCACCCTCTGAAATGGGAAACAAATATCAATATGGGCAATGGTATGTTTCCTCTTCTGTATTTCCGTGCCAATATAGAATATTCAATTTTAAGTTCCTTAGAAAAATGTGGTAGAAACTGAAATATACCTTAAATAAATAGTTTCACAAGCTAGAAGACTGGAAAACATAAATTTCTCTTTAAACTCTCATCTAATATTTTGAATATAAATGATACTAGCAATAATGATGGTATAGGTTTTTAACCTCTGCCACACTTGATCTTTGATTTCCAGTTTAGGTAGTTGATATTATTGTAGTAATTATAACACTTATTTATTTTTTCAGGTTTGATACTATGCTTAAAATAGATTTAGTTATTTGGGCTGATCAAAGGTAACCTAAGTGTGTTTGTTAAAGGAATAACAACAAGGAATAGATGCAGATACAAAAATTTTTTATGAGTGCAGGTTTGTCAGAAGGCAGGGGGGAGGGTGTCTGCCCTGCCCATCTTAGTTTCTCCCTTTTTTTAGTTTGACTTGGTTATTTACTGTAATTTATTTTCACTTTTTTTTTCAGGAGTATAATTTTATTTACACAAAATTTACAAAAAACAAACGCCAAGGAACCTTTCGGTTCGTTAGGCCAACTCCAACATCCAACACATAATTCAATATAAATAAACAAAAACAAAACATTATCCCCCGCCGACGGGCTAACCAATCAACACAACTAAAAATTCTATTACGGCACTACTAAAAAAAACTAAACATAAAACAAAAAAATCAAACAAATTGATAAATTTTATTATAAAAATCTATCAATTCTCCCGGAAACTGCTTCGGTCATGCTCACGCACAACCCCAATGGGTAAATGACTCCAGGAGCTTGGCAAAACATGCCAAGGAGAGAACTGTGACCGGGTTGTTTCACACTGCGGTCGCCGAAAAGCATCTGCATTTCTTGTATTATAATTGTGAAGATCCACACCAGTTATAAACATGCCATTAAAACATTCTGAGGTAAAGTTATTAATAATATCAAAAGTTAGCATAGATTGATAAAAAAAGGAATATACCTGCTAGAGGAAGAATATTCAGTTTCAGATACACATTTCTCACTGAATTTCTCGGTCCATAATTTGCTAAAATCCTAGTGGCAGAATTCTGCAAAGCTCCAAGTCGTTTCAGATGGGATTGAAAAGTTGAAGACCATACTGAACAACAATATAAAAGGTAACAATGGACAAGTGAAAAATACAAAGTCTAAGGACAATTTTCGGACAAATATGCTTCAATTTCCTAATAATTCCAACATTACGGGCAATTTTGGATGTTATACAATTTATATGATCTGAAAAACTAAGCGTCTCATCTACAATAATGCCTAAATACCTAGTCGAGTGTACTCTATGAATAAATGAACTCCCACACCTCAACTTATCTACCCAAGGATAATACTTTTTAGAACAAGCAAACAACACAAAATTACGCTTCTCAAAATTTATTTTCAGCTTATTCAACCTAGTCCACTTTTCAATCAAACCTATATCATGTTCAACTGCTCGGATCAACTCTTTTTCAGTTCTCGCGCATACCGTTAAATTAGTATCATCAACAAATAAAACTAACCCTTTTACAGGGATCACATTTGGGTCTCCACTGTTTTCTGAATCAACAATATTCGATAAAACTCTACATAGATCATTAATATATACAGCAAATAATAGTGGACCAAAGGGACTCCATCCCTGTGGGACTCCAGACTTGACATCATATTCACATGTAGCTTGTTTTCCATCATCCAAATATAATTTTCCATCACTTAGGTAAGGCTTCAACAGATTCAGAGCTCTTCCTCTTATACCGACATTATCTAATTTACCCAATAGAATTTCATGGTCTACAGAATCGAATGCTTTTAAAATATCTAAAAATACAGTTATGACTTAAGATTTTTATCAAAGCCATCATTAACCAACGTTGTTAAAAACTGAACTGCATGCTCTGTAGAATGTTTCTTTCTGAAATCAAATTGGTTCTTAAAGAAAAATCCTTTCTTCTCTAGAAGTGTCTCAATCCTTAGGCATAATATCTTCTCCATTATTCTAGCTATAATCGGAAGCAGTGATATTGGCCTATAGTTGCTAGGATCTTCTCGGTCACCTGACTTAAAAATTTGCACTATTTTTGCAGTTTTAAACGGCTGAGGGAAGATTCCATCCTTAAAACACCCATCAATATGTTCGACAAGTTGATTCTTAGTAACTGGAAAAATTTATTTCAGGACACAGAGGGATAAAAAATCTGATCCAGCGGAATTATTCTTTATTCCAGAAATTGCTGTTAACACTTCACTTTCATTCGTCTTTTGCAGCCACATACTTGTTTCACTAGCTTGCCCAATATACTGGTGAAACGACCCTTCGTTTTGATGTATACTTACTGACTGTCTAATTTCATTACCTGCGTTAGAAAAATAATAGGCCAGTTTTTCATTAAAATGTGCCTGGTATTGTTCACTTCCAAATGGCTTCTTGTCACTTCCTCCGATTATCGACCGAATAACTTTCCAAGTCTTCAAATAGCTATCTCTACACGACTCAAACATTCTCGAGTAATAATCCTTTTTTGCTTTTCTTAACAATTTATTGAGCGCGTTATTATAATTCTTATAAATATTTCGGTCTAATTCTCGGTCAGTAATTTTACTAACCTTATACAATGCATGCCTCCTCTTGATGCTAGCCAAAAGACTGCAGGATATTCATGGCTTTTTTGCACTTCTTTCATTTTTTTTCTTTATAGTTATCTTAATACACACTTCATTTGTCAAATTTGTAACTTTTTCATGCCACAGTGCAAACCTGTCACCATAATTCGCGCATTCACTTAAGCAACTCCAATCACATTCCTCAAATCGCTCTTTCATTTCATTAATACTTGATTTATCAAAATAAGAGCATTGTCTATTTCTATTCTCAGCATCATTATGCTTGTCTTTTTCGATGTCTGTACATACCATGATTGAACAGTGATCGGACACATCATTTGGGATTACAATTGGACTATCATATTTAACACTCGAAAAAATATTATCAATCAAAGTTTCAGACGTCTCAGTAATACGAGTACACACTTCAATAACTGGGTGAAGATTAAAACTAAACATAAGATTACAAAAATTATTACGAACCACATTTTCCCTATTCTTCATATCAATATTAAAATCACCCATCACAAAACAATGGGCCAAAGATGGTAGTTGCATCAGCTGCGACTCCATATAATCCATAAATTATTGTAACGAACTTGAAGGAGTTCTATTTACAATTACTACGTAAAATGTATCCTTATTGATATCAACCTGCTAAACCATACTCTCAAATACCATTTCAACAGATACTGATAAATCTTCTCTTACCCTAGAAGTAAGGCTTGACTTTACATGCGCTGCAAGCCCACCATGTTGATGTATCATTCTATTCTTCGTATAAAACGAGTAACCATTAATAGCAAGTAGCAAGTCATTATAATCATTAAGCCAAGTCTCATTCAACCCAACAATATTTATATCACTCACACTATCACACTACTCAGAAATGTACCTAAAACTACTATTTAACCCTCTACAATTCAAATGCATCAGCATAGGTATCCCAGGGCTATTGGGTGGAAAATATCAATGGGGAAAGCATACTTCGCTGGTGATCCCAGTCTCATACTCCACATATCACCATCCTGGTGCACCATATCAACCTCTTCATAAAATTTAATCCTATGATTTTCTAGTAGTGGCAACTTTTCATTAATCCCTGACATTTATCTTACCATAATAACCGTATACTGCGAAGCCTGTCAGCGAAGTTTCACCATATGAACCATCAAAAACTCGAACACTAATATAAATAAAACTAAGAAACACTCCTGAATCAACTGCCAGTCCCCCGTTCTTTGAATGAGGACCCTGCAACACCTTTAACACCACTTTCTCTACCCCCTGGCTCTAAACCACGCTCTACGCCCAAGTCTGCCACAAAACCTACAACCCCGAAATCAGTTTAAAAAAATCAAGCTTCCCAAGTCCCCCTTGTGTTGACTGTGTTAAACATATCAAACAGCTGGCTGATCTCCGAGCTAAATACAATTCCCAGTTAGAGAAGAATTCAGAACATGAAGTAGCCATAGAAGATTTTAAAAAACAAGTTGATATTTTTCTCAATGACCAAAAAATTGGTAACGATATACTCCATGAACGCGATCTTGAAATTAAAAAATTAAGTGAATATATCAACTCCCATAATTCCCAACGCCTCCTTATGGAAGAGGAACTCTGCAGTCTAGAAAACAATCAAGTGACCCTTAAATCGAAAAGCACCAAATTACAAGAGGATTTAAAAAACAATGAAGCAATTATTACTACACTAGGGAATCAATTATCTGAGTTCAGCAAATCCAGCATTAATTGCAGAGTATCC
Organism: Artemia sinica; assembly: GCA_027921565.1. NCBI lineage: Eukaryota > Metazoa > Arthropoda > Branchiopoda > Anostraca > Artemiidae > Artemia > Artemia sinica. The sequence goes on along the minus strand of JAPEVW010000106.1, from coordinate 449,302 downwards.
CATGAGAGCATACAAATACCTACGTGTAGTATGACTACTGATGACGCCCTTGAGTTCGTGAATAGTCCAGTGACTTCTGGTTTTTCACATAAATTATCAGGTGATAATGAACTAAAACAAAAAGATTATGGAGAAGTCATTACCAGACGATGACATTTTTCTTATCTTTGAAAAAATTACGAAAGTGAAGGATAAAAGTGAAATAAATATAAAAATAAGCAGAAAGGAAAATGTGATCTGCAAGCATTTTGATAGTGGTTTTTGCAAGTTTCGCAAACAATGCAAGTTTCTGCATATTTGTCGTCAGTTTATTTCGGGAGTTTGTGTGTGTCTTATAAGTGTATTTTTGACCATGTTGATCTTTGTTCTGTTTTATCTTGTATTGATAAGTCGTGTACTTTTGCTCATGCATCTTCAGGATTGGAGCGCAGGTTTAAAACCCAACGCTTTTTAGAGCGACGCCGAAAGTATTCCACGACCCCCCCTCCCCTTGTTCGTGTTCCATTCGACTTTCAGTCTTATCCCCCTGCATACCCGATACAGAGCAGTATACCACAGGAATCCATCCCTAGAAACAATCCTCCGCCCCAAGTACTTACGCGTGCCCAGTCTGTCCAACCCCCAAAATCACTTCACTCAAATCGGACCATCCCCAAACCCCCCCCCCCCCCCCTCACTCATATTCCTCCAAAAATCCACTTCCTTTCGAGTCCTTTCTTCTCCGTGCGTCCAAGAAGTTACCGGCCGGTTCTGGACTCCACCCGTTATTTGCCGAAACAAACCCAACCCCTCCCCTCTCAGAGACCCCCCACCGTTTTTCCCCCCTCAGAATCATCTTGCCCCCCCCCCCCCCCCCCCCGACCCCCCCCCCCATTTAAAGAACACTCCCAACTTAACTTATTCCCAGATCACCAGGAAGCCTTTCTCCCTTCCCTTGCACTTTATCCCCCCTGGCTACCCTACCAGTATGACTCTGGTTTAAGAGTAAGCAGGCAGAATGATCCTCTTTTAACACCTCCATGCAGAGTTTCTAAAACTTCAAATAGTTACCGCTGTTTAGAGTATCCGCTAGTACCTGCTCAATTAAATGCAATTGTATTTGAAAAAAATGGATTTGATCCCCCTGTCCCTTGTTCTCACTATCCAAGTTTAGCCCCCATCAAGAATTTTACTAGAACCCCTGACCCCATCTGTGATATAAAAAAAAGTAAAGTGTGAAAACGGTACCTTCACAAGTCGCTTTCGATTCCCCAAACTTTTGTTGCGCAACGTTGAAAGCATTAACTTTGAAAAACTCAATGAATTAGACACCCTTTCTAAAATATATAGATTAGATGTAATCGCTATTACTGAAGTTCAAGCTCAAAACTTGCACATGTTAAAGATTAACAATTTTTCTCAATTTATTAAACTCAGACCAGAAAACCACCCTCTGGGTAAGAAAGGTGGCGGAATTCTGTTCTTTATCCGCAATGATTTATATCCAAGTGAAATCCAATTCCGTGTCTTAATCCCTTTGATGAAGTTATGTGGGTGTGTGTTCGACCTAAAGTCTTGCCGCGTCCTTTTAATTTAATTGTCCTTTGTTGTTTTTATTACTCCCCTAATCAGAGATCCGCTGACAAAATAAATTTTATCGAAAAAATTACATGTAAGTGCTGACTTTGTACTATCAAAATACCCAAATGCAGGAATTTTCCTGATGGGTGACGCAAACGATATAAGACTTGATTCTACATGTAACGCTTTAATTTAAAACAGGTCGTTAATGTCCCTACTACAAAAGGCAATACTACTCTTGATCTAATTTGCACTAATCTTTCGAATTTTTACAAACCCGTCTCCACTCCGCCCCCTCTAGGGGGTAGTTACCACTTTAGCCTTTTCCTATCTCCGCTGGCTAAAGTTAAACAGTCGTTTTCTATAACTGAAACCGCTTTTAGACCTCTCACTGACTCAGGACTTTTCAATTTTGGCTCCTGGATTACTACTGAAAATTGGTCCACTGTGTATCAAGCAAATGACGTTGACTACATGGCTTTGTCCCTCCAAAATCTATTGAGGAGTAATTATGAATTCCACTTCCCTGAGAAAAATTTAAAAAGTGTTCTACAGATAAGCCTTATGTTACTGAGTATTTTAAAAAAACTTGTAAGAAAAAAAATCAATTTTTTCAAAGCAGGTCTTATTACTGAGGCTAATAGTCTAAGGAAGTTCCTAAAGAAAAAATTAAGAAAAGCAGCTTCTAATTATTATAATAATAAAGTGAAAGATCTATATTCTAACAAGCCCAAGCACTGGTACAGAAAAATTAAAGAAATATGCGGAAAAAGTCCTTCCAAAATTGATTTTCATCTCCCTGAACCCCCTAATAAGACTGCCAACGATCTGAACTTGTACCTTGCTTCCATCGTGCAAAGTCGCCCCCCTTTCACTGGCTCAAGTCCAACTATTCCTCCCAATACTCTATTGGGAAATACAAAACTATTTCTCTTGCCCGTCTTTGGTGTTTGATAATGGTTGAGATAAATTTGAATAGATTGGGGGAACTTGAGAGTCGTCTTGTTGATTTTTCACAGATGTGTGAGGGTATCAGGAATGAAGACCAGGTTGAGGGTGGAATGAATGTTGAGTGTGCTGATTCAAAATATGTGTGTCTGAATGAATTGAATGAATGGAAAGTTATGCAGGAGCTGAAAATGCATGGTATGAATTGTCGCGGTTTAAATAGTTCGTTTAATTATATTAATGAAGTTTCATCTAGGCTGGAGCCTGATGTAATGTCTTTGACAGAAACTTGGCTGAATGACCATAACTCTTCATTATTGGATATACCAGGCTATAGGTTGTTTCTTCGGAATCGAGTGGAAAGACAGCATGGTGGTCTTGCAATTTATGTGAAAAATGGTATAATGTAAGCCAAGGCCGGATATTGCTGTATATCGAGAAATGATTTTTGAATCAATGGTGTTAGAGGTTTCATTGTCTGGGCGTAAGTTATTTCTTGTTGTTGTTTATAGGCCCCCTTCAGGAAATGTGGATGATTTTTTGGACCTGATGGATAATATGTTGGATAAAATACCGGATTCGCGAGTGCCTTGCTTTATAAGTGGTGATTTTAATATTGATTTGAATAATGTGCAAGATGTGAACTCGAAGGCAAGAAGTTTTTTTGAATCTTATGTATAGTTATGGTCTTTCCCCTTCTGTTAATATTCCAACTAGAATATCTGGAGCTTCTGCATCTGTGATTGATAATCTGTTTTTGAATGTTAGCTGCGACTTGTCGCGAGTGTTAGTGAACGACGTTTCCGATCACTGTGCTATTGTGATCCGTGCAGCTATTAGTTGTTGTCGTCAAGGAGGTGGTATGACTGGAGTTAAACAGCCTATAATTGATAAGAAAGCTATATATAAATATAGGACTAAACTTACGAATGAGTCATTTGAATGCCTTGATGGTACTGATTGTGTTAATGATAAATTTGGTAAATGGTATGATAAACTGATTCAAATGTTATATGAAAGTCTAGAGTTCAAACAAAAGCGTAAACGTTATGATGTTGCAAAGAAACCATGGATATCGAAAGCGCTACTTAAGTCGATGGATAAAAGACAAGAGCTCTATGAAAGGTCTACTAAAACTGGATCTCAATCAGATAAAGATATTTACAAAAGTTATAATAGAAATCTTAACACCCTTCTAAGACAGGCTAAAAAGCTCTACTTTGTAAATAAATTTAAAGAAGCAGAAGGCAATCCTGCGAAAACGTGGAGAATCATCAAGTTGGTAGTGAACCCTCGTGCTGCCCGACTATCCCTGACATTCCTGATGCTCACTCGGATAATCAAGTTGCTAATATAATGTGTGCACATTTTACAGATATTGGTAAGAGTGTATCTGATAGTGTTGCGCAGTCACCCAGTGATGGCTTTTATAATGATTTTCTCGATGAGGCAGCTGAAGTCTCTATATTCTTAAGACCAGTGACTCTTGCAGAGCTTGAGACGACGGTGAAGTCAATGAAGAATTCAGCAGCTGGGTCGGATTTTTTCAGTGTTAGAATTCTTCGTTCAGTTTTCTCTATTATTTCAGGTCATTTGTTGCATTTGATTAATTCATGTTTTAAGAGTGGAGTTTACCCGGATTGTTTGAAAAGTGCTCATGTGGTACCCCTGTTTAAGAGTGGTGATAAGAATGATATGAATAATTACAGACCAGTATCAATGCTCCCAATAATATCGCGTCTGTTTGAAAAACTGATTTATGTAAGAATGGTGGATTTTTTTAAATAAAAATTCTTATTTTCACCCTACTCAGTTCGGATTTCGTCATGGGATGTCAACAGAGCAAGCTTTGCTTTTTTTAACAACATTTGTCAATGATTCGTTGGATGCGGGGTTTGAAAGTTGCGTCTATATTTCTGGACATTATGAAAGCATTCGACTCTGTTGACCATAGTGTATTATTATCAAAATTAGAGCATGCCGGTATTCGTGGTAATTTTCATAGTTTGATTTTGTCTTTTTTGAGTGGAAGGAAACAGTGTGTTGGGGTTGGGAGTATTCATTCTGATTATATGAATGTGAGATGTGGAGTACCACAGGGTTCTGTGCTTGGACCCTTGTTGTTTTTAATCTATATTAATGATTTGAATGCGTGTCTTAAAAGGATATTTAGTTATGTGGGACCTGCAGCTAGAAGGTCAAGGATGATATTGCCTAGCTTCGCTGATGACACACAGTTTTCTGTGGCAGCTGTGACTGAAGCAGATTTATTTCTGCTTTTAAATACAGGAATGAGTTGTATTGAAAGATGGATGCGTGTAAATAAATTATGTTTGAATAATAGTAAAGGTAAATTTATTCTATATGGAAGAAGTACTAATTATTATCCTTGGATCCTTGGTATTCAACTAGAAAGTGGATATCTCCAGATACATAGTTATGTTCAATATCTTGGTGTCCAAGTTGACGAGTGTCTTATGTTTAAACCTCATATTGAATCACTGTGTACAAAAATTGCCAAGAATGTTGGAATGCTGCGGAAACTGAAACATTTTTTCCCTCCTAAAATTTTAAGAATGCTGTATTTCTCGCTGGTTCATCCGTATTTTTTATATTGTGTAAGTGTTTGGTCAGCGACATTTATTACTTATCTACTGCCACTGAGGGTTCTACAAAATAATGCTGTTCGTGTTTTATCTGGAATGCGAGGTTCTGACTCGGTTCGAAGGCAATACGACGGTATTAAGATTATGCCACTTTTTGGCCTAGTTAAGTTTTACACGGCATTATTCATGTTTAAAAGTTTTAATAACCTGCTACCTGCATGTTTCTCGATTGCAATTACCGAAGCTAAACATAGGTATGAGACAAGAAATGCCCATTCAATACGAACCCCGTTCTCTGTAACAACAAGGTCTACATTTTCTATCCGTTTTTATGGCCCGGCTGTCTGGAACAAACTTCCCGAGGAGGTAAAAAATAAGACAGATCTGGATGATTTTCGAAATTCCCTCAGAGTAAGTTGCTTTTATCAATATGGAAGATTTTAGTGGTTGTGTGTAGAGAATGATTGGTTGAATGTTGTTGGTGAGATGATTGTTTGGGTTTTGAATGGATGAGTGATTTATTTCTCTCTTTTTTATTTATTTTTTTTCTCCTCTCTTTTTGTGAATGTTGTGAGTTGTGTTGCGTTGTTTGCGTGGATGATTCTCAAGTTCCCACTTTTTTGTGGAGGGGTGGGAGAGGGAGGCGAGAGAAGATATTTATTTGTTTTGGGGTTGGACCCTTTTTGGGTTATATTAGGGTCCGAGGAAATAAATGATAATAATAGAAAATATTATACATATTTTTTAAAGTGTTTTTCTTTTTTTTTCGGGTTTTGTCCGGCATGCAGTAATGCATTGGATTGTATTTTTTTAAATGAGATGTTTGTTTATTTATTTATTGTAACCCGTTTGTAAAAAAAAAAAAAAAAAAAAAAAATACTTCCTTCCCCTTTATTTCTCCCTCTGATGTTATAAATAAAATTCTTAAGCTTAGAAAATGAAGTATTTGTCCCTTAGACATCCCAGTTGACTTAATTAAAGCCTTCTCGGACAAAATTGCTGAGCCTTTATCAAATATTTTCAACCACATCACAAAATTTGGTAAATTCCCAAGTTGCTGGAAACAAGGTTTTATAACACCTGTCCCTAAAAAATGCGCCAGTCTGACTTTCGCCAACATTCGCCCTATTACGCTCACTTCTGTTTTTTCCAAACTTTATGAAGGTTTCCTCTGTGACTGGCTTAAGGATAAAATTTGTCCGCGTATTGACACCCGGCAGTTTGGTAACTTAAAGAAAATTTCCACCACCCATTACCTTGTGCACTTAATGCATACCATCGTAAGTAACCTTGATAAACCAAATGTCTGGCTGAACCTTGTCTTAGTTGTTTTCCAAAAAACTTTTGACCCTGGTTGACCACACAATCCTAATTCGTTCACTACTGGTTAACTTTAAACTTGATCCTCTGTTAGTAAACATTGTTATATCGTTTCTTTCAAATAGATCCCAAGTTGTTAAATACAAAAATATTTTTTCTAACCCCCTCCCTATATATTGTGGAATTCCTCAAGGAACCTTATTGGGACCACTTTTATTTCTAGTCATGATTAACGATATTGGTAAGGACTTCCCCTAAAGGTGGAAATACGTGGATGACTTGACGATTCTCGAAGTATGTCACAGGAATATTAAAAGAGACCCCCTTGAAATTCTATCCCACATTTCGGATGAAGCTAAGAACCTAAATACGAAAGTAAATTCCACTAAATCAAATATAATGACGATAAATTTCTTGAAATCCATTCCCGCCTTCCTTGACCCTATCCCCCCAGATATTTCTGTGTCTTCCTTTAAATTACTTGGGGTTAAAATTTCCTCTAATTTAAAGTGGGATATCCACGTGAAAGATATTGTCCGTAGAGCTAATGCGTCCATATCTCTCCTTAAGCTCTTGAATAAATTTAACACCCCCCCATCCCATTCTTTAAGGATTTATACTTCCTTTGTCCGGCCGCATCTTGAATATGCCTGTCCAGTTTGGCATCCTGGCATCTCCCGTGATGAATCAGATAAAATTGAATCTATTCAAAAAAGAGCCCTAAGAATAATTTTTAAAGAAACTTTGGTACCATATTCACTCCTTCTAAAAAAGGCCAAGCTGGAAACTCTTGAGCACAGGAGAGGAACGCTGTGCCTCTGTTTTGCAAAAAATGCAATAATAAACCCTCGCACGGAAAACATTTTCCCCAAAAGACACTCCCCATCCAGACACCGCCTGCCACGTACTGTATCTGAACCCATCCCTATCTTGTCCCCCATCCGTTGTTTAACCTCCAGATATGAAAAAACATTTGTCTCCTTCATTAATGATCAAGTAAACCACTAGTTTTTTTTTACTGGTGATACCCATGCTGGTGTCCGTTCGGCTCTTCCGTTCCCTCCCCTTTTTATATACTCTCTTTTAAACCTTTTTAACATTATTTTTATCTCAATTTTTGTTTTTGGTTTTATTTTAATTTGTGCCTTTTTAACTTTCTTACATTTGACACTTTTTGTTTTTTAGACTAATGAATGGCTTTGCCTTTCTGATATTGTTGTTTTTGGCATTGTTTAGCCAGTTTTTTAGTTGTTGTGCTATTTCTATGTCTTTTTTTTATTATATGACCCCGAAATGCGAATTCGGCCTTTCGGGGCTTGTGATAGTCATTTTTTGAAATAAAAATCTTATCTTATCATCATTCTTTTTTAGCACCTAACCTAGTTAATTATACGCTTGTATATACAGCTAATTGCGCTTGGAACACGTTAAGTTTATTTCTCTACATGTTAGGTTTGATGTAGCTCTTTACTTTTATTTTACAAAATTATTTCGTGGAAAAATGTTTTTAATGAAACGTTTGCATCTATATTATTTGAATAGACTAAGCTAATTTTAGGAAAATAGGCAGATCAAATTATATATTCGAGAAATACCACTCATTAGAAAATAATATGTATTGCAAGCAGTCTTTTTTCTTGTTTACCATGGTCTTTTTCTTGCTTTTCTTATCATTTTGAACTATCTCTATCTATTTGATTATTAAAAATAGTATGTGCTCGTATCAGTGAAGAATAATTAAATGACTAGTTTTCGATTTCTTCTTTCAGAGAATAAAGTTTCTTCAAGCATTTCAAAATATAATTTTGATAATAATGAAAAATACCTAAAATTATCAATTTCACGTTTTTTTTTCGTTCTGAAAATACTTCTTGGAAAGAGCTAAGCAAAAGTTAACGTAGAGAGGAGTATTGAGGAGAGGCAGAATTCGCAAAATGATTTAAAAAAGATATAAACGTTTAAGATTATGCTTAGCACCTCTACTTGGGGTTTCTTATATTCTAACTTCCTATCACTTTCTGTAATCAACAATCACTGATACCCAAAACTTGTCCACTGTTTATTTTTAAGTTATGGTAACTGCTATTTATACTCTTAAAACGTATTCTATGTGTAATAGAACAGATTCTCTTTCAATAGGCCCGTTTTTTTAGCACTAAGATCTTACGTCTAAGATCTTACATCTTTCTGCAAAGATTATCGTTTTTTAATTCATCTTTGTTCTAAGATTAATTAAAAAAAAAAAAACTTTCCACGACATAAGTTTTTCAAAGAAAAGTAAAGAACACCAGTAAACAAAAAATGAGCAAAAATATAATCAAATAGTCTACATACCTCGAAAATACCACAAATCAGTATCGATATATAAATGAAACCCAAAACGAACAGAAATTACAATAAATAACCGAGTCAAACTCAAAACGAGCAGAAATTAACATAAGTTGGGCGCAAAACCCCTATGCCTTCCCAAGGCCAGAACAAAATTTGCACTTTACTGAAAAAAATATAATTTTTTTTACTTTTATAACTTTAATAAATCAAATAATTTTAACATTTTGATTACTAAATATCAGTATATGTATATTAAACTGACAATGCACATTCATTTTTATTTTTTCAGTAAAGTGCAAATTTTGTTTTACCTAAGAGGTAGATTTTGAAGTTTCTACGACAACGCCTTCTTATAAATCCTTATATGCCCCCAGGGCATAACTTAAAACCCTTGCCCTGAGCATTGTGGGGGAATGTTCTCTAGGGGAGCGTCCTCCTAAAAAACATATTTTTATCCGGAAATCAACTAGCCTACGCTGAACAAAATGGCTATCTCAAAATTCTTATTGGATGTGTTTGGGGAATGATGGGCGTGGGGGCTATTTGCCCTCCAATTACTTTCAACTATTAAAAATGGCACTAGCCCTTTGAATTCCAATCGAATGAGCCTGTTTTGAAGTTTTTACGACAACACCTCCTATAAAAACCTTATATGCCCCCAGGGCATAACTTAAAACCATTGCCCTTAGGACTGTGGGGGAGTGTCCTCCTCAAAAACATATTTTCTATCTGAAATTCAACTACGCTGAATAAAATGGCTATCTCAATATTTTGATTGAATGTGTTTGGGGGAATGATAGGCGTGGGGGGGGGGGGCTATTTTCCCTCCAATCCCTTTCAACTTTTAAAAAGGGGACTAGCCCTTTGAATTTCCAATCGAATGAGTCTGTTTTGAATTTTCTACGACAACTCCTTCTATAAAAACCTTATATGTCCCCAGGGTGTAACTTAAAACCTTTGCCCTGAGGGTTGCGGGGGAGTGTCCTCCTCAAAAACATATTTTCTATCTGGAAATCAACTACGCTGAACAAAATGGCTATCTCACAATTTTGATTGGATATGTTTGGGGGAATGATGGACGTGGCGGGGGGGGGGCTAGTTGCCCTTCAATCACTTTCGAGTATTAAAAAAGGCAAACGCCCTTTGAATTCAAATTGAATGAGCCTGTTTTGAAGTTTCTACGGCAACGCCTTCTATAAAAAAACCTTTTATGCCCCTAGGGCATAACTTAAAACCCTTGCCCCGGGGGTTGTGGGGGAGTGTCCTGCTCAAAAACACATTTTCTAACTTGAAATCAACTACGCTGAACAAAATGGCTATCTCAAAATTTAATTGGGTGCGTTTGGGGGAATGATAGGCGTGGGGGGGCTAGTTGCCCTCCAATCACTTTCAACTATTAAAAAGGGCACTAGCCCTTTGAATTTCCAATCGAATGAGCCTGTTTTTAAGTTTCTACGACAACGCCTTCAATAAAAACCTTATATGCCCCCAGGGCATAACTTAAAACCCTGGCCCTGAGGGTTGTGGGGGAATGTCCTCCTCAAAAACATATTTTCTATCTGGAAATCAACTACGCTGAACAAAATGGCTATCTCACAATTTTGATTGGATGTGTTTGGGGGAATGATGGGCGTGGGGGGCGCTTCTTGCCCTCCAATCACTTTCGACTAATAAAAGGGGCATTAGCCCTTTGAAATTCCAATCGAATGAGCCTTTCTTGAAGTGTCTACGACAATGCCTTTTATAAAAACCTTATATGCCCCTAAGGCATAAATTAAAACCCTTGCCCTGAGGGTTGTGGGGGACTGTCCTCCAAAAACACATTTTCTATCTGGAAATCAACTACGCTGAACAAAATGGCTATCTCAAAATTTCGATTGGATTTGTTTGGGGGAATGATTCACGTGAGGGGGGGGGGCTAGTTGCCCTCTCTTCGATTTCTACTCGAATGATGAGCCCTTTTTGAAATCTCTACAACGACCCCTTCTATATAAAGTGCCCTGCTTTAAAGAAAAGAAAATAATAAACTGTACATTGTCAACATTGATCTTATGTGCCTTCAGGGCATATGATCTTACCTGCCTATGATCTTACGGCTCACTGATTTTAGCAAAAAGTGTGAAGACCGCCACTGTTCTGCCATATAGAACAATGATGAGAGAACTTTGATGATCTACTCACCATTGTTCTGAGACCGCTGATCAGAGCAGAATGATGAAAGACGTTTGCACAAAAACGACCAAAGATGTAAGATCTTGGTTCAAAGATTTCAATTTTAAGCGTTTTCTGACAAAAGATGTAAGATCTTACCACATTGATGAGTGAAAAAAGCCCCTAATAAGAGGGTGGAAGGGTGAGGGGGAAGGGTTAAGGTTGAAGGGTGAAGGTTGAAGGTGAAGGGTGAGGGGTGAGCGTTTTCTGACAAAAGATGTAAGATCTTAACACTGGGTAAAGCATTGCATATATTAAATACGTAACCTAACCTAGGTACCTCCCCCCCTAAATTCCAAAAAACAACAGTTTAAATATCTTATACGCAATGAAAACCACTCTATGCATTCCATTACTCTACAATGGTATCTTGAATTAACCCGTCAAAAACGGGTTTTTCGTGACTGGTTTCGATGTAAAGATCCATATAATGTGAAAGTACCGATATTGTTTAATGTTACCCATTAAAAGTTACAAACTTGAGAAAATTTTTCTGATTTACGAAATTATTTGATTTACGAAATTATTTCATTTATTATTTGATTTGATTTATTTGATTTTCTGATTTACGATATTAGTTTGTTTGTTGTATATTTTTCTTATATTAGTTTATGTTGTATATTATATAATATTAGTTTACTTACGTTTTGTATATTTTTTATTTTTAAGCGTTTTCTGACAAAAGATGTAAGATCTTAACACATTACTACTACTACTACTACCACTAACAACTCACCGCAGCACCAAGCCACCTGAGGCCAACACAGCTACGCACGCTCCTCCTCCATCCCAATCTATTCAAAGCCTCCCTTTTTACGCCCGCCAATGAAGTTCCCATTTCCTTAAAATCTTTCTTTATGACGTCCTCCCACCCCAGACGAGGACGACCTGCTTTCCGTTTAGCCCTAGACGGTTTGCCGAAAAGAAGAATCTTCGGCAATATGTCATCCTTCATCCGCACGAGGTGCCCTAGCCACCTCAACTTTTCTTTCATTATGGCCCTAGAGAGCGGTATTGAACACACATTTTTCGTATAGACTTTTTTTTGAAATACGGTCAGTCAGCCGGGTACCCATAACAATCCTTAAGCAATTTCTCTGGAAAACATCTAGCAAATCTCCATCCCCTTTTTTGAGGTCAGATGTTTCAGAGCCATATTTGACCACTGTCATCACTGTAGCTTCTAATATTCTAATCTTGGTTTGCAGACTTATCTTCCTATTCTTCCAAACTTTTTTTAACTGTGAAAAAACACCCTTAGCCTTGGCTACTCTACTTTTGACATCTTCACTGCTCCAACCATCTTTACTAATAATACTACCAAGGCAGGTGAAGCTGCCGACCTGATCAAGGTAGAATTTTCTTCTACCAAATTTTGTTCTAAATTTTGTATTAACCTAAGAGTGAAAATTTGGTCGACACATCCTCTACCTTTTCTAAAACCGCACTGTTCTTCTCTTAAAACTTTGTCTACGGTATCTCTCAGTCTAAAAAGTGTCATATTACTAAGTAATATACTACCTACAGAGACCAGACTAATCCCTCGATAATTACCACACTCACTTTTATCATCTTTCTTATAAAGTGGTTTAATTAAGGTTTTCCTAAAATTGTTAGGTACTTCCCCTTTTTCAAAAATCATATTCATAACCTTCAGTAACTAATTTCTAACCTCAGAACCACCATATTTAAGAAACTCATTTACCACCCTATCAGCACCTGGACCGTTAATATTTTTTAGTCCTTTTAGTACTGTCGCTAATTCCTCCTCACAAAACAAATCTTCCTTCACATCCAATGTATCACGAACTTTTTCATTTTCCTCTATATCTCTTCCTTCAACTCTATCTCGGTTAAGCAAATCCTCAAATGTGTTCGGCCCATCTCTCTTTGGTTTTTTTCTTATCGCTAATAGTGCCCCATTCCTATCTTTAACTGGGCCAAGTCTACATTGACTACTCCCTATCAATTTGTTAACATGCCAGTACCATATTTTACTATTATGCTGTCTAGCTGTATCTACTAGATCCTCGGCAATTTTATCCATGGCCTCTACTTCACACCTCCTTAGTTCATATTATAATGCTTTCTCCACTTTCTTTACATTCCTTTTGTTTTCATATGATCTATCACTAAGGTAATTCTTGTACAAGTCCTTTCTCCTTTATATCAAACATAAAGCTTTTCACTAATATATTCTTAGCTGCATGTCTATCTTTCTTCCCTAATACGCCTTCAGCAACTTCACAAATTATTTTTCTAAAATTATTCCAACCATCTTCCACATTATCAAAATTTAGACTCTTAAGTTTAGTATTCAACTGTTCCTGGAAAGTTTCTCTCAAATTCTTATCCTGGAGTCTACCAACATCATAACTTCCCTGCAGGTAGTTACCCTTCCTATATTTCAGCTTTAAATTATACTAGATGGTGATCTTTACTCTTAACATATATAACGGCACTCCTATATACCCTAGTATATTTTATTAATCCTGCCAGTCTTCGGCTTACAATAACATAATCAATAAGGTTTGCTGTCTTACCATCTCGTGAATACCGAGTTAAATTAAGAGCCATTTTATGACCAAACACCGTATTGGTTATAACTAGATTGTGAATGGTCTGGACCCCTCTCCCTCCCACCTCTTATCTCCCGGTAAAATATTATGTAAAGCTACGCATTCAAACGTGTCGAAAAGGTTTTTCACTTTTTAAATCACTTTTATGAAAATCCTTTAGATGTAAGTTACAGGAAAAACGTGAGACCAAAGGTTTCTCATGACTCATTTTAAAGGTTTATAGCCCTGTTTGCTCTGCTAAAATGCTGCACCAGTACAGGGCAGATAAAACAAAGTTTTTTTTCATTTTCTCGTTTTTGCCATTTGACTTTTTTTGGTTAAAACATCAATTTTTCCCGGATAAGCCTAAGAAATTAAAAACTTAAAAAAAAAATCTAATCAAGCTAAGCATGCTAAGAAACAAAAAGAATCGGATTAAACATGAAACTTATAAACTTTTTCCGCATGCGACCTTTGAGCTTCATATCACAGGTTTCCTGAATCACTACTTTCTTTTCGAAAAGGCAATAAGTAGTTGGGGTTGCAAATCATCCAAGGCTTCCCGTTTTTCACCCTCAGCTTTCTCCATGTACCTATTTGGAGCTGAGTCAACTCTGGTTGAGTTTACAGGGTCACTTCTCTGACCCCTGTCCCAAACCAATCAATCAGTAACCCGAGGACTCGAACCCCTGTCTTCGTGGACAAAGGATTTCAAATCCGTTGCATAAAATGGGATTTGATCAGGTGTAGATTTCTACGTGCTGGTTAAATCACTCAATATAGTTGTCGCTCAAACAAAGATGAAGAAGGAAGGACATGGCTACAGGCGTCAGTGGACTAAATATTAGGAGAGACCAGAAAAGTTTTTCGGTACCAATAATTGCTCTTAAAGACAATGCTAGGCGAATGTCGATGGAAAATGCAAAATTAAGAAAAGTATCTACGAAGCTTCAGAATAATCTAGAATAAGAAAATTTGCGGAACAACGATTTGCATGTTAAGCTTTTGGACTCAGAACTGAGAGAAAGGAGGTTGAATTTGATTGGACATGATCTTACTTTTGAAAAAAAAACTTTCAATCTGCGATTAGCAACGTAAAGTCTCTTCTCTCTGACAAATTTTAAATTATCGAAAATATTTCTCTTAGGAAGTGTTATTGCCCTACAAGCAAAAGCAGTGCCAGAATCACGAGTAGGAAAACTATTGGTCGACAGGCTCCTGTTATTTTATCGCTAGACAACGTCCATAGCATTCAGGCGATTCTAGGTGCCGTGAACAAGTGGAAGGGAAGTGGAATACGCATTTACACTGATCTCCCACCCAAGCTGAATTCTCTGCGAATTGAGCTATTTGTCCGGGTGCTAGGTGTTGAAAATTTGAAACTTACAACGACAGAATAGGGCAGGTACGAGAATTAGCCTACCCCCTCTAAATTTACCATGTTGATTCAAAAAAATACCATCGGCACTTGCTTGCAAGGGTTGAAACACTCCGAAACTTGACATTTTATTGTATTTTGGTGTTTCATGCAAGAAAATACATCTTTCACAAAGTGTGAGGTGCAGTCTTCCGCTCAAATTCGAAATAGAAATGCCTAGAGGCCATAGAATGTCTTCATAACAAACTAACATGATTAGTTAGGAAAATAGCAGGAATGACGCAGGTAAAAAAACTAAACAAAGTAAGAATTAACACTATTTATTTAATGCTCACATTCCAAAATTCATTATCTTCTTATGTAATATTCATTAGGACCATTCTTATGTAATATTAGTTTATTTGTTGTAGTTTACTTACGTTTTGTATATCTTTTTTATATAAAAAAAAACTAATTTCTCAAATAAAACAAACAAAAGTGCCATATTCTCGAAATGCAAAATGTTTTTTCTTCCCACGATATCAGCATAGCTAAGTTGAGGGGACTGCCACTCAATTAGTACCCTGCGATATTTCATGAAATATTCCTCCCGGGTCTCTTACTAAATCCTTCCAATTTTACTAAGTTTAAGCGTATGAAATGGATTTGTAATTTCACACAGAATTTGTGCTGAAATGTGTAGGAAATTTCATGCTGCATTTTCCCAGCATAGCTACTATCATTTAAAGCTGACAATCAACTAGTACCCTACGGATATTTCATAAATATCCCTCCCGGGTCTCTTGCTAAATCTTTCTAATTTTGCTAAGTTTAAGCGTATGAGATCGATTTGTAATTTCACACAGAATTTGTGCTGAAATTTGTTGGAAACTTCGTGCTGCATTTTTTGCTGCATAGCTTTTGCTATCATTTACATGCTATCATTTACGCGGCATCACACCTTTGCATGGAGCTATTGTGCAAAACCCTGTTTCTGCAGCTTAGATGACTTTCTCTTATTTGGAACTAGCATAAAATGGATATTGTTCCGGTGCATATTCGTCTCCAAACATTTGTTTTTTGTTTCGTTTACCATTGGTATTAGTTACTATTTCCTTTAGTTATGATTATTTACCATAAACTGTTCAATTTTGCATGTACGAAAACAAGGAAAGTCAGCCAATCCTGCCAAAAACAAATATCCTGTGTTGTTTCTTTTTTTTTAAACTTATTTAGAAAATTTTTGTTTTAAGCTGCATAGCTTCATTTTTGCTGCATAGCTTTTGCTATCATTTACATGCTATCATTTACGCGGCATCACACCTTTGCATGGAGCTATTGTGCAAAACCCTGTTTCTGCAGCTTAGATGACTTTCTCTTATTTGGAACTAGCATAAAATGGAAATTGTTCCGGTGCATATTCGTCTCCAAACATTTGTTTTTTGTTTCGTTTACCATTGGTATTAGTTATTATTTCCTTTAGTTATAATTATTTACCCTAAGCTGTTCAATTTTAAATGTACGAAAACAAGGAAAGTCAGCCAATCCTGCCAAAAAGAAATATCTGTGTTGTTTCTTTTTTTTAAACTTATTTAGAAAATTTTTGTTTTAAGCCTTTTTACTCATCATAAAAATCATTATTTGAGATTTTGAAAGTAAACTTGTCATAATTTTTTTTTTAACAGAAGACGCCCTGCCAAATGAGGACAAGAGTCTGTTTGGAAGTACTAATCCCTTTTTATCACCTAAAGATAACGTTTTCCTAGAAAAGAGTTTTTCTAGAGACGCATCTGCTAAGCTTGAACCAGATTGTCGTCCTCATAATTCAGAGCCAAATATTAATATTAACGGTGTTTTGTTTTTTAGTATCATTTTCTATATTTCCGTGACCAGGTAAGATATCGAATTTTCAACTCCTCGGCAAAATAAGGTAGAAACTGAAATATGCTTTTAGTGGATGATCCACAAGCCAGTAGACCTAAAATATGGGTGATCAACTTTGCGAAAGTACAGAAGTATATTTATTTCAGTTTGAGTTTTCAGAGACTGGAGTAGTTGGGCCATTGCATTTATTTGCCTAAACTGGATCTTTAAAGAAAAACCTGTTCAAATGCTGAGACTTTTGGTCTCTTCCAATATTTTAAAAAGCATGGTATAACTTCAAGGAATCCAAAATTAGCCCAGATTAAAAGCTAATAAGGCTATAATAATCCATTTTTTTGCTGTTAAGTATGCAAAATAAATGTTTTTATTTTCTTTTTTTTTCTTAATGAATATTGTAGTTTTCACTTTCTAAAAGGATTCAGAGGGACGTGGCATATTCCAATGAACTCCATGAACAAAATGGCAAACTTAATTTTATTTGGAGCTCTTTTCTAACTTAGAGAACTCAATGCTTTCTGATAAGTTTCTTAATTTTAAAAATTAGATCTCTTTTGTTTCTGTTGCAAGGATTTACTTACACGTACAAAAAAATTGAGCATTAGAAAAAGACACACCTTGAGAATAAAACAATAACACACCTTTTATTTAAAAATATTTCGATATGCTTTTCTATAATCATATCTATTTCTTCCAAAAACGCTTTAGTTTTTATTGATTTCAATGCAACACTAAGAGCCAAAGATGGTGAAATAAGAATAGGAAACAGTCAGGTGCAAGAGATAGATTTCTCTGTAACTTTATTCATCTTATCTTTTTTAAATAAGTGAAGTGCTTTAAAAACTCTTTTCATTCAAAGTCAATGAGCCTTGTGTTTCATGAGTCATTCCTAGGAAATTAGGACTAAAAGTCAAAGTTTAACATCAAGAACCTTTTTTTTTAAGTACTTCGGCTCTTGATTCAGCATCAGAGAAATAAAGAACTCGTAGAGGAATTAGAGCATTGTTTCAAATTTGCTGTTATCAATTTATTAATAACAGGAATTAATTTTAATCGCTATCAATTTCTGTTATAATTATAAAATTAATTATAAGTTTAATTAAATATTAATTAATTTCCTTCGCAAGAGTCTTTAAAAATAAATGTATTTAGCTGTGTAAGATAAAAACTATTAATAGCGGGGTGATATATTTTGAATAAATTCTAAATTATTTCAGTGTTCCCCGTTTCAACGTTCTATGATAACACTATCTGCAAAGAAGAATGTGCAACATCTATTATGTCTGATCTGTCAAGAATATGTCTAAGAAAAGAAACAAATTTGAACTGTCAACATGAAACACCAAGTAAAATTAGGGTATTATCTGAAAATGATGTAGCAAAACATGAAGATTTTCAATCAGAAGAAATATCTTTCAAACGTAATATACGTGAGAAAATGTTTAGTCAAAGACTCAGCCTATCAGCTCATCAAAGAAGTTATATTGGAGAAAAACCTTTTGAGTGTGATATATGTAAAAAATATTTTACATCAAAATCCGGTTTTTCTTATCATCAAAGAATTCATACTGGAGAAAAACCTTTCAAATGTGATATATGTAAGAAACGTTTTAGGTCAAATCCAGCTTTGTCTGCACATAAAAGAACACATAGTGGAGAAAAGCCTTTCGAATGTGATATATGTGAGAAAAGATTTAGCCAAAAATTCCACCTACCAGCTCATCGAAGAACTCATACTGGAGAAAAACCTTTTAAATGTGATATATGTGAGAAAAACATTCTGCCATAAATCCAGCCTATCAGTTCATCAAAACTCATAATGGAGAAAAACCTTTCAAATGTGATGTATGTAAGAAACATTTTACATCAAAAGCGGGTTTATCTAATCATCGAAAAACTCATACTGGAGAAAAACCTTTCGAATGTGATATATGTAAAAAAGGTTTTACATTAAATTCAACTTTGTCTGCACATAAAAGAACACATAGTGGAGAAAAGCCTTTCGAATGTGATATATGTGAGAAAAGATTTAGCCAAAAATTCAACCTAATAGTTCATCAAAGAGCTCATACTGGAGAAAAACCTTTCAAATGTGGTATATGTGAGAAAAGATTTAGTACAAAATCTCACCTATCAGCTCATCGAAGAACTCATACTAATGAAAAACCTTTTAAATGTGATATATGTGAGAAAACATTCTGCCCAAAAATTCAACCTATCAGTTCATCAAACAACTCATGCTGGAGAAAAACCTTTCGAATGTGGTATATGTGGGAAATGTTTTACATCAAAATCCGGTTTTTCTTATCATCAAAGAACTCATACTGAAGAAAAACCTTTCGAATGTGATATATGTAAGAAAGGTTTTACATCAAATTCAACTTTGTCTGCACATAAAAGAACACATAGTGGAGAAAAGCCTTTCGAATGTGATATATGTGAGAAAAGATTTAGCCAAAAAGTACACCTAAAAGTTCATCAAAGAGCTCATACTGGAGAAAAACCTTTCAAATGTAATATATGTAAGAAAACATTCCACCACAAATCGAACCTAACAGTTCATCAAAAACTTCATACTGGTGAAAAACCTTACAAACGCGTTACATGTGAGAAAACATTCAGCGTAAAATCCACCTTATCTTATCATGGAAGAACTCATAATGAAGAAAAACCTTTCTAACGCTATAAATGATTGAAAACATTGCCCCAAAACTCCCACTTATCTTATCATGAAAGAACTCATACTGGAAAAAAAACTTTCTCACACTATATATGATGGAAAAATTTCCCCCAAAGCTCCCACTTATCTGCCCATTGAAGAACTCATACTGGAGAAAAACCTTTTGAATGTGATAAATGTAGGGAGCGTTTACATCAGTCTCCACTTTTTCTAATCATCAAGGAATTCACACTAGAGTAAAATCTTTCAAGTGTGATTTTTGTAAGAGAAATTTTGCTTTGAGTTACGCTCTATATCATCGACAGAGAATTTACACATGTTAAGAACTGATGGTATATGAGATATGTGAGAAACATTTTACATCGAGGTGTAATTATTTAATATTAAAACACTTTTAAGGTTTGTTGTATGAGTCTATTGGGTGTATTTTCAATGTCCACTTTGTGTTTAGTTTTATTTGACTACTTACTGTTTACTGTGAAAGTAACCAAAAGTATAAATTTTAATCCTATTTAAAAAAAAAAGATTTTCTATGTCTATTAATGTAGGGAAAACACTAAGAAGATGTTTTCTTATAATATACTTCAATTAATATATTTAATATTCATTTTTGTTTCATTAAGTTTAACCAAAAATTATAGTTATGGTTATTTTCTTGAAAAATTAAGTTTACTTATAGTTGCTTACCACTAAACATTTGATTCAAAAGAGATGAACCACCTTAACATTAATGTTTATTTATCACGAAGTAGGGGAGAGAAGAAATTTTGATAGCAGGTTTAGGTACTTCTCAATTATTAACCTAAAAGTGAAAATTTGGTCAACACATCCTCTACCTTTTCTAAAACCGCACTGCTCTTCTCTTGAAACTTTGTTTACAGCATCTCTCAGTCTAAAAAGTATCATATTACTAAGCAATTTGCTACCTACAGAGACCAGACTAATGCCTCGATAATTACCTCACTCACTTTAATCACCTTTCTTATAAAGTGGCTTAATTAAGGTTTTCCTAAAATCGTTAGGTACTTCCCCTTTTTCAAAAATCATATTCATAATTTTCAATAACTTATTTCTAACCTCAGAGCCACCATATTTAAGAAACTCATTTACTACCCTATCAGCACCTGGAGCCTTATTATTCTTTAATCCTTTTAGTACTGTTGCTAATTCCTCTTCACAAAACAAATCTTCCTTCACATCCAAGGTATCACAAACGTTTTCATTTTCCTCTATATTTTTCCTGCAACTCTATCTCGGTTAAGAAAATTCTCAAAATGTTCGACCCATCTCGATTTAGCTTTTTCCTTATCGCTAATTGCCACCCCATTCCTATCTTTAAACTGGGACAAGTCCGGATTGACTACTACCTCTCAATTTGTTAACGTGCCAGTACAATATTTTACTATTATGCCGTCTAGCTGCATCTTCTAAATCCTCGGCAATTTTATCCATGGCCTCCACTTCACACCTCCTTAGTTCATATTTCAATGCTTTTCTCTACTTTCTTTACATTTCTTTTGTTTTCATGCGATCTATCACTCAGATATTTCTTGTACAAGTCCTTTCTCCTTTCTATTAAACATAAAGCTTTTTCACTAATATTCTTAGCTGCAGTTCTAGCTTTCTTCCCTAATACACCTTCAGCAACTTCACAAATTATTTTTCTAAAATTATTCCAACCATCTTCCACATTATCAAATTTTAAACTCTCAAGTTTAGTATTCAACTGTTCCTGGAAAGTTTCTCTCAAATTCTCATCCTGGAGTCTACTAACATCATAACTTCCTAGGAGGTAATTAACCTTCCGATATTTCAGCTTTAAATTAACCCTTGACACTACTAGATGGTGATCTTTACTTTTAACATCAATAACAGCACTCCTATATACCCTAGTATCTTGTATTGATCCTGCCAGTCTTCGGTTTACTATAACATAATCAATAAGGTTTGCTGTCTTACTATCACGTGAATACCATGTTAGCTTATGAGCCATTTTATGACCAAACACCGTATTGGTTGTTATACCTACATAACTAGATTGTTATACCTACAAAATTGCAAAAGTCTGTATCCATTACTGTTTTCTTTTCCTACACCAAATTTACCTAAGCTGGGATACCATCTATCCTTACTTCTACCAACCTGGGCGTTAAAATCTCCCAGTAATAACAACATATTTCTACCTGGGATCTTGTCTATTTGCTCCTGTAACTGTAAGTAAAATTCATCTGAGTCACTAGTATCTCCATCAGTCGGTTCTACAGGGGCGTATACTACTATAACTGATACCCTGAACTTTCTAGTTATAAAATGAGCAATTAGTATTCTCTTATTAATACCTTCCCAGCCTAAACAAGACTTAGCAGCTTCCTTAGTCATCATGAGCCCTACTCCCTGTCTATGTACCCCATCCTTCCTGCCTGAGTAAACAAATTCTATATCACCTACTTTCATGCTTCCTACCCTGGGATATGAGTTTCTGATATGGGATATGGGATATGAGTTTTTTTGGCCAATAGGAAAATCATTTGAAAAAAAAGGTTGGATTTTTCTGCATCCCCTGCCTTCCCCTCCAAGTAAAAGTACCTGAGAAAGTACCAACATTTTTTTGTTCCTGATTGGCTTAAAACTTACCCTGATATCTTCGGGATCAGGAGACCTTTGACTGTGCCAGAGCTCATCAGGATAATAAATAGAAGGAGAGGAATATTTTCGCCGACAAAACAAGCAACACACACAATTTTTCACACACAACAGCAACATTTTAAGAAATTTTTTGTGAATTATTGTCTCGATTTATCAGTAGTTGTACCGAACCAATCGTGCTCAAAATCCTCCTCAAGGCCAAACTGTGGTGTTTTCTTTTGTGGCTGGTGAAGTTTTCCCCACAGTAGAGTGCAGACGGTCTTGTATCATATTACTATCTTTTCCTGTTTAGCTTAAAGCTTATTCCAATAGGCAATGCAAAGAACTCCCCCTAAAAAAAGTCCCTCCGGATCCCACCCTAAATACTAATGAAATTGATCCATTTTTACCCCATCTTGGCTGGTCAAGCTCTATCACAAAGCTCACATGAAAGCTCAAATTCTGAGAATAGGACAATGATCAGTGTTGGAGCTAATGTCACCATAGATGATAATGGATTTCCAGAGGTCCTTTCTAGGAGCTCCAAAAAAGGAAAAAAACGTCCCCAATCAAAAGTATTTCCCCTCCCCCTGTCCAAGTTCTCCTTTCCAAAAATTGGGCATTTACCTCAAAATTACTCCTAATACCCCCTTTGAAATAACAAAGATTACTACAATAAGGGTTGCAATTTTCAAAATGTTAAAATCAATGTTTTCTCTTAACATTCACCGTGATGGATCTTTGCTAATAGCTGTCCCAGATCAAAAAGCAGCAGATATAATACTTAATCTAAAATCTCTTTTGAATACCCCAATTAATTCATCTAAATGGAACCCAAAACAATCCCCAACAAAAATAGTAGTATATAATGTTCCCCTAGAAATACCAATTCAGGAGTTAAAAGAAGGGCTCTCAGATAGGGCTGGTAATACAATCCCTGTAGAAGATGTCACTCAACTGGGTAAACCCAACTCTAATGGATTAAAAACAAGTAGATCTTTCTTATTTTCTTTCTTATTTACACTGAAGGAAAAAATTAATATCCCAGAAAAGTTATTCCTATTTGGGCAAATCAAACCGCACAAGGAATACAAGCCAAAGCCTATCCTGTGTCAGAAGTTTCTGAAAACTGGGACACACAACAAATAAATGCAATGAAATTCTCCTAGCCTGTAGTAAATGTAAAGGCTCCCATCCTAAAGAGTTGACAACTTGCAGCAACACTCAGCCTACATGTATCAATTGTAAAGGCCCACATGAATCCACGAATAAATCACAATGCCCTGCATATATGAAAAGAACACTAACACTCCAAATAGCAACAGAGAAGACCATTCCATACCCTTTTGCAGCTATGGAAGCAAATGCTGCCAAATCACACCAAATAAAACCTATATTGAAATGAAATAAAACTCCCAAGTCAAACACTCCCAATGCATCAAGTACTCCTTAAAAAAAACCATCCTTTAAGTCCCCTAGCTCACATCTCTATCAGAAAGAATCACCAAGCCAGCAAGCCTCCTTGCCTAGTGAGATGAGGTCGGCCTGGCACCCCCTCCCAACAAGAAACAAACCAGAAACACTACCAGGAATTAATCCCTTAACTGACAAACTGAATGCACAACCAAACATGTAAACCCCAAATATATGATAATTCATTCTAAACTGCAATGCAGTTCAGGTCATGAATATACAACAACAACAGAAAACAAAAATCATTGCTGAATTGGCAAAAATCTACATCCCTAATCATATGCTCATTCAAGCAAAAAAGATCTTGCTTTACTATTTACAAAGCTGAACATTGATACACAGTCATATGAAAAATAAATCAACAACAAGACACATATCAATACTCCAGTGGAACGTAAGATCACTTACAGAAAATAAGTTAAATGAACTAATATCTTTTATTAATAATAATTCCAGCAATATTGCTTGCCTCCATGAAACTCATTTATCCCAAAATCAACAAATTAAGTCTCTGGGATACACTATCCTGAGAAAGGATAGATCATCAGAGAGAAAAGGAGGTGGAGGAGCTTTAATAGTTAAAAATAATATAAAATTCTGTGGCATCAACTTTCCAGATTTTGTAAATGATGTTGATGCAATGGTATCAGTGTTTGGCTGAATAATACAAAAACTTACATAATAAGCTTTTATAACCCTAATGACCAAACTACAGATGCCATGGATTTCTTCAACTATATAAATAATTCTAATATGTTGAAAAAATCATCATTTTGTGGAGACTTTAATGCCCACAGCCTTTTGTGGGGGAATAAACCAGCAAATAAAGCTGGTAAGTTCATTGAGCGTATGACTTCAAATAATAATTAATTAGCTGTTGCTACCCCTCCAAACCGGAATACATATTTCAGCCCCAAAAGTGGCAGTTTCTCTACAATTGACCTACAAATTGTGTCTTTAAATATTTTGAATAAAATTTATATAAATAAAATTGATAGTCTATGTACTGACCACTTTGCCATAGTTTGCTCCCTAAACGAACCTGCTGAAACCCTATCACATACCTCCAAATATATCAACACTAAAGCAAATTGGCCTATGTTCCAAAATAAGCTAAATGATGAAATTACAAGTTTCACCCAAAATTCATGAATTTCAAACGCAACAGCTGACACACATGCTGAAGTTTTGGCATCTTTACTAATAGATACAGCTAATCATGCTATCCCCAGGACAACACCCAGGAAAACCTTCCCTAAACATATTCCCAAAGCTTGGTGGACAAATGAGTGCCAAAATAAATGGAGAACAAAAAAGTTAGCTAGGAGAACATTCTTAAAAAAACCATCACCTACTACATATTTAAAAAAATTACAAGCAGAATCTAATCTAAAAAGGACCATAATAAATGCTAAAGTATAACTACTGGAATTATTTTGCAAATAATCTCTCCAGAGAAACACATAAGCCAATTATACATAAAGTTATAAGCCACATCTGTATAAAAAATACTTCCCCCAACCCACTCCTGTATGAGCTTATACATAATAATACCCATTATAACAATGATAATGAAAAAGCTAAGCTATTTGCCACTCTTTTTGTTAATAAGCTAACATCAAATAGTTGTAGCAAAATGCCCCCCATTCCCATGAACCCAAGTTACCAACCTCGCCCAGGATCCGAGTATATATTCAGCCCATTTTCAATCCCGGAAATGAATAATGCAATACATCATATTAGGCCCAAGACTAGCGGCAGCTATGACAATATACACCCTACATGGATAAAGAATCTCACCCTTCATACAAACAGGAACTTCTAAATTATTGTAATCATGCTTGGGCTTCATCTGTGTTCCCCAATATCTGGAAATGTTTGTCCCTCCTACCAATCCTAAAGAAAAATAAACCCAAAAATAACCCTGAGTCTTATAGGCCCATAATGATTACTCCTGTGATGGGGAAAATAATGGAGAAAATGATCTATTACCGACTCCTCTGGTTTGTTGAAAAAAATAATATAATCCCTCACACTCAAAATGGCTTCAGGAAACACCGTTCCTCAACAGATGCTTTCATATTGTTAACAAACGCAATAAATGAATCATTCTAAAAAAATAATGTCCTAGTTGCAGCTTTCCTAGATTTTGAAGGGGCATATGACAATGTGAACCACCAAATCCTTTTAATTAAACTTGCAAACTTTGGACTACCCCCCCAAACTAGTATCTTTTATAAAATCTTTCATAGAATTGCGAAGTTTCATTGTTTGTGGAGGTTCAGCCTCTTCACCCTAAAAGACAATAACCAAAGACCTTCCTCAGGGAGCAGTTCTCAGCTGCCTCCTCTTTGCCCTATATCTCTGGGAAATGAACCTCCCCCACACGAATCTACAATATGCTGATGATCTGGTACTATGGTCATCTGGCAACACCTTTGAGATTGCACAGTCAAAGCTGCAAAAGTCACTTTTCCATTTGAAAAATTCTCTCAACATTCAGATTTACCCATTGCACCTACCAAGTCAAAAATAATCCAATTTCACCGAAAGCGAAATCATGTTAATGCAAGACTAACTCTAAATGGAACAACTACTCCAGAAGATAATCATATTAATTACCTAGGTCTCATGCTTGACCAAAAACTTAATTTCCACCTCAACATTTCAAACACAATAAAAAAATGCTATAGAAAAACAATTATACTAAAAAAGACTTCTTTCCACACCCTGGGGCTGTAAGGAGAAAACCTTACTCCAGTTTTATAAATCACATATAAGACCCCATATTGACTATGGGCTCATCGTCTTTGGTGCATGTGCAAAGACCCAGATACAAAAAATTGAAACAATACAAAACGATATAATACGTCTCATATTTGGTCTTAGGAAACCCACAAGCACCAGGTTTCTGCTTATGGAGAGTGGATTAACAACAATAAGGGAGAGACGTAGCTTTCTCTTGATAAACATCTTACAAAAATTGAATCAAATAGCTCACACACCCTACATAATTGGTTAAGAAATCCAGCCATGTATAGAAGCATTGCAGATGAGTATGCCAATATTCAGAAGAAGTACCCTGTCCCCGCAAAGTCTATTGCACCTACTTTCCCCCAATCCCCTCCATGGAATTGGTCAATCCCCATAATAAATACTGATTTCTCAAAGTGGACTAAAGATTTAACCCCCATCGCTTTTGTCCAGAAAAAATTTGCTGAACTTAATACAATTACTTATAAAAACCATTTCCAAATCTTTGTTGATGGGTTCAAAATGAATGAGAAGCTAGCAAGTGGTGCCTTCCTTTCTCACCTGAAAATTGCAATGGGTGAGAGATTGTATAATAATGTATCTATAATTTCTGCAGAGTTAAATGCTATAATCATGGCATTAGAACACCTTATGGAAAATAAACCCTTGATTGCTAATTCAAATAATACTATAGTTTATTCTGACTCTTGATCAAGCCTTGAGTTGCTGTCTTCAGCTCCTCAGTATAAGCTGGGTATTGACACTTATCATTATCTTAGTATTATAGATAATCTTGCTTCAATTGGCATAAGAACTTATATTCTGTATATTCCTAGCCACTCTGGTATAAGTGGTAATCATCAGGTTGATGAAATAGCAAAAAATGCTATAAACATTGACCAGCCAAGTGGGAGACCAATCCCCATTAGAGATATTTACCGATGGAGACTATCAGATATTATGTTTCATAAGAAAAATCCACTCTTTCCCCTTTCCCAATAAGTATTTTTCTAAATTTATCATAGAATTCGTTCTGGAACAAATGGACTAAACTTTCTGGCATTCTCGTATCAGTTTCCTAATTCAAATGGTTCAGTTCCCCTGTCCCCTCTTTGCAGGTATTGTATTATGAATAATGAAACAATTTACCACTGCCTATTTGAATATAATATGCTGACGTCTGCACAGCATACCTTGCATTGTAAACTGTTAAAGTGCTTCAAAACACCACAAAATCTCACTATCAGCCAAGAGCCTAGCCGACTCTTCCTGCACACAGAGCACAGAAATCGATATCTATCATCATATATTTGAACTCTTTGAGTCGAAAGATCTACTGAAAGATTAAAGATGAAAGATTGAAACTTTAAAGTACGAGTTCCTATGCCAGGGATAACTTACTATACAAAAATAAATTTGGTTTTTCAGTAAGGGTCCAAGAATTGATCAAAACAGTGCTAGTTGAAGCATAGGCTCATCAAATTCGGGCATTTCCCCATAATAAAGAGCATTTCTCTGTATTTGAAGGATTTTGAAAAACTTAAAAACTAGTTTAAATAGTGTTGTTAAACTTATTGAATTCATAGCTGGCAAAAGACTCTTGAGAGCTTTGAGAAAGCTCTCATTTATTGTTCGGGTCCTTTAAGGGTATTCCTGCTTCTGTTCCTATTTTGTTTGGCTGGTTATGTGCTTTTAGTACACTTAGTTTTTCAGAATTCTATTAATATGGGAAAAATCAAAAGCCTGTTTGTTTGAACCAATTTTTCAAAATTATGGTGGATAAATAAACTGTGAAGCAAAAGTTTTTTCCGTTTTAAGTTTCAACTTTTCTCTTTACTTTGGGCTTGTCTGCAAGATCTCTGGAATGGATAAGGACACGGGGGTAAAACTCTCAGGGAATTGTGAGTGAAACGTTGACTAATGCCAAAACTTACTATTTGCACATAGGTTGTCGAAAGGGTGTATCAGAATTATCTCAGGAACGGCTGACAGCAATAAGTATTTCATATTCAAGTTTACTAACACTAAAACTGTAGTGTTAGTTGGTCAATGGATCGATTTTTTAGTCGGTCAATATTTCAGGCCGGCTTTATCAAGCATAATTATTTAGAGATTTTCAGAAGAGTTAAAGATAAAGATTAAATCAGAAACAGTAAGGATGCTTAATCAGCCTTAGGTAACAGAGGGATTTACTCTAATTCCTCATGAGGCAAAAATGTTCAAATATCAGCTTCATGGAGAATTCACAGACTATTTATCTTGTCGGTAACGACAGCGACTACTTGAACCAAATTAATTCACTTCGCAGCTCATATGCT
The DNA here is from genome assembly GCA_027921565.1 of Artemia sinica. NCBI lineage: Eukaryota > Metazoa > Arthropoda > Branchiopoda > Anostraca > Artemiidae > Artemia > Artemia sinica. The sequence continues at coordinate 420,680 of JAPEVW010000106.1, read as the reverse complement.
GGATGTTTAAAGTTTTGCAGATCTCCACTCCAAACGAACTAACATTATGTTGAGCGACTGCTCTAGCTGACCTTCGATCTTACTCTCCCAAACTAAATCCCAAAGATTGTGCAGAATTTTAATCTATTCTTTGAATAATATGCCTTGTACCACTAATCCTAAGTACTATAGTACACCGTTTAGTATGATTTGTTATAAAATTCTGTTCAAAATACCAATAGCAAGCCAAAATCTTGTTTATGAAGGAGAAAAACCAAAAGTATTTTTTAATATTTCTTTCTTGACCAATACCAAAACACTGAATTAAAACCAAACAAAAAGAATTTGAAAAGGCTTTCTGCACATGAAGTTTAAAAACAGTGAATTGTTATATGTTCTGATGTTTCATATCTGTCTATTCTGACGACCTGTTTCTTATAAGCCTTTTGTTTGTTTTGTTTAGTATGGCTTCTTATAAGCCGTACTAAAAAACTGGTCTATCTAATATGATTTCTCGTGTTGCTACTTCTTTTTTTGATATAGGTCTTTCTCTTAATGTAAATAAATGTGAATCTCTTTCTTTTAACAAAAATTCTAGTACTCACCTTCGTTGTAGTGGCTTTGCTATCCCTGTCGTTGATTCTCTTCGATGGGTCGGTATTTCTATTACTAATAGTCTTCCAAGCTTGAAGCACTGCAAAGTCCCCGATATCATTGTTTCCTCTCCAAAATAATAAATTTTATAAACAAAAATAAATTTTTGTTGTTTATTCCTCCTTGGACTAAAAACAGGTTCTTATTAACGAATTTATTGTTCCTGATATTACTGTAATACTTTACGTATTACAGAGAAAGCTATCAAATACCGCTTGTATCTTTTTTTCTTTGCACCACCACCTTATGAGGTTTTTTCAGTCGTAAGTAATTTTTCCTTTATTTGTTTTTCTCTCTTAGGGTTACTCCATATTTTTTAGTATTGTAAAGAGTGAGTAAAAATCAAATAATGATAACAGTAAAGACAGCTTGCATCCATATTTCTGTTTGTCAGTGCTTTATTAGATTCTGCAAGTTATGAGTTTTTTCTTCTTCTTTTTCCCCTCCTTTTATGTTTTTTCTCTTTTGTTTTAGTGTGTTTTATTTTTTATGTGTTACTCTGTAATTGGTTCCCTTTGAATTTCTGTATAGATTTGCGTTGTATTTTTATGTGTTTTTCTTCGTGTTAGTTCATTTATTATACCTTTGTATAGTGTGTGTCAAAAATAAATAACAATAATATTAAAATAAAAACCAGAGAAAATGAAATCATCTTATCATTCAAGCGTAACCCGGCAATAGATATAAGAGATCTAGAATCAACGGATATTACAATAAATTACCCTGTCAAGATTAAAACATATTGAAATTACTGCAAAAAGGACCAAAACTAACTCTACTTGTGTCTTCTAAAGACTAGGGCGTCATCTGGGGTCTACTGAAAAAAGAATACTTCAAACGTTATCACTTTATAACCTTAATAAGCGATAAATCGTTTAGATTTTTAGGAGTGAATATCAGCATATTTATTCCCCAGTTGATGGTGAATTTAGAGAATAGCAAAATAGCCAATCAAGGCAGACGACAGGTTTGCCAAAACTTTTAGGGGCAAAAGTGTCCATATCAGTCAAAAAAGGACACTTTAGTGTCCCTCTAGAAATTTAGCCAATATAGCCAATATGGGGGTTGCCACTATGAATTTTCAAACCTGTGAAAAAAGTGCCAAAAAACCTGTGAAATTTGTCCTTCTTTGTTCTGCTACCTAGTGTTACCTGCATGAGTTCTGCGGGTATTTTCAGCTTTGACATTAACGCTACCAATAAATTAAGTTTAGTGCTAGTTCAATTTGAAGAGATCGCAGCAAAAAATCGTCAAGAGAATGTCATCAGAAATTAATAATAATAATGTTAAAATAAAAACGAGAAAAATGAAATTATCTTATCATTGAAAACAGAATACTTTAAACTTTATCACTTTTATAACCTTAATACAACATAAATCGTTTAGATTTTTAGCAGTGAATATCAACATATTTATTCCCCAGTTGATGGTGAATTTAGAGAATATCAAAATAGCTGATCAAGGCTGACGACCATAATAGCTTATCATGTGAGATGACTATTATGGTGCCAATATTGATATAGAACAAAGTTCGGGAAATTTAGTAGATGGTAGTCACGGCCAGTGTGGCCAGGATGGGCTATTTCCCGCTAATTGGGCTATAAAATTTTCAGCTTCGCGGGACAAGTTACTAAAAACCTGCGAGGCGGGTTTTTGGGCTATAATGTTTTAAATGTTGCTACTTTTGAGCTAGAAATTGAATTCACTTGAACCCCCCCCCCAAAAAAAAAAATCATGTTTGAAAATTTTACCTATTTGGTCATTTAACTTCTTTGTAGATTTGAACCACAGTATAAATATAATGTGTCTTGACTGTGATTATCCCCTTCTAATGTGTGGATAACCCACCCCATATCTTCATCACAATCTCTTGAAAATAAAAGTATGTGGAACGTCTACTCTACCGTCCCATCCCAATAAACATAAACACCTTTTTTCTGAGCATCCGCTTCCGGCTTCTGAATGCTTGACGCAAGATATCAGAGTGAAAAGTTTTCGTAAAATGCAATGAAACTTCGCATTCTGAGTGTTTCGGAATCACAGCGAAATTAGCGAAGCAGACAGGGTGAATTTTGTTAGTTTGAAAAATTCAGTCACGGAAAAGGATCTGGAGTAGGACAGAAACTAGGAACAGGTATTTAGCTTAATTGTAACTGTACAAAGAGCTGTTCATAGGGTTGGTGGTGTCTGGGAAAATTAAAAATGTTTAAAGTAGTGACAAACGATAATGAAGAACAAGTATATACAGTCAGAATACTTCCGTCAGCAACAGTTGCAACGAGTCAAAAACAAAAGTAAAGAACAAAGAAACATACGGTTCGAAGATAAGCTACAGGAAGAATTAAAACTACTCAAAAACAAAAGGGAAGATCAAAGTGTAAACAATAGGAATTTCATATGCGGAATAATTTCTGTTCGTTTTAAGTTTTAATGTCGCTCCTTACTTTCAGTTTGAAAAAAATTCGTTTTTCATTTAATTTCTGAACGTTTCTGAATTAATGCAGCTTTGATTTTGGGTCACCCTACATGAATGATTAAAACTAAATTTGCATATTAATTTTACTTTTTTTGGCTAAATGGCTTTCTTGAAATTTTGTTCTGACGTAGCTCATGAATTAACATACGTAACGAACTTCTATATTCGTATATTTTTATTACGTATATTAGGTAGTTCACCCCCTCGTCAATATCTTGCTCTTTACTCTAAAGTTCGAATTTTTATTCGAATCACTAACCCTGAATCACAAAGGCTGGTTAATTAGAATAGATAGCTTTTTTGAAAGTACTAAAAAAAAACTTTAGCGTACAGAGTGGGGTATTAAATTGGGGGCGAACTCCCTCATATACGTAATAATTTCTGTTCGTTCAAGTTTTATTGTTGCTCCTTACTTTCAGTTAAAAAAATTTGTTTTTTTAATTAATTTCTGACCGTTTCCTAAATATTGCTGGGAAATCCGTCGCCCCCTTCATAGAAATATCTCTTCCCCAAGCAAACATCCTCCCCCGTAACCTCCTCCTTCTCTGGCTCCCCTCACTATAAAAAATCCCTCCTGAAAGCGTCTGTATGCTTCCCAATAGGCTAACCAATGCTATATGTAAACAATGGGCAAAGTTCATAGCTTGCAGCCCTTCCCTGGGGAACTGTGGGGGATTAAGTCATCCTGAAAGACATATTTATTAGATTTTGAAATATGTTGAACAACATGGCAATCTTAAAATTTTGATTGGGTGACTTCAAGAAAAAATGAGCGTGGGAGGGGGCCAAGTTGCCCTCCAATTTTTCGGTAACTTAAAAAGGACACTAGAACTTTAAATATCTGTTCGAATGAGCCCTCTCATGACACTCTAGGACTACTGGATCGATACGATCACCTCTAAAAAAAAAAAATAAAGACGCATCAGTGATCTTTCTTTTGGCACAAAATATAAAATTCCACATTTTCGCAGATAGAATCTTGAAACTTCTTTAATAGGGTTCTCTGGTGCGTCGAATCTGATGGTTTGATTTTTATTAAAGTTCTATGACTTTTAGGGGTTGTTTCCCCTTTTTTTCGAAAACACGGAAAATTTTCTCAGGCATACAAATGTGTTGGTAACTTTCGATGGGTAAGACTAAACTTGATGAAATCAATATATTTGAAATTACCATGAAAATCTGTATCTTTTGATGTACTTATTGGTATCAAATTTCCGTCTTTTAGAGTTCGATTACTATTGAGCCGGGTCGCTCCTTACTTACAGTTTGTTACCACGAACTGTTTGATCGCGGTAAGAACAATCTGCCTTTTTGTTTTCAGTGAAGCCCTTGTCAATTTTACGACGGCATACATGAAGGGTTTGCTATTTTTGTTCTTTCACAGAGCTCTGTTTTGCTTTTGACTTATACTTATATGTAGGTTATCTGATACACCGATTGTATTTCTTCCTCGTTTTACCCATAACAGCGCTATAATAGGGTTATAATAGCGTTCGCTATTTTTGAGCTATTTTTAGGCTAGTGATTGCTCCTCTTTGGGCTATACGTTATGCTAAAAACCCGGCAGCGCTGGTAATGGTATCTGTGACCAGGACTTCCACCATCCCCCGAATTTTCGGGGATTTCTCCGAAAATCTATGTGTCTCCCTGAAAAAATTTATTTTTCCCCGAATCCCCGAAATTTCCCCGAAAATCACTCAACCACGGTTTGACCCCTAGTGACTATCCCTGGCAAACATTACTTTACATACCATAATTTTTCAATACTCTCTTGTTCGTTCATTTTTGTCTCCTGTGTTTACTTTGCATGAGAACCAGACCGATACAATTTAATTATAGACGGTTATTTATATGTTCACAAAAGTATCACTTTCGTTTATTTAGATTTAATAATTTCGAATGCAATATTCCAAATGCTATAAGATTCTTACATTTACATCATTCTTGGTCAAGTATCTTGACAAAATTAGCCAAGAATTATACTTGAAGTTGTTTAACGGAACGCTCAGTTAGATTCTGGATTTTGAAACTGAACTTCTAAAGAAAGAGAATGGTTTTGAAAACCGAATCATAAGCTTAAATTTGGTTTTCTTTTGCTATTTTGGGTTTTGGACATACTGTATTAATGTTTAATACTTAATAATTGAACGCATAATATATTGAAGAAATTGATCTTTTTGCCAGGAATTCTTACCATTTAAATTTTTGTTTCATTCGGTGTGTAAATTCAAGTTTTTTCTTTTTATCTGAGAATTGTGTTTGTCATACCACCCTCTATCCTCAAACGTATTCACCCAGCACTCCCTCACAATTATTATTTTGGTCCCTTCACCCGTGTAATATTTTCACCTTCACCCGTGTAATATTTTAAACTGCAGTTTTAGGAAATTTTTACGGTCTTGCAAACCTGTTCGTTAGGCACAGTAAATTTTACGCAAAATATTTATATGTATTTGTCAATGCATTGTTCAACTATGACTTGTTTTTCTAGTTTTGTTTTTTCGCAGTTGATTCAATTTACAGTTAAATGGGTTGAAACAACTGAGATGCATTCTGAGAATTAATAAGAAATATAAATGTGTTAACTATGATTACTCTGCATGTTATGAAGTAGGCCCTATGAGTATTATAATCCTAGGATTCTAGCTATTACCTTAATTAATTAATTACCTTAATTTGCACTTTTGAGGAATAATAAGGTCTATACAGGATCTCATTTGTTCCATGGTAATGATGGCAGTATAATGTAATATCACAGTGTTAAGGGGCCCAGTGACATGTTGTAAGAGAGATGCAATTTATGCCTACTTGGAAACAGTGAGAATAAGGTATGTATGATCTATAAGAACCATTCTCCTGTGGTTTAAGGTTAACACTGCTGCACAACAGTATTTTTGGATAGAGTGTCCAAGATGGTTGAGAATAACAAGCAGCATCAACCTCCCCGCAACACACTTATGAAAAACTTGCATCAATAATCAGTGGGCAGCTGAATAGAACAAACAGTCCCACTTGTATTTCCATGGCTTGTTGCTCCATTCTTGTCAAGTCTAGACTTGAAAGATGCAGTTGTGGGTGCAGTCACTGCTTTGTCTTGAAGGCTATTCCAGTCATTAATGATATGCTCAGCAACATAGTTTTGCCATATTTGTGTCTTCACATTATGTTTAGAAAGTTTTTGTAAATAGCCTCTTGTATGGTGCTGACTTGCATGTTTTGCAAAGAGAATATTTTTGGTTGGCTTTTCTTTTTGTTGGTCAGCATCATGTTACCATGCTGGTATCTGAAGACGAGTGTTGAGAGTTATAGGTGCTCCAGCCTCTTGTTGTGTGGCATATTTTGCAGACCATTTATGCATTTTGTGGCATGCCTTTGAACACCTTTGCCTAGTATCACTTAGAGAAGGGGTAGGTAAGACAAGTCCCAAAATCCAGAATGAGTCTGACAACAGCCCTATACAGCCTCAGGAAGACAGGCTGAGAGTGGCTGGTGATTGTCTGTTTGACCAAACCAAGACTAGAAATTTTCGCGAAAAGAGAATTTTTTTTTCTCTTGCAGGGTTTCTTTAAACAATTGAATTTATTTAAAGGTTCTTGTATAATTTTCTTGAATAATTGAAGGTTCTTCTGAGGCTTTAAATAAATTCTACCATCTTTTGATAATTTTTTGAAAGATTAGTTAGGCGTGCTTCTGTTATTTAGATTGCTGTAACGCTATATCTATGATTCATTTAATTATTATATCCCTATATGCAGGCAAATCATGCCTCGCATCGTTACTATCCTTATATATATATATATATATATATATATAAAAATATTTATCCACAAGAGTTAGTTCTTGAGCCTAGCTATGGGATGGGACACTCCGACCATTTCTTAGATTTAAATATTAATATTTCAAATGATAATAAATTAGTTTTTAAATTATATAATAAAACGGATGATTTAATTTTGAAGTAATTAATTTTCCATATCTTGAAAGTAATATACATTCAAATATTACTTATTCGGCTTATTATTCCCAATTATTTAGGTATGCAAAAATATGCAGTAATTACACAGATTTTAAAAATAGATGTAAAAAGCTGAGCGAAAAACTGATCTTAAGAGGTTTTTCTGCCAAAAAAATTAGTTGGCAATTCAAAAAATTTAGTTTCATGTATCATGAACTCTTAAGTAAATATACAAAAAATTATAAAGAAATACTGAATGATATTTTAATATAATTTCTCGCAGTTTGAGTTTCTAGGGGTTTCAAACAAGCTTGAGGATCTTTAAATTGGTAATTGGTTCCAGATACCAATAAAAGATACATCTGGACATGTATTCATTTGTTCCAGAATGGTCTCATTCAGTGACCTCTGGGATTTGATTATGGAAACATTGAAACACTTTTTGTATGTAATTTTTTAATAGCTTGACTAGTATGCATGTATTTCACAGGTTTGACCTGACATAGGGTTACCATATAGATCTTATGGTAGAGGCGCCACCGTGCTGGGTAAAGAATGTAAAGCCTCGAAACCGTTAAGGCCGGTGGTATTCTTCTGATGAGCCCTAAATGGAAGGTTTTACTTGGAAATATTTTGCTAGATTTAAGGTGCTTTTGCGGGTAATTTTACAACGACTTACATTTATTGATGACAACTTTGCATGGATTTGGACTTTTCTATTTGGTTGATGGTTTGGGTATACTGTTTGGTCCTAGGTAGTTGGATGGATGTGTAAGGTGAGAGCCTCGTTCAAGTGCACATTTGTCTCAATTGCTGGATTAGGACGACAGTTTTTTTTTTTTTTTTTTTTTTTTTTTTTTTTTTTTTTTTTTTTTTTTTTTTTTTTTTTTTTTTTTTTTTTTTTGCCAAGTAATTACCTCTTAAACATAATATATATATATATATATATATATATATATACATATATATATATATATATATATATATATATATATATATATATATATATATATATATATATATATATATATATATATATATATATATATATATATATATATATATATATATATATATATATATATATATATATATATATATATATATATATATATATAAATACTTGCTACCAAACTTCCTCCTTTTCGACTAAATTTGTAATGTATATTTTTTTTTTATTAGGGAAATACTATATTCTGGCTAGCAGAAATATAGTTATCTAGTTTAACGAGATCGCGCTCGTGTTACAAGTTTGTTCATTAAATCTTGTCGCTATACGTTATATTCTATAAGGCGCATCCACTTTGCTATATTAGACTTGTAAAAAAAAGATATTTTTTTTTTCATTTACGGAAAAAAGAATTTTTACCTCCTTTTTTTTCTGTTCAATTATTTCCATGATTGATATTCCTCAATTTTCCATATCATCTGATGATAGTTGTGTTTTGGGCGTTTCTTGTGATGTCTATACTTCTGGGGAACTTTGGCCCGTTGTAACATTTGCTCTGGCGTTGGGGTACTGGGTCCTCATAATTATGTTATTGTCTGTCGGAGGATTTTGTTGAATGGATTCCACTTGGTGTTTGATATAATGATACGGGGCTTGGTTTGGAATTAACGAAATACGCGGGTTGTGAATGCGTCGAACATGGCCCTTCGTTGTTAGCAAGAATACTTCCAAAATGGGGGTTGTGGGGTAGGTTAATTTCAACTGTAAAATATGTCGCCACCATCTTTTCTAGGTTTGAGCATAATTCTCTTTGTTTTTGTAATTCTCTGGTAATTTCGACTTGGTTTTCTTTCAGTTGTTTCTCTAAATTGTCCTGTTGGTGTTTAATTATTTCTTTTTGTGTTTTTAAGTTGTCGTATTTATATCGTAATCCTAAAAGCTTTACTCGTTCAGGTGCCAGGGATTCTTGTATTGATATTGACGCGGGTAGCACAGTACTTTTTCTGTACTCTTGCACTTTCTTGCCAATTTCTTGCATTTTATTGTATAATACTTGTAATTTGAGGACCTTGTCGGGGTAACTATATCCCTTAACGAGCGTGGTGTCGCTTATTGATTCTATTTCACTCTGGATTTTTGCGGTCTGCTCTTTAATTTCCATAAACTGGGTTTCGAGTAATTTATCCATTTGTTTAGTTACTAGGATCTCGTTTATTTTTTTGTTCATTTCTTCTTGGGAAGCCTTAATTTCTCTAAGAGATTTAAGCGTGGCATCCATCATACTTACGATTTTCAGTCTTTCTGTCATTAATTGTGCCGAGGCGTCTAGAAGTTTAAATCGTATTTGTAATAGCTGGTCCATATTCGTTCTGTCTGTAATGGAGTGGTACTAGGTATTTTATTTTGTCTTTTGGAGGATGGGTTGTACAATTCTCGTCTTCTTCTTCTATCTTCAAGGATTTTTATCGAGCCGGGATTCAATTTTATCTGGAAAAATTAACTATTAACTTCTTTTGACCTTTTTCGGGTAGCTTTCGTTAAAGTGTTATATTCATATACTTTTGTTTAAGGTTTTTTTTTGAAACTGCTCATCTCGATTTAATATTACTTTATAATTTTTTGGGGTACTTGATTCCTAGAAATATTTCCATTTATCTGGTTTTTTTACTTATTCTGCCAGATTTCGTAGTGACTTCCTGTTCACTTTCTGGTGTTTTTATTCTTTTTTGACTTTCCCATAGAGATTAGGTCAAATTTCTTGTATTGTTTCAAAAAGAATTTCTGGCCTTTTGCCTTAGCCTGTTTTGCATGTGCGGTAGCCGAAGTAGCTTTTCGTTTTTGTGCGTCTTGGGGCTCATCGTCGGACTCGGTAGAACTAGTTCCTGAGGATTCATCATTAGGGCTTTCTGGGGTAGTCCTTTGTGATTTTGGAGTATCGCCTGCCCTTGCTTCATATATCTCATCTCCTCTGGAAGTCGAGGGTTTATTTTCCATTTCCTCATGCTGAAGTCCTGTTTTGGGGGAGTTAAAAGATTCTTGGCAACTCTGTGAGGAGTCAAATATTTTTGGAGAATGTTTCCATTGCTTGAATGCCATATCTTCCGGGGGGTGGGGTATATATTTTAGCATGGTCTGTTTCCAGGAGTGTGATTCCTTGGGTTTTACTTTGGATACCGTTATGTGGTGGTATTGTCCTAGATTTTCATCTTCAGGATGTTCCTGGGTCCAAGACAAGGTACTTTGCCTTGTTTTTATCGGATAACTTATAATGTCCATGGCTTCTCTCAAACTTTTTGTATTTCCTTTATTTGTATCCCTGGGTGGAGTCTTCCTATTTTTGCACCCGGGGGTTTCCATAGCTCTGTTTAATTCATCTTGTAACGATAGGGGTCTTTCTATCGGGGATACCATGTCATCGGGAAATCTTTTGGGGGGACACGGGGTCGAAATTCTATCGGGGAAAAATTGGGTTTTTGGGGACAGCGTATAATCTAATTCTTCGTAACTTTCTGATGATGAACTTTCTGGACCTTTTGGGGTTCTTACTGGTATGTGTAGTAAGGGTTTTCTTTTAGGGATAACTAAATTTTTCATGGCTAAAAATTCTTCAAAATTTTCCTCGTCGCTATGATTCTCGAAGTAGTTTTGTTTGAAATTGAAAGGTTTTAACTCGGCTAGTCTTGACTTAGGGAACTCATTCTCCTTGTTTGATGAATCTGAAGATGAGGGTTTGGGTGCCCACTTAACTGGGTATTTGGCTCCTTTTATACGGCTAACATTTGCCTTGTATGTTCTTCCGTTGTCTGGGTTTATCATTTTAAAAGTAAAATCATTGTCGTATTTTTTGATTATTCTGTAAGGTCCCGAATACTTATTGGAAAGTTTTTTGCCTTCTACCTTAGCTTCATAGATAGACACAGTCGCCTACCTTAAAATTTATGTTCCCTTTGACTTTGGACTCGTTTCTCAGCTCTTGGTTCATCTTACATTTTTCTAATTCTTGTCTAACTATTTTATAGGTTTTCCTCATTCTATTTATAAAATCTTGCTTATAGTCTTCTGTATTATTGAAATACTGCCTTGATTCTATTATTCCTTGATAAGGTATTTTAAAATCGCGTCCGAACAAAAGAAAAAATGGACTTTCTTTAGTCGTTTCTGAATGAGCGGTATTAATTACATTGGTTAAGTAAGGTAGATACAGATCCCAATCGTTTCGATTGTCTTTTGTATAAATACTCAAGACATTGGAAAATATTTTATGCCTATTTAAATTTTTCTATTAGCTTGGGGGTGGTAGGGAGAAGTTAATAAATTTTTCTATTTTAAGGAAACTCATTAACTCTTTTGTTACTTTAGAAACGAAGTTGCTTCCGTTATCGCTAATGACCTTGTCAGGGACACCAAATTTAAAAAATATTTTTGCTAACGATTTATTTGTGGTGTATGCGCCTTGATTTTTCAATGCTTTGGCAAAAGTGAAACCGGTAAAATGGTCGATGACTGAAAGAACGCAAGTATGACCTCTTTTAGAGACAGGTAATCCTCCACTTGTCCCGTATAGATCGAATGAAACAATATCGAAGGGAAACCTTGCTACTGGCACCCTTTCAATGGAGGGATTAGGATACGTTTGGGGATTTTTTTTTCTTAAATTACACGCTTCACATGTATTGATAAAATCCTTAAGTTTTGTTAATGCCGACGGAACATAAAAATATTGTTTTAACTTGTGAAAGGTTTTAGCTATTCCTAATTGTCCACCTATATCAGAATGGAAATATTCAAAGGCAGGTATTATTAAGCTTTGGGGGAGTACTGGGACTATTAAAGTTTGATTTCTATTTGTTTCATCTGTTATTATCCTGCAAAGGATTTCTTCGTCCAAGTCATCATAAAAATTGTCTATTTCCCTTCTTAGGGCTTTAAACTTATCGGGGAGAGTATCGGAATTCACAAAATAATTAATGAGAGTCAAACACATTTCATCCTTAACTTGGTTTCTTTTAATGTTACCTAGGGATAAGGGGCTATAAGTAATTTCGTTTTCTTCTGCTTGGATTTAATGTTTATTCTTCTTATATTTTCGTTTATTGGGATTAATGGAATTTATTTCTTTATTTGCGTTATCTGAGGAGTTATTTTCGGGGTATCTACTCAGGTAATCACAGGCGGCATTTTGTTTACCGGTCAAATGTTCAAATCCGTAATCCAGATCTTGGATTTTCATTATCCATCTAGCTAAGATTCCAGTTGGATTTTTGAATGTGCTTAGGTACTGTAAGCTTTTATGGTCCGAAGGCAATTTAAATTTTCGACCTACTAAATAATGTCTAAATTTGTCTAAGTGGTAAATTATAGATAGTAACTCCAATTGCGTCAATGAATAACTTCTTTCGCCTTTCGTTAGAGTTCTACTTGAATAGCATATGACTTTCTCTATATATTGAGGGGGTTCCTGTAGGGATTCGGGGTAGTTTTCCACGGGGATTAATTGGGAAAGGATTGCACCGATGCCTAGACTTGAGGCGTCAGTCGTAACCACAAATTTGAAATTGTTTTCGAAGTCTGGCAGTGACATTATTGGTTCAGAAGTAAGTTCTTTCTTGAGAGTATCTAATGAAGTTTGAGCTTCATTCGACCAGGTGATAGTTTTGCCGTCCCCTTTAGTCAGGTCCGTTAAGGGTTTGGCAATTTGGGCGTAGTTGCGTATGAATTTTCTAAAATAACTTGTTAAACCAATAATGCCTCTCAATTGTCTTATAGTTTTTGGCGGCTTAAGATTCTCTACACATTTTATCTTCTCAGGGTCCGGTGATATTTGACCTTGGGTCACTATTATTCCTAAGAATTTTATTTCGGATTGAAATAAATTTACTTTTTCAGGTCTACATTTCAGATTACCCTTTCTGAATTTTTCGAAAACTTTGGTTAATTTGTTTAAATGGTCCTCTGGGGTCTCTCCTACACAGATTACATCATCCACAAAGTGGATAATATTTTCTATACCTCGTAATAAGTGTAACAGAGGTCTACATAGTGCACTTGAACTAGTTTTGAGTCCGAAGGGTACTCTCAAATACTCATGAGAACCACATTCCGTCGTCGAAAATGCCGTTTTATAAACGTCGTTATCTGCTATCTTAACCTGATGATAACCTTGTGTGAGGTCAAGAGATGTAAAAATTTTATTTTTGGTTGAGATGGAGTCTAGAATTTCATCAATTCGGGGCAGGGGAAATTTGTCGCTGACTACCTGCTTATTTAAGGCTCTATAATCTACTACAAGTCTAAGGTCCTTGTTCTTTTTGGCACTAGTATAACAGGGGCTGAATACGGGCTTATACTTGGCCGTATAATATTGTTTCTTTCTAATTTGTGGATTTTATTTTTTAACCAATCTTTATAGGGATAAGGGATGTGATAGGGCTGTTTAGCTACAGGCATCCCTGTAGTTTGGATAGAATGTTCATAGAACGCTATCAATCCAATATCTTCTTCACATGTGAAAAATATATGTCTAAAATTCCAGAGCAGTTCACTTAATTTTTCTTTTAATTTTGTATCTTGGATATGGTCTAATTTGAATTTTTCCAAAAATTGGGGTCTTGTTAGGGGGTACCTATTCTTTGGATTGCTAACACCAACGCTATTAACTAAGCTTTCCTTGGAGTTTTTCCATTTGTTTAGCTCGTGCTCAGAAATAACTTGTATTTCAACGAGGCATGTCCCCTTTTTTAATGTAACCATATCATTTTCATGTGTATTGGTCAACCAAATAAAGCCCTCTGCTTTCTCATATAAAATGATCTGTTTTTTTCTCACAAAACAGATTTTCGGGGATTTCTTTATGCTGGGATGTAAACCAAATTTCGGAATTGTCATTTACAGGGGTGATCATTTGTGAAATTTGAACTCTTTGCATTGTTTTTGGGGGGATTTTTGTTTTACGTACCGCGAATCCATAATATTTTTCTTCTGAATTATTTTCTATTAAGTAATATTGGCGCTTGGTTGCGTCAAGTCTTCCGCTTTTGGGGTTGATTATAGGGGACAGTACTTAGATTTATCATTTCATTCCATAATTCAGCTATTTTCTTTATTTCTGTTTGTCTATGCTCCTGCATTTTCCCTATTTTTGCTTTTATTGACTCGAGCCATTTGCTGCTTGATTTTCTCCCACAGGACGAGAGATGGGGTACAAAAGATTTTATTCTATTCACTGTTGCTTTCCCTCTCTCCACGCGTTGGAGAATAGGATCGTATGGATACACGAGTCTGTTGTTTGCTATATCTAATAACACTTTATTGTATTTTAAAAAATTAGCACCGATTATAGCCTCACATGTCAAATTTTTGCATATAATGAAGTTTGTAGGAAAGATTCTATTATCTTTCGTCACGTCTAGACGTATGGAGCCTATCGCTTCCAGTCTATGTCCAGTGACACTAGTTAAACTGGGAATATTGAAATTTTTCCGTCGCTTATATATATTGGTAGTCTATTAAATACATTCGAGTTTATTATGTTAACTGACGCACCGGAATCTATTAACGCTTTGAAATTAATACTTGCAACACCAAAATTATTTAATATAGGTAATGTGTCATTATTATCACTTAAGGAAGGTACAACTACTGGAAGGGACCTATAAAAAATACTGGCCTCCAGGGTCTCGGTTAATTTTCTTGGGGGCCTAATTCGTTTCCCTGTGCACTTATTTGATAGGTTGGCGTTGGACATTGGGGTTCGGTGGGAATTTCACCTACTAGGGAGGTTCCAAGTTGATTGACATTTGATTGTCTTGGTTGCCACGTATTATTGCGTGGGTTAGAATTTCGTGTGCCGACGGCTCGCGGCATTTGTTCATTATGTATTAATGAAAAATTTCTTTCGTTTCCCGTTGGAAAATATCTTCTTTCATCGCCCGTATTCCTGTTAAATCTAGTTGGACACACTGTTCGTGAATTGAATTGATACATGTTTTGTCGCGTATTTGGGTTGGGGAACCGATAATTGTTTTGTCGGTTGGGGGAAGGATTTGAATAGGGTTGGGGAGGCGTATATTGGGAAGGATTTGCGTATTCAAATCCTTGTTGGTGTGGGTTGCGGAACGATGGGAGACGTGGGGGGTTATTTCTATAACTTTCTGACCCATTGGCATTTAAGTTTTGTTCTCCTGAATAAACGGTAATTAAAACTAGGGGTTGCTGGTATATAGTTGTTTCTCGTATGGCATTCCCTGGCGATATGTCCTTGTTTATTACATGCATAACATATAATTGGGGTTTTATTTGCGTAGTTTGCCGTGTTTGTGGGTACAAAACGTACCATTCTTTGCCTGGTAGGGGTTGGAGATCTCTTTTGGTTTGGTTTGGGTGAATTATCTCTCGAAAAAAATCCTGGGGGAATTCCTTGTGATCGTCCCGGAGATGAACTTTCTACATTATTTATTCTTGACTTATTGTGGTTTGCCACAATTGAGTTAATTTCAATCATTCTCTCTACTTCCTGAACTGCTAGTTCTAATGTTTGTATATTTTTTTTATATCAACATTCGGTACAATTTGGGGCTCCATCCTTGCATGAAAGCATTTAATACAATTTTATTGTATAATGGACCAGATTCTTTTCCGTATTTAGCTTCAATGGACACCATTACTTTGTGCAGATATTCTCTAACATATTGAGTTTCGTCGAAACATACAGTTCCGTGCTTTAATTTGTGTGTTGAACTAGTTTCAACAAATCTTTCTTGGAACGCTTTTAGTAATTTTTCTATTGAGTTTATTGGAAGGTTGTTGTCTTCCCCTATTGTATTTTCTATTTGTTTTAGGAATGTTAATGCTTTCTCCTTAAGTCTCATTAGTAACATGCCTACTAATGCTTTTAAGGCCGTTTGAGTTACCTCCACAAATGATTTAATTGGATAATAAATTCATCTACATCTGATTCTCCGTTATATGGGAATAGTGATTTTGAAATTTCCACTGTTTTGGCAATAACTGTTTGCTTTAATAATTGTTCGTTTTGATCTAACGACATATTGATTTGTTTTGTTTTTTTTTTTTGTTTTTTTTAATAGGTTAAAATTCGGCACAGGTTTTATTTGTTTTGATACTATTCAAATTTGATACTTTCAAATTATTTTTTTTTGCTACTCTTTTAAGGGGACTTAGGCTTAACAAAATATTGCACTTCAAAGCATGAACAAAATTTGACACTTCAAAGCATGCACAAAATATCGCACTTTCCCTATGCGTATTATTTCTCAATAATCCTTTTTTTGTAGAAAATTTGGTCCTTGTGTTTTTGCTCCTTTAAACAGGCCGCGCCAATTATAATGGGGGGGGGGGGTTTCAATTGTGGATGGACGTTATCAGTAAAAGAGTTTCGTTCTTGTACTTTAAGTTAATTATTTGCATATGAGTTCCTCATTTACTTATTTCTATGGGTAATTTTCAGTTAAACTCTTGGTTGACGGTTCACGAATAGCATGCCTGAGTGGAGGCGGAATTTCATGTGTGGGGAGCTTAAATTGGCGTTTCAGAATGGGGAGCTTACATTAATGGCCATACTGAGTCGAAATCAGATTGAAGGGCTTCAGGTTCCCTTGAGAGCGAGTGGAGCCACAAGGACAAGCTACCTTGAGAAATACTAGCATAAAGAGAATAAAATAAGAAAGTGATGTATTTATTTACTCACATAATCGGAACAGAGCTTCGGGTATATCAAAACACTTACAGTAAATGCCACTAGGTTAAAACTGCTCACTGGTAATACAAGTAACGTTCAGTACTACTGTCTATTAAATTCACATAAGATAATAGGTTGAAAATGAGTCTACAATAAAACTGGCATGAGTCTCAAGTAAGACTTCCATAAGACTCATATAAGACCTCAAAAAAACTGTTCCGAAAACTCATGAAAGATTCACAAATAAATTCTCAAAATGACTGATAAAAGACTCCCAATCGACTTACTGAAACTTGCTAAGTTTGAAAATAATATACTCTGCGACTTTGCCTAAGGTTACGTTCGGTCGTTGCTGAAAGGCACAGTATACTGATTCTATTGGTTCTGACTCTTTGTCCTCTATTACTATTGGACAGTGATGTACCAATCAGCTAGTCGATTTTAACTAACTTTTGATACGACTTATGACTGTTTAAAACTTCACTTTGGAATTTTTCTTGGCGGAATAAAGTTTTTTACCTTATAATTAGAACGACTACATAGTTTTACATTGTATATCGAGAAAATATTTTTTAAAGCTTTACCCTGTATTTACAGCGGAATATTTAGTTTTACTTTTGTATCTCGAGAAAATATTTTTTAAAGCTTTACCTTGTAATTACAGCGGAATATTTAGTTTTACTTTTGTATCTCGTGAAACTAATTTTTAAAGTTTTTATCTCGTAATTATAGGTGAATACATAGTTTTATTTCTTATCTCAAGTGACCATCTGTTGATCGTTTGGAACTTCAAACTCAAGATTTAAATTACATGGTTGGTTGCTTGTCATGTGAAATTGGTCATTCTGAATATTTATTGCTGTTACCTTTTTTGTGGGAACGATTTTTTCATAGTTACAATTGTGATACAATGTTTTGCTACTTTTTAAATTAGGCAATTAAGTGTTACTTGAATTCTTTGGGTTTATATTCTGGGCGATTTTATTTTACTTAGAAAGTTTCGGGGTCTTGAAAATCGATTCCATTACAAAACTCTAGAGTGAATTAAATTAACCAAGTGATGAAGATCATAAATAGCTTGATTTTTGTAGGACGCTGAAAATCAAGTAAGTATTTAAAATCGGTTGAACGAAATGGAAAAGTCATGTGAGTTGGGTTCGAATGCGAAGCAAAAATCATATTAAACGTTGATGATCAGGGTGGCGCTTGGAATTGAAAAATAAATTCTGTTCAGGAATTTTTAAAGACCACACTATTTTTCCATGACATACAATTAACATTTCAATAAGCACCCATCATTTTATTTGAAAGTTAAAAAAAAAACATTGACAAAATCCCTGGCTATTTCAATCACATAATATACAGTGACCAATTTCAGCAGATTTACTGAAGATGGTCTGTATGCGTGAATGAAATCCAATATAAAGATTTTCGCTATCCAATAAAAAGATGTGTTGTACAACTATTATAACATTTTCTGTTTTATACAACATTATTAACAACATTACACGATAGAATTATTTAAACTATTATTGTTGATTGCCTCTTTGGAACAATGACAAAAAAAGAACAGTGAAAAAAGGATATTGGCTACATATTAGAGGAATTTTTTTTCTTTCAGAATAATAATTCAAATAAAATGGTTGCAGGGAAATAAGTCCCCTTTCGATACCATTTTCAGCTGCAACCTCCCCAAGGCCATCTGCTCAAAATTTTGGTCATCTTGTTCAAAATAGTAAAAGAGTCACATAACTATGCTTCCTTAGGTGACAAAACACCCCAAAACCCGTGGGGCAAGTACTGTAAATTATATAAATCGCCCAATGCTTACGTATAAAGTTGAGGTTTTGGAAATGTTTGATCTTCATTCTCCAAATATAGGAATGTATAAGTCAATCCTTTGGGAAAAAATAAGAGTCTAACTCCAGCAAACACATAACACAATATATGTAGGAGGGCTTTCAGAAGGGTACAATACCAATATCTAAGCAATGTTTCCACCCAAGTAATGAAAAAAGATGAACCTGAAATATCATAGGAGCCAATTATTTAGATTGATGACAATTTAGGACCAATCCCAAAACTCGTTAAGCAGTAGTAAACTCTTATGAGTTCAATAATTTAAAGGGAAATAGGCTAATAAATATGTTTTTGAAAAGTAATTTAGGTCTGCTACCTGACATGCAGACCCAGAAGAGTTTTCCAGACAAAATTAGCTTCTAGTCTTAATTGGGGTTCTGAGGTTTGGGTTTTTGCTAATGCAGCTAAGCTAGAAGTAGTTCAGCTAAGATATTTTAAGAGAATTTTAGGCTTGAAGGGTTCATTTAGTTCAGTGGTAGTGAAAGGAGATTTTGGACTTTTCACTTTATGGAGTATTGTTTTGTTAGAACGGAGAGAGAAAATAATCAGGATACCTAGAGTTCAGCTTCTTCAGTCAGCTCATTTGCAGAGCTTGAAGGACGGAAGACATGATTCTTTGCCTAATTGGGTCAAAAAAACACTGGAACTTTGTGGCATTTGGAGATATGGAATGAAGGAAAAGGCCAGTATGTCAGTATGGAAGGAGGTCCAGCGAACCCTAACTGACCAAGACCAAAAATCAATGACCAAAACATCAATGTACATGTTTTACGAAGAGAAAAATCAATATGCAACAAGTTTCATCAACCAAAAAAAGCATGCAACAAGTTCAGTATGGATGAAAGCGTGTCAGTATGGAAGGAAGTCCAGCAAACCCTAAATGACCAAGAAATCAAAGGGTGACAAGCTCATAAGGAACAATCTATTGCTTTTAGGTTTTACTCCCAAGCCAAAGACTGTTGGTGGAGGAGTTTTATTTTAGATTTGCGTTGAGTAAAGAGGATTTGAAGAACTTATTGTTGGTAAGAGGGGATAGCTTGGGTTTTGGTGAAAAGGAAGTTTTTTGGAAAGTTTAGCTGGTGACTCGCCTCTATGTTGCCCTACGTAAGGATGTGTTAATGAGAACTTATTTCGTTTTGTATCCAAGTCTGAAGAGCTGTCTGAGTTGCGGAATGAATATTTTGTACGAGTGTTTGGCAGTCAATGCTGGTTAATTGAGCGGACAGCTAAGAGGAACGCATGTGCTATTAAGCAGTTTTGTATGTTTCATCGTTTAGGAATTAAACATAGGAAATCATGTTTAAGTGCATAGCTTGCTACGGTTCTTAGGATTTGAATTTTATTATGATTGGTGTATTTTGGTTAAAATCATGAACCTTGATGTGTTTCTTTTTTGTCTTTTTATTCATTTGTATTATCTATTGTTGTATTTTGTTCCTAAGCATTATTTGTTGACTTTATTCTGTGTTACTGTGGCCCGCAGGCTTTTTGCAATAAATTTGATCTTATGCGTATATTAATACATATTCCTTAAAATTTAAATAATTTTTTTATTATAAAAGTTTGTAAAAAGTGGTTGGCCTTAAAAGTTGGTAATGTTTAAGGGCACTTCCCTTTAATTTAGCTGCAACACATTGCTATTTGACCTTATCGTCAAACGACTCAGTTAATTCGTCGAAAATTTTCAATTTTTCGATAAACTCATCTACATCTGAAATTCCCATGTATTCTGGTATAATTTTGGCAATTTCAAGTACCGTTGAAAGGGAAGCCATTTTATCCTCTGGTAAAGACATTTTATTTCAAAAATTAAACTGTATATATTCCTTTTGACCCAGTTTTTGCAACCATTTGTGGTAAGGTGATTTTATTGTTGTAGGGTGAAGTTGTGGTTTTGCATTTATTTCTCTCTTTATAGGGGAGATAAACTATTACCCTAAGTTAATTAAACTTTGGTAGCGTGCCTTAGGCTATGACCTGACTAATGAGGCGTACCAGCTGGGTTTATTCGAGGGACTAAATGTAGGTTGTCGAGAGGTTGGCTATAATACAATACTTCTATTCATTTAACATACACTAGTACTGGGATTGATAATAGATATATATTCTGCTGGGACTGGTTGTCCCAGGTATCAGGTTGCCCTTCCCATAAAATGTATCTTTTATACATTTCTTCAACCCCATCTTATCGGGACCCACTGACGCATATAACTAGGAAGTGGTAATTTCTCAATTTCCTGTTAAGCATACACCTGCCATTATATGTTCCTTATCTTAATAAAAAGTAGTATTTCTAAACTTTTGTATTTGCGTCTTAATATTTTACTAAATTCCAATTTGAGTTAATTAGAAAGCGCCACCACACTATCTTGATTTTTTAGCTTGTCCATGAAACCAGAAGCATTTTTATTTGGTCGCACTGTGCGCGGCATATGACCAATACTATTAGAAAAATATGAAAGTTCTTGAACTTGAAAGTTTTGGAATAAGTATTGGATATATTGACGGAACTGTGGATGTCGACTAATAAGACAACATTTTATGCATTCTGAATTTCTAATATGACATCCTTGACTGCTTGGCTCATGGTACAGACCGTAAAAAACCAAGAAAAAAGAATATATCATCTGCTTCGAAGAGATGACGAGCGTTAAATAAATGACTATTCTCCTGCGTTACTTATTGCTAATCAAGCAAACATTGATGTTCAATATATTGGCCATTTGGGCTCTAAATTACCGTATTACATTACCGATTACATGACTAAAGCAGAGAGTGTCGAAATAGAAGCAATGTGGGAGGAAGTAAATAATGCATGCAAAAGTCTTGGTCAACGAACTATGTCCTACTTGTTGAAGTCCGTAAAAAAACCCGTCAATTTGGAGCAGTTGAAGCTGCTGATAGGCTTCTTGGTGCTAAATTGTATAGTATTTCTAGGCAATTTAGATATATTGACCTTGCGAAAAAGAGCGAGGTGAAAAGGACACTGAGAAAGTATGAGGAGCTTGAAAAGCTTGCTAAAAACGATCCACAGAGTAGTGATTTGTACATTGCCCACTGGGTTATTGATATCTACCCTAAAAGACCGGAATATATGGAAAATATCAGTCTTTTTCAGTTATTGTCTTGGTATGAACGGGAGCGTAATGGTACTGATGATAATATGATGTTAACTGACGGGTCCTTCTACCTCAGAAAAAGGCTTTTTAAACCGTATATCATACAGCAAGAAAGGTAAACCCATTTGAAACTGACGAGAAGAAAAATGCTTACTATGGAGACCTTTTAAAATTGTTTAATCCTTGGCGAAATGGAAATGAACTAGTAGTCAGTGGAAATAGCAACTACGAAACCTACTGTGTTGAATGTGTAAACTATCCAGACATGGTAGCTTACCACGAAAAATTTGTTGTTAACAGGAAAAGCGATACAGAATTTGAAGAAGAAAGGGTCCGAGAACGTGCAAAAGAAATTCTGAAGGCAGAAAATATTGATGAAAACATTGAAGATGACCCAGAAAATGCAATTCAGGGAGGATTCATTGACAGAGCAGCAGATGCTATGGAGGATTTGTTAGACGCAAACAAACGGATTTTAAATGGTGACACCGAAGACAGGTTGAAAAATGATTCTGAGTCGCTCAATATTGATCAAAAGAGAGTTGTTGACAAAATTTTAGACTCAGTTACCAAGCGCAATGGTGCAACATCTTTGAAGTTGATTGTATCTGTATGTGGGGGTACAGAAAAATCTAGGGTTATCAGTGTCGTGAGAAGACTACTTTGCAACAAGTTCAAGAATGAAGATTGTCCCGTTGTAGTTATGGCACCTACTACTGGTATTGCTGCACACAGCATAAATGGTTTAACAATACATAGTTGTTTAAGTTTAGCTATTGATCAGGAAAATACCCACAAAATACACACCTCTCTCCACTGAAAAACTTCTTACTTTGAGAAAGACACTTAAGGAGACAAGACTTTTTATTATTGATGAAATTAGTATGGTTTTGTCTCTTCTTTTAACATATATTCATTTAAGACTATCAGAAATAATGGCAGTTGATTTGCCAATGGGTAATGCTAACTGCGTATTTTTGGGAGATTTTCTTCAATTAAGACCAGTAAGTGGTAATCCTCCTTATATACCTCTCACACGACTAGAAGTAAAAAATAGGATCGGATCAGTTGGTGCTTTCAACCTCTGTAATCTATTTGAGTATGAGGAACTAAGCATAAATGTGAGACAAAAGATGGATAAGAGTTATGCTAATACACTTGGTGAAATTAGACAGGGGTTTTGCACTGGTGAAAATTTGAAGTCTTTACAAGAGAAAAATTGGGAACTCCTACAGAGCTTCAAATGACGAAATTATAGATCTTTACTCGAAATTGTATGAAGAGGGAAATAGACCTGTCATTCTTATGCCCACCAATGAAAATTGTATGGTAGTTAACGAGTTTGCTTCTTACAAAAAGCTGCTCAGACTACGTTAAACTCTCTGCAGCTGATCGACTCTCTTCAGTTGTTGACGACAAACGAATCGAACAGAAAGCAGCAAACACTGTTTTAAACTTTGGCAACGATAGAAAAAGAACAGCCGGTTCTTTCATGAGCTTGTTACTTGCAGTAGGTGCACGTGTAATGCTTAAAAGAAATATTTGTGTTGCTAAGGGGCTAGTAAATGGATCAATGGGTACAGTAACAAGCTTCAAGTTGCTACCTAACGGAGAAATAATTGGAGTTCTTGTAAAATTTGACGGACTGGAATTTCCGGTTGAAATTGGCAGAGAAACCGTGCGCTTTGAAGTTTTGAAGCAAGTCTTTTACACGCAAAGACAATTTCCTCTTCAACTGGTCTTTGCCATTACAATACACAAGTCCCAAGGACTAAGTTTAAAGTGTGCAATTGTTGACGCAGGTAATCGTTGCTTTGGTCCAGGTATGATGTACGTTGCTCTTTCCCGTGTGACCACTAGTGCAGGTTTACATCTAGTAGAATTTGATAAGACAAAGATTTATTGCGATGTTGATGCTTTAATTGAGTACAACCGTTTGAGAAAAATTTATAGAACAGATCTTCTATTGTTTGAGTTCCCAGAAAGGCAACTCAGAGGTACACCAGATGAAGTACCCTTATTAACTGAAATTTCTCCAACAGGAAAGAAAAGGGAGAGTTTTTGTGCAAGCAGTCATAGAAAAAGAGAACAAAAGAAAAGTAAAAATAGAAGATGCAGAAAAAGACGCCGATTTTAACGTTATACATAAAAAATTATGTATAGCAAATGATTTTACAAAAGGCTAAACCTAAAGCCAGAATTGTGAGTCTTTAAAAAAATCAAAGTTTCACTCAAACGGAAAGAAATACTGACTAGAGTGAATTAAATGAACCAAGTGATGAAGATCATAAATAGCTTGATTTTTTAGGAAGCAGAAAATCAAGTAAGTATTTAAAATCGGTCGAACGAAATGGAAAAGTCATGTGAGTTGCATTCGAATGCGAAGCAAAAATCATATTAAACGTTGATGATCAGGATGGCGCTTGGAATTGAAAAATAAATTCTGTTCAGGAATTTTTAAAGATTACACTACTTTTCCATGACATACAATTAACAGTTTAATAAGGACCCATCATTTTATTTGAAAGTTAAAACATTGACCATTTCTTTCGCTATTACAATCACACAATATACAGTGACCAATTTCAGCAGATATACTGAAGACGGTCTGTATGCGTGACTGAAATCCAATATAAAGATTTTCACTATCCAATAAAAAGATGTGTTGTACAACTGTTATAACATTTTCTGTTTTATACAGCATTATTAACAACATTATACGATAGTTTTGATTAAATTATTATTGTTTATTGCCTCTTTGGAACAATGACAAAAAAAGAACAGTGAAAAAAAGGATATTGGCTACATATTAGAGGAATTTTTTCTTTCAGATTAATAATTCAAAGAAAATGGTTGCAGGGAAACCAGTCCCCTTTCGATACCATTTTCAGCTGCAACCTCCTCAAGGCCATCTGTTCAAAATTTTGGTCATCTTGTTCAAAATAGTAAAAGAGTCACATAACTATGCTTCCTTAGGTGACAAGACACCCCAAAACCCGTGGGGCAAGTATTGTAAATTATATAAATCGCCCAATGCTTACGTATAAAGTTGAGTTTTTGGAGATGTTTGATGGATCTTCATTCTCCAAATATAAGAATAAACAAGTCAATCCTTTGGGGAAAAATAAGAGTCTAACTCCAACAAACACAAAACACAATATATGTAGGAGGGCTTTCAGAAGGGTACAATACCAATATCTAAGCAATGTTTCCGCCCAAGTAATGAAAAAACATGAACCTGAAATATCATAGGAGCTAATTATTTAGATTGACAATTTAGGACCAATCCCAAAACTCGTTAAGCAGTAATAAACTCTTATGAGTTCAATAATTTAAAGGGAAATAGGCTAATGAAAATGTTTTTGAAAAGTAATTTAGGTCTGCTACCTGAAATGCAGACCCAAAAGAGTTTTCCAGACAAAATTAGCTTCTAGTCTTAATTGGGGTTCTGAGGTTTGTGGTTTTTGCTAATTCAGCTAAGCTAGAAGTAGTTCAGCTAAGATATTTTAAGAAAATTTTAGGCTTGAAGGATTCATTTAGTTCAGTGGTACTGAAAGGAGATTTGGGACTTTTCACTTTATGGATCATTAGGTTTTGTTGGAACGGTGAAATTCTGGGGGAAAATAATTAGGATACCTAGAGTTCAGCTTCTTCAGTCAGCTCATTTGCAGAATTTGAAGGATGGAAGACGTGACTCTTGGCCTAATTGGGCCAAGAAAATACTGGAACTTTGTGGCATTTTGGAGATATGGAATGAAAGAAAAGGCCAGTATTTCAGTATGGAAGGAAGTCCAGCGAACCCTAACTGACCAAGACCAAAAATCAATGACCAAAATATCAGTGTACATGTTTCACGAAGAGAAAAATCAATATGCAAAAAGTTTCATGAACAAAAAAAAGCATGCAACGAGTTCAGTATGGGTGAAAGCGTGTCAGTGTGGAAGGAAGTCCAGCAAACCCTAAATGACCATTAAATCAAAGAGTGGCAAGCTCATAAGGAACAATCTATTGCTTTTAGGTTTTACTCTCAAGCCAAACACTGTTGGTGGAGGAGTTTTATTTTAGATTTCGGTTGAGTAAAGAGAATTTGAAGAACTTATTGTTGGTAAGAGGGGATACCTTGGGTTTTGGTGAAAAGGAAATTTTTTGGAAAGTTTAGACTGGTGACTGGCCCCTATTTTGCCCTACGCGTGGATGTGTGGATGAGAACTTATTTCATTTTGTATCTAAGCCTGAAGAGCTGTCTGAGTTCCGGAATGAATATTTTGTACGAGTGTTTGGCAGTCAATGCTGGTTAATTGAGCGGACAGCTAAGAGGAACGCATGTGCTATTAAGCAGTTTTGTATGTTTCATCGTTTAGGAATTAAACATAGGAAATCATGTTTAAGTGAATAGCTTGCTATGGTTCTTAGGATTTGAATTTTATTATGATTGGTGTATTTTGGTTAAAATCATGAACCTTGATGTGTTTCTTTTTTGTCTTTTTTTTTCATTTGTATTATCTAATGTTGTATTTTGTTCCTAAGCTTTATTTGTTGACTTTATTCTGTGTTACTGTGTCCCGCAGGCTTTTTGCAATAAATTTGATCTTATGCGTATATTAATACATATTCCTTAAAATTTAAATAATTTTTTATTTATAAAAGTTGGTAAAGTGAAAGCATTTAAAATATATTTTATTTATTTAAATCATACAATAAATAACCGAGTCAAACTCAAAACGAGTAAAAACTAACATGAGCAGGGGTGACAATCCCGATACCTTTTCAAGAATAGAACATAACTTGCGCTTTAATGAAAAAAACATTTTAGATGTTTTCACTTTGCTTCAACTCGCTTAAAATGTTTTTACTAGATGCATGAAGAGGGAAGTCTTCCCCTTGCACTTCAGTTACAGTACGAATGTCATTTACGCTTTACTGAAAGTATATATTTTAAGTGATTTCAAAGCGAAAAAAAAATAAGAATAAAATTTTGTCAAATAGAAACTCAAAGTTTTATCCTGTGTAAAGGCCCTACCTGGCTTGAGCGCATCCCCCTCTCGCCATCACTCAAAGGTTAAATTCTACTCTTTAAAAAGCTAAAAAAATGCAAATAAACTAATCTTGATAAGTTTTATAAACTTTTTGTACACCCACTTCCCAGCCTCGAACAAAAGACTCATAATTTTTTTTTTCAATGAGCTACAGTTTAGAACTTGTCAAACAAAAAAGAAACCAAAGAATGCACAATTTTTTTGTAAAAATCGATTCGTCCTGGGGTGTTTCTTTATTTTTTTGGCTTTGTGGTTAATGTTACAATAAAGAAAAACTAAGCTATTTTTCAAATTAATTATTAAATAAAACAATAAAGATTAAACATTAAATTTTTTTAATTTCTTTTAACTTTGAATTTAAAACACCGAAGATAAATTTCACGTTAAAAAATAGTTCTATGTCCAAATTCTTCTTTTAATTTTATCTCATTTAAACATACAGAGCAATTGTGCCTCAATTACCTTCTGAAAATTAATAGTATTATTTTTTTAAGAAATCTGTTTTATTCCTTGGAGTGACAGTGAGGTATATCATTGACACATTTATTCGACTCTTTTATGCATTTTAACGGAATGTGCTTGGAATGAAAAATATTAATCGAACCTAAGCGCATATAAGTCTGATGGAACTAGATAAAATAGAAAATTAATGGAATTTAAGCGCATATCAGCCTGATGGAACTAGATAAAATAGAAAGTTAATGATAAAAGACAACGACAAAAGAGAAATATCTTAAAGTAGATATTGCTTTCAGTAAAGTGCGAATGAAACTCGCGCTGTAATGTACTTACCCTTTATCGCAAAAAAAAAAAAAATACAATCAGTTTTGCAAATAGCACTACTATTGATTTATTTTTTAGGGAGAGGGTCGGGGCGGCAAGGATACTATTTTCCAGTCCTCACAAGTCAGCTCTATAGGGCTTTGGAATAAACAAAATTCCATTGGTGAATATCTGGTGTCCATTATATTTGCGAGGAAAGTCAATAATAATACCTAGGTCGTTAACTTTGGGGGAGGAACACAAAAAACAACTTTTAAAAACATCAAAAGTGTGAAACTGATCTTTAATGTAGCAAGTAGGCCTCTGTTTCAATAGGCCTAATCATGGAATTGTAATATTTTATTCTAAATAGATAAATAGTTTAATTAATTTCTTTTTTCCGCTATCTCTTTCTTTGTTTGCTTGAAGGCTCATAAAGAGCCTTCAACCTTTTAACAATCAGAACGCAGAAAGTCAGTTTTATTTTGCTATATGTCCCTTTTCAAAGCTCTCGGGAGCTGATGTCATCCTCACTGGCATAGTCTTTTCGAAATTTTGACTATAAAAGAATAAGAAGTCTATTTGAAAATTAGTATTACATATTGCTGGAGGGTGGGAAACCTAAAAAGGTATGGGAGGGGACTGGTGACATTCCAGCCAATTTTGAACATAAACTCAACGTATATTGAAAGTTTCAACTCAATACCCTCAGTCATTTTTAAAATACTGCAGATTTTTTTCATAATAAACTGAATGTATACAATACCTCTTGAAATTTTGAAAAATTTTTTGAAGAAATGTGGAGGATAAAGTTGAACTGAATCAAACTGCAGATTGTCCAAAAGGCTTATCGGCAATATACCTGGTACAGCTTATTTTATCAATTTGAAATTTTTGGGACATCATGAGGGGATGCTCAACTGGCCAAAAGGCAGCATGTGGTTAGTACTACTGTTGTTAATATAACTGCTACTACTGCCACTACTGTGGTAAAATGGCTTTACTGATATTTAGGGTTATGTAGTGGCAGATGCCTTTATTCTCCCTTTATAGGGGAGATAACTATGACCCTAAGATAGTTCAACTTTGGTAGCGTGCCTTAGGCTATGGCCGTACTAATTAGGCGCACCAGCTGGGGTATAATCGAGAAACTAAATGTAGATTGTGAAAGGTTGGCTATATCACAATACTTTTTATTCAGTTAATATATGTTAATACAAGGTTTGATATATATATATATATATATATATATATATATATATATATATATATATATATATATATATATATATATATATATATATATATATATATATATATATATATATATATATATATATATATATATATATATATATATATATATATATATATATATATATATATATATATATATATATATATATATATATATATATATATATATATATATATATATATATATTATCCGAAGTTATGCTGATACTTAATTGTTAAAAACAAATATAATTATGTACCCTATATAATTTATTTAATCACAGCATATATTTTTTATATTTTTACAACTTTTAATTAAGCCCGCCAAGGCTTTTATATCTGCGAAGTCTTAACTGCAATTTAAAAATAAAATAAATCTTCCCTAACTAATAGATTTATACACTATAATTGATCACTGTGATTAGTCTCCATATAAGGCATTGGAAATGGTTCATATAACATAACTTTGCTATTTATATTTCTTTTTTTTTTTATATGATAGCGATTCCATATTTATAAAGAGTTTTCAATATATATATATATATATATATATATATATATATATATATATATATATATATATATATATATATATATATATATATATTCCATATTTATATATAATATATATATATATATATATATATATATATATATATAATATATATATATATATATATATATATATATATATATATATATATATATATATATATATATATATATATATATATATATATATATATATATATATATATATATATATATATATATATATATATATATATATATATATATATATATATATATATATATATATATATATATATATATATATATATATATATATATATATATATATATATATATATATATATATAATATATATATATATATATATATATATATATATATATATATATATATATATATATATATATATATATATATATATATATATATATATATATATATATATATATATATATATATATATATATATATATATATATATATATATATATATATATATATATATATATATATATATATATATATATATATATATATATATATATATATATATATATATATATATATATATATATACATATATATATGGATCTATTGTATATATGTCAAAGACATTTTTCCACACCTAGTGTGTTATTTTCCTTATTAATAGACCCTAAAGTGTTATACTATACTTACTTACCTTGGATTTTTATTGTGTTTGATTTGTTTCTGGTTGGTGATATATAAGTGTAATTCCCTAGAGATTTCAACGTGTCCTGATTTCGACTTTTCTTTGTCGCTGTTGCCGCTCCGAAGTTGCCAATATAATTTTCTTTGGGCGAATTTGAAAAATCAGCCAAACGTCGGCAGCCGAAAACGTTTGGAAAGTTTGGTTATCATATTCAAAGTCCAGTGAAATTTCGTCAAAAAGCCACCAACAGACCAGAGAATTGAAGATTGTGTGATTTAAATGTGTTTGTCTAATTAGGCTAAACTTACAAGACCTCTGTCAAGAGATTTAGATTGTAAATGACTTCAGCATAGGCTTCAGTCTAGTCAAGGTTACTTTGCTGAATTTCATCGGCTGTCGAGTGAGGATTGGTTGTCTGAAGAATTATCTGGATCTAAAATCAAATTCTTTTGAAGAAATTTTCCATGCAAAGCGAGCCGCGAAATAATATTCCCGATAGGTAAACGTACACAGGTTGTAAGCAGAAGAGGGGCGGGTGCCTGCCGCAAGAGCCGTACGTACCTGCTGGTATTTAGTTACCCTTAAATTGCGGGGAATAGGTGAGCAGGTCCCGACGCTTCCCTTATACTTGTGTACGCTATCCGAAAATTGCGTTGAATGCTGTGACGTAAGCAATGGGGACTCTCGTACGCAATGCTGTACTGAATTTTCTGACGCGATCCATGCAAGCGGGGAACAAAATTGAAAGCATTGTTAAGCGAGCTGTGGAATTCTTTGATCATGCAGAAATTCTTAGTGCGAAGGAGAAACTTATAACGCTTGCCAATGAGATTGGTTATGATTACGTCTATCGGAAAACGGCAAACGATTCTGATAACGTGATGGAAATGGCGAAAATCCTAGCCCTTTGCGCTAAGAGAGAAAAAGCCCTTGCCTACTTTCGTAATTTTTGATCCGCAGGAAGTGCCCACCTGCCCTGATGAGGTCAGTGCCTGCGTGAGAATAAAAGTAAACGAGATGTGTCGAAAGTTTGATGCCGGATTAGGGCTATCGCGGATAAGATCAAACTTGCATCTGAACAATGTGCTCAGCAACTCGCCGGGGTATCGCAGCAATGTACTACCATAAGCGACGCTATTTCCCAGGGCTCACCCACTCCCCGTTCAGCAGCGAATCCGCCATCAAAGCCACTTTACTCGGTGGTTGTGAAAGCAAACGATATGCCGCCTGAGTTAACGTCCCCACAATCCCGGAAAGACTTCATTGCAAATGTTTGCCCTAGCGACGTAAGCTCCGATTCTCTTACTCTGAAACGTAGCAACGATGAATGGAAGATTCTTGTCCAGTCTCGAGATGCCGCTACCCAACTTGCAGAAGCAATGAAAAGGAAGAACATAACCACTAAAGTCAAAGTTCCCCAGTTTGTCGGTATCATGAAAAGAGTACCCTCATCAGTTAGCGAGAGTGAACTCTGTCAAATTGCTGGTTGCGACAAAGTGGCGCAATGCGGATCTACGAGAGCGTTCAAGTTATTCTATGCAAGTCGACAAACACTTGAAAACGCTATCGCGAACCCGCTGAAGATTTGTTTAGAACTGTTCAGGATTGAAGAGTTCCGCTTTCTACCGAGGAGGTGTTTCAAGTGCCATGCTGTTGGTCATTTAGCAGCTGACTGTTCGCAACCAGAAAGGTGTTCGCGCTGCGGTGGCGATGGTCACAGCTCTAGTAAGGAAAACCCATGTAGTAATCCGCAAAAATGCCTAAACTGCGGCTCTAGTAGACACTCTTGCTACCATGCTGCTTGTCCCTTTAACAAAGCCCAGCCTAACACTAGCACGTAAATGGAAAATCGAATATTCTGCTAGAATATGAACGGTAAAGTGTTGGACAGAATCCCCCTTCTAATTGACCTCTCTAAAGAATATAACTGTATTTGCATACAGGAACACTTTCTGACCGATGATAGTGTAAACCTTCTAAAGTTTTCCTCGGATATGCATTACCTCGTTCAACCTGCGCGAAGATCTGGGACTCGGGGTCGTCCCTCTGGTGGCCTAGCCATAATCACGCGCTCTAAACTCGGGGCCCCCGTGTGTGTCGAGCAGAATGAATGGTTCCAAGCTGCCAAAATGCATGGCGTGTTTTTTCGTAAATGTTTATTTACCAACCAATTACAATGACATCGCTTCAGAAAAGAAGTTTGCAAAAGCATACCAGAAGCTCGGAAAGTGCCTCCTCAGTTTAGTCCAGAAATCATGCCCTGTTATAATTCTTGGTGACTTTAACTGCAATCTCGACGATCATTCCTGCCCTCGGGCTGTACTATTGCTGAACGCCTTACCAAGCGGATTTAAAGTTGCTAAGAAGGATAAGTGCTATTCCTATATCAGTACCGCAAAAACCGTCTCAAATCTTGATCATGTAGTAACTTACAAACTGGACCTAGAGTCAGTCTCGGTTGATCTGACGGTGCCTATTCGGATCATTTACCTCTCTCTTTTGCAATACCAGCCGTCAGTCCCCAGTGTGCTCCAAAAACCAAGCCTGAGCCAGCACGTGATTGGAAAAAAGTAGTCCGTGAGCAGTTCCAGCTCAATTGTGAACAAATTTTGAAGAAAATTAAAGTGCCTTTCCACCTCCTACAGTGGGATTGTGGCCTAACAGAAAGCGAGATACGCCTGCAACTGAACATGTATTTCTACGAAATTTGCCACTCCTTGAGAGTAGCTGAAAGGGTTGCTGTCCCATTACGTAGCGTCCGACGTGGGTCGCGAGTGAAAGGATGGGCCTCTAACAGTGAGCTTGTGAAGGCAAGAGCAGCTGCCAAGTTCTGGCTGGGGGTTTGGCACGAGTGCGACCGGCCAAGAAGCGGGGTAGTCAATGAATTGCGGGTTTATACAAAACGGCGGTTCGCGAAAGAGCTACGAAAACATCGTAGTAGCCTCAAACGGGAAACAGTTTCAAAAATCATTGAAAACCCTAATTTGGTCTGGAAGCTCCGTGCCAGGCCAGTAGAAAGTACGGGACAAAATGCTAGTGATATAGATGAGGAAATATGGGTAGATTATTTTGCTGCTGAATTCTCCCCACCAGATGAAGTGAAAAATAAAAAGTTTAGCGAAGAGCTCCATCAGCTTATGACGAAAGAGCATAATTACCTCGTGATTTCTAGTGCGAAAATAACCCACCTTTGTCAAAAATTAAAGAAGAAATTATCCGCCGGTGCCGACCAAATCTGTGCTCTACACCTACGGGGGGGGTGCTCTACACCTACTGAATGGTGGTCCAGTTCTATCGGAGCATTTAGCAATAGCTTACCAAATTATACTAACACATGGTATTGTACCGGACATTTTCTGTTTAGGTGTGATCACTCCAGTTTTGAAAAAGGTAAACCTGCTCATGAACCATCGTCATACAGACCCATTACTGTATCATCTGTGTTTTGTAAGCTATTTGAAAAGCTCATAATTTCGGACATTAAAGCTAGTTGTAAAGTGCCTCCCCACCAGTTTTGGATTCCAAGCTGGCTTAGGATGTGCCCATGCCTTGCATGTAGTTGCAAATGTTCTACTGGATGCCCACATTTCGAAAGAAAGCCTAGCTATAGGTGAATATGATGTACGGCGGGCTTTTGATTCGGGTATCCATTCTCAGAATATGGTTGAGCTGAGAAAGTCCGGAGTTGACCATGCTATTGTCAAACCCTTGAACGACATGTATAGTAGGCTCAAGGTCCGTATTAAACTGTCAGGTAAATTAAGTCGTAGGTTTGCTGTGGTGAAGAAAGGTATAAAACAGGGAGCCGTATCATCACCTGATCTGTTCAACAACAGCATATCGACGGCCCAGTCAAAAGTGGCCCCTTGCTGTATTTTTAAAGGCATTGACGTGTCCCTAGTATGACGTGTCCCTAGGTTTGCAGATGACCTTCTAAACTTTTCAAGAATTTTGTCTTCTTTGGAATCTAACTTTAAAATTTTGGAGATGGAGTATGATGAAATCGGGTTGAGTTTTAATGTGACAAAATGTGAAGTACTGTTATTTAACTGGAATGCCTCTCAACCCGAAATCCAACTAGGGTCACAGGTGGTCATGCCCCTAAGTCAATCGTATACCTGGGTCTGCCGATCGGTGAAACTCTTCAGCATACACGAGCACTGCTTGTAAAGCACATCGAGAAGAAGATCAGGTCAGCTTATGGAGCTTCGGTTTCCTCCAAGCGTAATCTAAATAGGTCGCTGCGTGCACAAATATTTGTTGCTGTTGCCTTACCCCATGTTCTTTACGTTTCGCCGTTCTGGAAGTTACTTACAAATTCGAATAAAGTAACTATAAGAAGAATATTCTTCAGGTACCTCAAGTTCCTACTGAGATGCCATTAAGAACAAGTAATTCTTACCTAACGAGGCGGTATTCAGTACCTGACCCATTTACTGCGGTGGAAGCGTGTCTTGAAAAGTACCGTGATAGAGTAGAAGCGAGTAACCACCAGTGGACCGCCATTCTTACATAGTTGTATTATAGTTCCTTCGTGATTATTTTCATTTCAAGAAGTTTCGTTGTGTTTTGTATGTGTGTTTTCTTCTCTTTTGTTTTTTATCCGTCTTTTGTCAATTGTGACGGTTTTTTCCAATATATTTATTATTATTTATTATTATTATATTATATATATATATATATATATATATATATATATATATATATATATATATATATATATATATATATATATATATATATATATATATATATATATATATATATATATATATATATATATATATATATATATATATATATATATATATATATATATATATATATATATATATATATATATATATATATATATATATATATATATATATATATATATATATATATATATATATATATATATATATATGTATATATATATATATATATATATATATTAATATATATATATATATATATATATATATATATATATATATATATATATATATATATATATATATATATATATATATATATATATATATATATATATATATATATATATATATATATATATATATATATATATATATATATATATATATATATATATATAAAGAAAGAAAAACGAGCAAAAATGGGGTTTTTATATGCCAAATGACGATACTGAAAAAAACAAAGCGAATATTTCGAGAGGACAAACGCCTCTCTTCTTCAGCGCGAAACGAAACGATGTATCAATAAAAGCCAAAAATTAAAAGAATTAAAACCAACTACCTAACAACCATAAAAGCGAGTTATTCGCCAATATCCGCGATTTGCACAAAATCCAAAAAAACATGAACTGCCATCGACGGATACTAGCGAGCAACTGACAAATGAAAGGAATCAATTCATTCACTCGAAAAACAAAACGAACCAGCAATTAAATAAGTTGGAAAACTATGTCATTTGATTTCGGATTTTAATTAAGGCATTTCTTGCAGACACCCTTTGAGACCTAA
The DNA here is from genome assembly GCA_027921565.1 of Artemia sinica. Taxonomy (NCBI): domain Eukaryota; kingdom Metazoa; phylum Arthropoda; class Branchiopoda; order Anostraca; family Artemiidae; genus Artemia; species Artemia sinica. The sequence goes on along the minus strand of JAPEVW010000106.1, from coordinate 385,263 downwards.
GGGATTGTGCACGTGTTTGATTAGATGACTGGGAAAGTGGTTCAAGGTTTATTTCAGGGATTACTAACGTATCGGCTTCTCTTTTGAGAAAACCGAAATATGACTCGTTTATTCTAAATCACCGGAATCTCTGTTTTAAAGCTAGACCTAAATGTTGGTATTTATAAATTTTAACAGCTTCTCTGTAGTGCTGGACAATACCTTTATCATGCGAAATAAGACTGGCTTGACTAAACAAAATAGTATGGTCTGGTTTTTCAAAAATATGCTCTGCAAGGGCAGAGTCAAAATTTTCTGGTTTTTTTCCGCTTTTTAAGTGTATTATTAATTGAACTAGAATGCTGGGTTAATCTATCTGTTAGTCGCTGATTTGTTCTTCTGATATACCAAAGACCACACGAACAAGGAATTCTGTAGACACCGGAGTTTTCGCCTATCGGTATAGGGTCTTTACCTTGATAAATTTGGGACCTGATAGTTTTTCTGGGTCTATAATAAGTGTAAATGTTATTTTTCCTTAGATTTTTTGAAATGTGGTCTGAAATCCCTTTAATGTATGGGAGACCAAGATAAACTGAATTTTCCCTTTGATTTGTGTTTTCTGTGGAACTATCTGATAATCTTTTAATGCGTTTTTGTAATTACAGAATTTATTAAACTAATTGGATAACCATTCCCAAATAAAATATCTCTAAGGTGGTTGAGTTCTAAATCCAAGAAACGTGTTGAACAAACTTTCAATGCTCTATCAACTAGAGAAGTGACAACTCCTCTTTTCACAGCAGGAGAATGATTGGAGGAATAACTTAAGTAACGGTCATTATGTGTGGGTTTTCTATATACACTAAACTCGAAACATGAATCATTTCGGTGCACCAGAACATCTAAGAAAGGAAGACGCCTCTCTATCTCTGATTCCTGAGTAATTTCAGTTTTGGATCCAAGGAGTTGAGCAAGTGAAGAAAAGAACCCAGAGACTCGTCACCATGCTCCCATAAATAAAAAATGTCATCTTTAAAACGAACCCAAAATTCAGGTTTACAAGAACTTTGCAAAATAGCCCTTTCTTCAAGGTCTTCCATGAAAATATCAGCCTGTATTGGAGAAAGGGGGGCACCCATGGAGAGCCCATATTTCTGTCTATAAAAAATGCCTCTATAATGGAAATAAAAAGAAGTTCTGTTACAAAGGGCTGTAAGCGAAAGAAGTGTCTGATTCGAAAGAGTAGAATTTTCTGATATAGATGGGTTAGAATTAAGTTTTTGCTCCAAAAACAGTTCGGCCTTTTGAGGATCACAATTGGTATACATTGAATCTGCATCAAAACTGCCAATTCTTGTATTTGGTTTAACCGAAACTTGCTTTACCTTGGAAACAAAATCAGCGGAATTTTTAATATAGGATTTTTGAGCCTGAATTAGTGGGCGAAATATCACTGATAAGAATTTTCCTATTTTTGCTGTAGGAGAAATAAAAGAAGAAAACAATGGGTCGAAGTGGATTACCGGGCTTATGAACTTTAGGAAGACCATAAAAGCGAGGGACGTGCAACCGCGTGGGTAAAACCTTTTGTACAACTGATCTGTAACTTCACCTTTTCCTTTTAGATAAGAAAGCTCTTTTCGAACTTCCTGTACAAATTTTTCTGTGGGATCGGTAGCTAATTGTTCATATGTGTTAGAATCATTTAAAATTTCTCTGATTTTTTTGTCGTAATCATCTGAATCTAATACAACAACAGTATTGCCTTTATCGGATTTCGTAATAATCCTGGAATGATCTTTTTTTAATGCGTGTAAGACCAAGTGTTCATTTTTACTAAAATTTTTTAAATTTCGATTATTAATAGAAGGCGAATCCAACAAAGTTTCAACAAATTGTGCTCTAACCTCAGCAATCTCTCCAATATCCGCACGAGAGTCATGAAAAGTACCCTCTGTGTTCGCGATAATTTCACTATGAGGTATTTTCGAAGGGGTTATCGAAAATTTTAATCCTTTCGATAGAACCTGATTTTGCTCTGTTGTAAGGGGCGTGGAGCTGAGATTTATCACAGCAGGACCAGGAAACGCATTTGGGACAAAAGGTGGATTATTAGAGAGTTTTTCCAACTTTAAACGGTGTAATTTCTCAGAAAGTCTTTGTCTAGAAATCCTAAAATCATGCTGAAAAGAATTTTCAGCAATAGCCTTAATTTGGTGTTCAATAAACCTAGCGGTCTAACGGTGTTCAATAAACCTTTCAACAAATTGTTGGTGAGTCCTACCAATATAGAACTTTCCACAAGAACACGGAATTTTATACACCCCACTTACTAAATTTCCCCGATTTAAATCCTTACCAGAACTAAAAAAACTACCCATTGGCCTCAACGATTGGAAACATGTATCAATACCAAATTTACGTAAAACCCATGAAAGTTTCCCACCTAAACCAGGTACACATGGTAATGAAATGAAATTTTTTGATACAACTAAATCTAAAGACTGAGAAACCCCAATAGCCCTACTATCATGTTTAACCCGTCTACTTTCAATTATTTTGTCAATGAAATTAATTGGATAACTATTACAAAACAAAATATCCCTCAAGTATAACAATTCCGAATCCAGAAATTCCTGGGAACAAATTCTAAAGGACCTATCCACTAGTGAAATTACAACCCCCCTTTTCACGACCGACATAGGGTGGCAAGAATGAAAATTTAAATACCTATCATTTGTGCGTTGCTTTTCTTTAAATCGATAAAAGTAAATGGAGATCCCTTTTAATTAATAAAATATCCAGAAAAGGTAATTTATGATTATCCTCAAACTCAACTGTAAATTTAATATTATTATCAAAACTCTTTAAATGCTTGCAAAATAGGTCTAAGGAGTTCAATCCATGTTTCCAAACGCACACCACATCATCCATGAACCTACCCCAGAAGCAAGGGGAGATTCTAAAACTGTTTATAGCGGAGGTTTCAATGGCATCTATGAATAGATTTGCCAATAAAGGAGAAAGAGAAGCCCCCATAGGTAACCCAAAAATTTGTCTATAAAACTCCCCTCGAACACCAAAATAAAAAGAAAATTCATTTACTAGAATAATTAGTCTCATAATGACTTCAATATCCAAACTGGCTAAAGTCACATCTTGTATTAAATCAAAGTACTTTTCTAATTTACTTTTTAAAATGACATCGCACCTTTTTAAATCACAATTTGAATACATGGACACAACATCGAAACTGCAACGACTTGAACTATCCTCCAGCGTGGAATTTCGCAATTTATTAGTAAGATCAGTCGAATTTTTTAAATATGATTTTTGTATTCCCAAAAGTGGATGCAATGCTACCGACAACCATTTTCCCATTTTTGAAACAGCTGACGGAAAAGTTGACACAGTGGGGTGGAGGGGGGCTCCAGTCTTATGAATCTTAGGTAGACCATAGATCTGTGGTGCCGAACAACCCCTAGGATAATATTTGTTATAAATTTGTGGGATAATGTGAAAATTATTTTTCATTGACTCCAATTCCTTTCTTGTTGATTTTACATATTTAACTGTAGGATCAAAATCAAGTTTTTTGTATGTAATAGTTTCAGAAATAATGGATTTCATTTGATTATTATAGTCTTCAGTGTTCATAATTACGATCGTGTTTCCCTTATCGGCTCTGGTGATAGTAAGGAATTCATCCTTTTTCAAATCTTAAAGTATTTTAATGTAATTTTTTTTTGTGAAATGTCTTTACCAATTAAGCTCATAATAAAGGTGTTTAGTTTTCTTACGATCTCGGCTCTGAGTTCTTGAGGAGTATCAACTGTATCTATAGGAGCCATAATTCCTGACTCCACCTTTGAAATTATTTTTGAATAGGAGATTGGTGTTTGTAAAACAGAGCTTAGAACCCTTCGACAAAACGGCTTCCTGTTGAATATTAAGAGGTTTAGAAGACAAATTCTTAATTGCTGGACCCAGACAATGACGAGGATAAAAAACATCTGAATCTTGGAACTTCTCAAACAAAAGTTTATTGAACTTGTCAACCAAACGAAACTTGGACAAATGAAAATCATGGCGAAAAGATCTAATGGCCATTTTCTTAATTCACATAAAAATGTCAGATGGAAGGTTATTTCTTAAAAGGGTTTCAACAGAATTTAAGTCCTTAGACAGTTGAAAACGTCTCTGTTTTTGTTCATAAATTACGTGATTTAAAGCCATTAGGCTTAATTTGTTTTTTAATTTTGTTTTATTTTCAGTTCCAAAATGGGTACATATTTTAAAAGATTTTGGAATCACTGATTCCTTCTTGAAAATTTTTTAGAAAATTTGTTGCTTTAACAGATTTGCATGTTTTTTAACTAAAGACAAATAATAATTGACAGAAGCGGCTAATTGTTGCCCGTACAATTGACGAATGAAATATCTTAAGCCGAACTGTCCAGCCATGACAAAAACCAACAAAGAGAAAAATCTCCAAAAATAAAACAAACAAACGAGACTGTGGCCAGTGGAAAGAAAAGAAAACAACAAATGCAAAGCAACGCGGATATTTCGCCTGTATCCAAACAAGGCGTCTTCAGCACGAAAGAAACACAAGAAGAACAGGATAAAAATAAACAAAAAAAAAGATTAGGAAAACTAAAAAACAAATAAAACCACCACCAACGAAAAAAAAAAAAATGTACAATTGGCGCAAACTGATCCACGTAGGGAAAAGATGTTATTATAGAGTTACTTCAGTGAGGACACCAGAGTAACTGAGGAAAAATAAAAAACTGTAAATTACTTTAATTATTCTGTTGCGAAATAATCCTTTTGTTAGCTATTACTGAAGCAAATCGTTTTGGTCTAGCAGGTAAAATAGTCCCCTGGTGATTATTTAAAATCTTAACTCCCTTATTGACTGTTGATTCACTCTTTAGACGGTTATTATAAATTGGGTCAATATTTAAATTACCTGTGTCCCTATTTATTGAAAGGTGAGCAAACATATGTTTTTTAATTTCTATGGCTTCCCTCGCCCATTGAGTGCAACCCTTATCATTTGAAATAGCTAAGGCTTCATCATATTTTACAAAATGATCTGGTTGAAGCCAAATATGCCTGCTAAAGCTGAAACAAAAGTTTCTGGGGACTTGCTTAATTGTAAGGTTTTTTCTATTGAGTTTTGGTGTTCAATAAACCTTTCAACAAATTGTTGATGAGTCCTACCAATATAGAACTTCCCACAAGAACACGGAACTTTATACACCCCACTTACTAAAATTCCCTGAGTTAAATCCTTACCAGAACTAAAAAAAAACTACCCATTGGCCTCAACGATTGGAAACATGTATCAATACCAAATTTACGTAAAACCCGTGAAAGTTTCTCACCCAAACCAGGTACATATGGTAATGAAATAAAACTTATTGATACAACTAAATCTAAAGACTGAAAAACCCCAATAACCCTACTATCATGTTTAACCCGTCTATTTTCAATTATTTTGTCAATGAACTTAATTGGATAACTATTACAAAACAAATATATCCCTCAAGTATAACAATTCCGAATCCAGAAATTCCTGGGAACAAATTCTAAAGGCTCTATCCACTAGTAAAATTATAACCCCCCTTTTCACCGACATAGGGTGGCAAGAATGAAAATCTAAATACCTATCATTGTGCGTTGGTTTTCTGTAAATCGAGAAAAGCAAATGGAGATCCCTTTTAACTAATAAAATATCCAAAAAAAGTAATTTATTATTATCCTCAAACTCAACTGTAAATTTAATATTATTATCAAAACTATTTAAATGCTTACAAAATAGGTCTAAGGAGTCCAATCCATGTTTCCAAACGCCCACCACATCATCCATGAACCTACCCCAGAAGCAAGAGGAAATTCTAAAACTGTTTATAGCGGAGGTTTCAATGGCATCTATGAATAGATTTGCCAATAAAGGAGAAAGAGAAGCCCCCATAGGTAACCCAAAAATTTGTCTATAAAACTCCCCTCGAAAACCAAAATAAAAAGAAAATTCATTTACTAGAATAATTAGTCTCATAATGACTAAAGTGGCTAAAGTCACATCTTGTATTAAATCAAAGTGTTTTTCTAATTTACTTTTTAAAATGTCCTCGCACCTTTTTAAATCACAATTTGAATACATGGACACAACATCAAAATTGCAATGAATTTAACTATCCTCCAGCGGGAAATTTCACAATTTATTAGTAGGATCAGTCAAATTTTTTAAATATGATGTTTGTGTTCCCAAATGTGGACGCATTGCTACCGACAACCATTTTCCTAATTTTGAAACAGGTGACGGAAATTTTGACACAATGGGGCGGAGGGGGGCTCCAGTCTTATGAATCTTAGGTAGACCATAGATCTTGGGTGTCGAACAACCCCTAGGATAATATTTGTTATAAAACTGTGGGGTAATGTGAAAATTATTTTTCATTGACTCCAATTCGTTTCTTGTTGATTTTACATATTCATCTGTAGGATCAAAATCAAGTTTTTTGTATGTAATAGTGTCAGAAATAATGGATTTCATTTGATTATTATAGTTTTCAGTGTTCATAATTACGATCGTGTTTCCCTTATCGGCTCTGGTGATAGTAAGGAATTTTTCCTTTTTCAAATCTGAAAGTATTTTAATATAATTTTTTTTGTGAAATGTCTTTACCAATTAAGCTCATATTAAAGGTGTTTAGTTTTCGTACGATCTCGGTTCTGAGTGCTTGAGGAGTATCAACTCTATCTATAGAAGCCATAATTCCTGACTCCACCTTTGAAATTATTTTTGAATAGGAGATTGGTGTTGGAAATCAGAACTTAGAACCCTTCGACAAAACGGCTTCCTGTTGAATATTAAGAGGTTTAGAAGACAAATTCTTAATTGCTGGACCCAGACAATGATGAGGATAAAAAACATCTGAATCTTGGAACTTCTCAAACAAAAGTTTATTAAACTTGTCAACCAAACAATCCTTGGACAAATGAAAATCATGGCGAAAAGATCTAATGGCCATTTCCTTAATTCGTAAAAAAATGTCAGATTTAAGGTTATTTCTTAAAAGGGTTTCAACAGAATTTAGGTCCTTAGACAGTTGAAAACGTCTCTGTTTTTGTTCATAAATTACGTGATTTAAAGCCATTAGGCTTAATTTGTTTTTTTAATTTTGTTTCATTTTCAGTTCCAAAATGGGTACATATTTTAAAAGATTTCGGAATCACCAATTCCTTCTTGCAATTTTTTAAGAAAATTTGTTGATTTAACAGATTTGCATGTTTTTTAACCAAAGACAAATAATAATTGACAGAAGCGGCTAATTGTTGCCCGTACAATTGACGAATGAAAGATCTTAAGCCGAACTGGCCAGCCATGACAAAACCAACAAAGAGAAAAATCTCCAAAAAAAAAAAAACGAGACTGTGGCCAGTGGAAAGAAAAGAAAACAAAAATGCAAAACAACGCGGATATTTCGCCTGTATCCAAACAAGGCGTCTTCAGCACGAAAGAAACACAAGAAGAACAGGTTAAAAACAAAATAAAACTAAAAACCAATAAAACCACCACCAAAGAAAAAACAAAAACAGAAATGTACAATTGGCGCAAACTGATCCACGTAGGGAAAAGATGTTATTATAGAGTTACTTCAGTGAGGACACCAGAGTAACTGAGGAAAAAATAAAAAAAACTGTAAATTACTTTAATTATTCTGTTGCGAAATAATCCTTTTGTTAGCTATTACTGAAGCAAATCGTTTTGGTCTAGCAGGTAAAATAGTCCCCTGGTGATTATTTAAAATCTTAACTCCCTTATTGACTGTTGATTCACTCTTTAGAAGGTTATCATAAATTGGGTCAATATTTAAATTACCTGTGTCCCTATTTATTGAAAGGTTAGCAAACATATGTTTTTGTTATTTCTGTGGCCACCCTCGCCCATTGAGTGTAACCCTTATCATTTGAAATAGCTAAGGCTTCATCAAATTTTACAAAATGATCTGGTTGAAGCCAAATATGCTCTGCTAAAGCTGAAACAAAAGTTTCTGGGAGGCTTGCTTAATTGTAGGGTTTTTTCTATTGAGTTTCGGTGTTCAATAAACCTTTCAACAAATTGTTGGTGAGTCCTACCAATATAGAACTTCCCACAAGAAACACGGAATTTTATACACCCCACTTACTAAAATTCCCCGAGTTAAATCCTTACCAGAACTAAAAAAACTACCCATTGGCCTCAACGATTGGAAAAATGTATCAATACCAATTTTACGTAAAACCCGTGAAAGTTTCTCACCCAAACCAGGTACATATGGTAATGAAATGAAAGTTTTTGATACAACTAAATCTAAAGACTGAGAAACCCCAATAACCCTACTATCATGTTTAACCCGTAAATTTTCAATTATTTTGTCAATGAACTTAATTGGATAAAAATTACAAAACAAAATATCCCTCAAGTATAACAATTCCGAATCCAGAAATTCCTGGGAACAAATTCTAAAGGCTCTATCCACTAGTGAAATTACATCCCCCCTTTTTACCGACATAGGGTGGCAAGAATGAAAATTTAAATACCTATCATTGTGCGTTGGTTTTCTGTAAATCGAGAAAAGTAAATGGAGATCCCTTTTAATTAATAAAATATCCAGAAAAGGTAATCTATTATTATCCTCAAACTCAACTGTAAATTTAATATTATTATCAAAACTATTTAAATGCTTACAAAATAGGTCTAAGGAGTCCAGTCCATGTTTCCAAACGCACACCACATCATCCACGAACCTACCCCAGAAGCAAGGAGAGATTCTAAAACTGTTTATAGCGGAGGTTTTCAATGGCATCTATGAATAGATTTGCCAATAAAGGAGAAAGAGAAGCCCCCATAGGTAACCCAAAAATTTGTCTATAAAACTCCCCTCTAAAACTAAAAAAAAAAAGAAAATTCATTTACTAGAATAATTAGTCTCATAATGACTTCAATATCCAAACTGGCTCAAGTCACATCTTGTATTAAATCAAAGTGTTTTTCTAATTTACTTTTTAAAATGTCCTCGCACCTTTTTAAATCACAATTTGAATACATGGACACAACATCGAAACTGCAAAGAATTGAACTATCCTCCAGCGTGAAATTTCTCAATTTATTAGTAAGATCAGTTGAATTTTTTAAATATGATTTTTGTGTTCCCAAAAGTCGACGCAATGCTACCGACAACCATTTTCCTAATTTTGAAACAGGTGACGGAAAAGTTGACACAATGGGGCGGAGGGGGGCTCCAGTCTTATGAATCTTAGGTAGACCATAGATCTTGGGTGTTGAACAACCCCTAGGATAATATTTGTTATAAAAGTGTGGGGTAATGTGAAATTATTATTTTTCATTGACTCCAATTCCCTTCTTGTTGATTTTACATATTCATCTGTAGGATCAAAATCAAGTTTTTTGTATGTAATAGTGTCAGAAATAATGGATTTCATTTGATTATTATAGTCTTCAGTGTTCATAATTACGATCGTGTTTCCCTTATCGGCTCTGGCGATAGTAAGGAATTTATCCTTTTTCAAATCTGAAAGTATTTTAATGTAATTTTTTTGTGAAATGTCTTTACTAATTAAGCTCATATTAAAGGTGTTTAGTTTTCTTACGATATCGGCTCTGAGTTCTTGAGGAATATCAACTCTATCTATAGAAGCCATAATTCCTGACTCCACCTTTGAAATTATTTTTTGAATAGAAGATTGGTGTTGGAAAACAGAACTTAGAACTTTTCGACAAAACGGCTTCCTGTTGAATATTAAGAGGTTTAGAAGACAAATTCTTAATTTCTGGACCCCAGACATTGACGAGGATAAAAAACATCTGAATCTTGGAACTTCTCAAACAAAAGTTTATTAAACTTGTCAACCAAACGAACCTTGGACAAACGAAAATCATGGCGAAAAGATCTAATGGCCATTTCCTTAATTCGCATAAAAATGTCAGATGGAAGGTTATTTCTTAAAAGGGTTTCAACAGAATTTAAGTTCTTAGACAGTTGAAAACGTCTCTGTTTTTGTTCATAAATTACGTGATTTAAAGCCATTACACTTAATTTGTTTTTTAATTTTGTTTCATTTTCAGTTCCAACATGGGTACATATTTTAAAAGATTTCGGAATCACTGATTCCTTCTTGCAATTTTTTAAGAAAATTTGTTGATTTAACAGATTTGTATGTTTTTTAACTAAAGACAAATAATAATTGACAGAAGCGGCTAATTGTTGCCCGTACAATTGACGAATGAAAGATCTTAAGCCGAACTGGCCAGCCATGACAAAAACCAACAAAGAGAAAAATCTCCAAAAAAAACAAAAAAACAAACGAGACTGTGGCCAGTGGAAGAAAAGAAAACAACAAATGCAAAACAACGCGGATATTTCGCCTGTGTCCAAACAAGGCGTCTTCAGCACGAAAGAAACACAAGAAGAACAGGATAAAAACAAAAACAAGATAAAACTAAAAACCAATAAAACCACCACCAAAGAAAAAACAAAAACAAAATTTTACAATTGGCGCAAAGTGATCCACGTAGGGAAAAGATGTTATTATAGAGTTACTTCAGTGTGGACACCAGAGTAACTGAGGAAAAATAAAAAAACTGTAAATTACTTTAATTATTCTGTTGCGAAATAATCCTTTTGTTAGCTATTACTGAAGCAAATCGTTTTGATCTAGCAGGTAAAATAGTCCCCTGGTGATTATTTAAAATATTAACTCCCTTATTGACTGTTGATTCACTCTAATGAAATGAAAGTTTTTGATACAACTAAATCTAAAGACTGAGAAACCCCAATAACCCTACTATCATGTTTAACCCGTCTATTTTCAATTATTTTGTCAATGAACTTAATTGGATAACTTTTACAAAACAAAATATCCCTCAAGTATAACAATTCCGAATCCAAAAATTCCTGGGAACAAATTCTAAAGGCTCTATCCACTAGTGAAATTACATCCCCCCTTTTCACCGACATAGGTTGGCAAGAATGAAAATTTAAATACCTATCATTGTGCGTTGGTTTTCTGTAAATCGAGAAAAGTAAATGGAGATCCCTTTTAATTAATAAAATATCCAGAATGTAATTTATTATTATCCTCAAACTCAACTGTAAATTTAATATTATTATCAAAACTATTTAAATGCTTACAAAATAGGTCTAAGGAGTCCAATCCATGTTTCCAAACGCACACCACATCATCCATGAACCTACCCCAGAAGCAAGAAGAGATTCTAAAACTGTTTATAGCGGAGGTTTCAATGGCATCTATGAATAGATTTGCCAATAAAGGAGAAAGAGAAGCCCCCATAGGTAACCCAAAAATTTGTCTATAAAACTCCCCTCGAAAACCAAAATAAAAAGAAAATTCATTTACTAGAATAATTAGTCTCATAATGACTTCAGTATCCAAACTGGCTAAAGTCACATCTTGTATTAAATCAAAGTGTTTTTCTAATTTACTTTTTAAAATGTCCTCGCACCTTTTTAAATCACAATTTGAATACATGGACACAACATCGAAACTGCAATGAATTTAACTATCCTCCAGCGGGAAATTTCACAATTTATTAGTAAGATCAGTCAAATTTTTTAAATATGATTTTTGTGTTCCCAAAAGTGAACGCAATGCTACCGACAACCATTTTCCTAATTTTGAAACAGGTGACGGAAAAGTTGACACAATGGGGCGGAGGGGGGCTCCAGTCTTATGAATCTTAGGTAGACCATAGATCTTGGGTGCCAAACAACCCCTAGGATGATATTTGTTATAAAACTGTGGGGTAATGTGAAAATTATTTTTCACTATCTCCAATTCTTTCTTGTTGATTTTACATATTTATCTGTAGGATCAAAATCAAGTTTTTTTTGTATGTAATAGTGTCAGAAATAATGAATTTCATTTGATTATCATAGTCTTCAGTGTTCATAATGACGATCGTGTTTCCCTTATCGGCTCCGGTGAAAGTAAGAAATTTATCCTTTTTCAAATCTGAAAGTATTTTAATGTCATTTTTTTTGTGAAATGTCTTTGCCAATTAAGCTCATATTAAAGGTGTTTAGTTTTCTTACGATCTCGGCTCTGAGTCCTTGAGGAGTATCAACTCTATCTATAGAAGCCATAATTCCTGACTCCATCTTTGAAATTATTTTTGAATAGGAGATTGGTGTTGGAAACAGAACTTAGAATCCTTCGACAAAACGGCTTCCTGTTGAATATTAAGAGGTTTAGAAGACAAATTCTTAATTGCTGGACCCAGACAATGACAAGGATAAAAAAACATCTGAATCTTGGAACTTCTCAAACAAAAGTTTATTGAACTTGTCAACCAAACGAACCTTGGACAAATGAAAATCATGGCGAAAAGATCTAACGGCCATTTCCTTAATTCGCATAAAAATGTCAGATGGAAGGTTATTTCTTAAAAGGGTTTCAACAGAATTTAAGTCCTTAGACAGTTGAAAACGTCTCTGTTTTTGTTCATAAATTACCTGATTTAAAGTCATTAGGCTTAATTTGTGTTTTAATTTTGTTTCATTTTCAGTTCCAAAATGGGTACATATTTTAAAAAATTTCGGAATCACTGATTCCTTCTTGCAATTTTTTAAGAAAATTGTTTGATTTAACAGATTTGCATGTTTTTTAACTAAAGACAAATAATAATTGACAGAAGTGGCTAATTGTTGCCCGTACAATTGACAAATGAAAGAACTTAAGCCGAACTGGCCAGCCATGACAAAAACCAACAAAGCAAAAAAATCTCCAAAAAAAACAAACAAACGAAACTGTGGCCAGTGAAAAGAAAAGAAAAAAACAAATGCAAAACAACGCGGATATTTCGCCTGTATCCAAACAAGGCATCTTCAGCACGAAAGAAACACAAGAAGAACACGATAAAAAAAAACAAAACAAGATAAAACTAAAAACCAATAAAACCACCACAAAGAAAAGAAAATGTACAATTGGCGCAAACTGATCCACGTAGGGAAAAGATGCTATTATAGAGTTACTTCAGTGAGGACACCAGAGTAACTGAGGAAAAATAAAAAAAAACTGTAAATTACTTTAATTATTCTGTTGCGAAATAATGCTTTTGTTAGCTATTACTGAAGCAGATCGTTTTGGTCTAGCAGGTAAAATAGTCCCCTGGTGATTATTTAAAATCTTAACTCCCTTATTGACTGTTGATTCACTCTTTAGAAGGTTATATAAATTGGGTCAATATTTAAATTACCTGTGTCCCTATTTATCGAAAGGTTAACAAACATATTTTTTTTTAATTTCTATGGCTTCCCTCGCCCATTGAGTGTAACCCTTATCATTTGAAATAGCTAAGGCTTCATCAAATTTTAAAAAATGATCTAGTTCAAGCCAAATATGCTCTGCTAAAGCTGAAACAAAAGTTTCTGGAGGCTTTCTTAATTGTAGGGTCTTTTCTATTCAGTTTCGGTGTTCAATAAACCTTTCAAAAAATTGTTGGTGAGTCCTACCAATATAGAACTTCCCACAAGAACACGGAATTTTATACACCACACTTACTAAAATTCCCCGAGTTAAATCCTTACCAGAACTAAAAAAAACTACCCATTGGCCTCAAAGATTTGAAATATGTATCAATACCAAATTTACGTAGAACCCGTGAAAGTTTCTCACCCAAACCAGGTACATATGGTAATGAAATGAAACTTTTTTGATACAACTAAATCTAAAGACTGAGAAACCCCAATAACCCTACTATCATGTTTAACCCGTCTATTTTCAATTATTTTGTCCATGGACTTAATTGGATAACTATTACAAAACAAAATATCCCTCAAGTATAACAATTCCGAATCCAGAAAGTCCTGGGAAAAAATTCTAAAGGCTCTATCCACTAGTGAAATTACAACCCCCCTTTTCACCGACATAGGGGGGGTAAGAATGAAAATTTAAATACCTATCATTGTGCGTTGGTTTTCTATAAATCGAGAAAAGTAAATGGAGATCCCTTTTAATTAATAAAATATCCAGAAAAGGTAATTTATTATTATCCTCAAACTCAACTCTAAATTTAATATTATTATCAAAACTATTTAAATGCTTAAAAAATAGGTCTAAGGAGTCCAATCCATGTTTCCAAACACACACCACATCATCCATGAACCTACCCCAGAAGCAAGGGGAGATTCTAAAACTGTTTATAGCGGAGGTTTCAATTGCATATACGCGTTGTTTTGCATTTGTTGTTTTCTTTTCTTTCCTCTGGCCACTGTCCTGTTTGTTTTTGTTTTTTTTTGTAATTTTGAAACAGTCACCTGTTTCAAAATTAGGAAAATGGTTGTCGGTAGCATCACTTCCACTTTTGGGAACACAAAAATCATATTTAAAAAATTCGACTGATCTTATAAATAAATTGCGAAATTTCAGGCTGGAGGATTGTTAAATTCTTTGCAGTTTCGATGTTGTGTCCATGTATTCAAATTTTGATTTAAAAAGGTGTGAGGACATTTTAAAAAGTAAATTAGAAAAACACTTTGATTTAATACAAGATGTGACTTTAGCCAGTTTGGATATTGAAGTCATTATGAGACTAATTATTCTAGTAAATGAATTTTCTTTTTATTTTGGTTTTCGAGGGGAGTTTTATAGACAAATTTTTTTTTGGGTTACCTATGGGGGCTTCTCTTTCTCCTTTATTGGCAAATCTATTCATAGATGCCAATGAAACCTCCGCTATAAACAGTTTTAGAATCTCCCCTTGCTTCTGGGGTAGGTTCATGGATGATGTGGTGTGCGTTTGGAAACTTTTGTTTCAAATTTGCTTTGAAACAAAAGTTTCTGGAGGCTTGCTTAATTGTAGGGTTTTTTCTATTGAGTTTCGGTGTTCAATAAACCTTTCAACAAATTGTTGGTGAGTCCTACCAATTAGAACTTCCCACAAGAACACGGAATTTTATGCACCCAACTTACTAAAATTCCCCGAGTTAGATCCTTACCAGAACTAAAAAAACTACCCATTGGCCTCAACGATTGGAAACATGTATCAATACCAAATTTACGTATAACCCGTGAAAGTTTCTCACCCAAAACAGGTACATATGGTAATGAAATAAAACTTTTTGATACAACTAAATCTAAAGACTTAGAAACCCCAATTACCCTACTATCATATTTAACCCGTCTATTTTCAATTATTTTGTCAATGAACTTAATTGGATAACTATTACAAAAGAAAATATCCTTCAAGTACAACAATTCCGAATCCAGAAATTCCTGGGAACAAATTCTAAAGGCTCTATCCACTAGTGAAATTACAGCCCCCCTTTTCACCGACATAGGGTGGCAAGAATGAAAATTTAAATACCTATCATTGTGCGTTGGTTTTTCTGTAAATCGAGAAAAGTAAATAGAGATCCCTTTTAATTAATAAAATATCAAGTTTCCTATACAGGGGGTTTGGGTTTGGAAAACGTAATTTATTATTATCCTCAAACTCGACTGTAAATTTAATATTATTATCAAAACTATTTAAATACTTACAAAATAGGTCTAAGGAGTCGAGAATCCATGTTTCCAAACGCACACCACATCATCCATGAACCTACCCCAGAAACAAGGGGAGATTCTAAAACTGTTTATAGCGGAGGTTTCAATGGCATCTATGAATAGATTTGCCAATAAAGGATAAGGAGAAGCCCCCATAGGTAACCCAAAAATTTGTCTATAAACTACCCCTCGAAAACCAAATAAAAAAATCATTTACTAGAATAATTAGTCTCATAATGACTTCAATATCCAAACTGGCTAAAGTCACATCTTGTATTAAATCAAAGTGTTTTTTTCTAATTTACTTTTTAAAACGTCCTCGCACCTTTTTAAATCATAATTTGAATACATGGACACAACACCGACAACCATTTTCCTAATTTTGAAACAGGGGACGGAAAGTTGACACAATGGGGCGGAGGAGAAAATTTAGGAACTTTGGGCCCCAGTCTTATGAATCTTAGGTAGACCATAGATTTTGGGTGCCGAACAACCCCTAGAATAATATTTGTTATAAAACTGTGTGATAATGTGAAAATTAATTTTCATTGAACCCAATTCCAGATTTTTTTTATCCTCGTCATTGTCTGGGTCCAGCAATTTAGAATTTGTCTTCTAAACCTCTTAATATTCAACAGGAAGCCGTTTGTCGAAGGGTTTTAAGTTCTGTTTTTCCAACACCAATCTCCTATTCAAAAATAATTTCAAAGGTGGAGTCAGGAATTATGGCTCCTAGGATAGATAGAGACTCCTTTTTTTAGGAGCTTGATACTCCTCAATAACTCAGAGCTGAGATCGTAAGAAAACTAAACACCTTTAATATGAGCTTAATTGGTAAAGACATTTCACAAAAAAATGTTATCGTCTCTTTACATTAAAATACTTACTGTAGATTTTTAACCTGTGCCTTGGCCAAAGATTTGAAAAAGGATAAATTCCTTACTATCACAAAGCCGATAAGGGAAACACGATCGTAATTATGAACACTGAAGACTATAATAATCAAAATGAAATCCATTATTTCTGACACTATTACATACAAAAAAATTGATTTTGATGCTACAGATAAATATGTAAAATCAACAATCGGTTACTAAAGGAATTTGAGTCAATGAAAAAATAATTTTCACAATACCCCACAGTTTTATAACAAATATTATCCTAGGGGTTGTGAGACGAACCTCATATTCGGCACCCCAAGATCTATGGTCTACCTAAGATTCATAAGACTGGAGCCCCCCTCCACCCCATTGTGTCAACTTTTCCGTCACCTGTTTCAAAATTAGGAAAATGGTTGTCGGTAGCATTGCGCAATTTCCTTTAAAATGGAGCTATTATAACAGCCTCTATGATTTTCCTATTTTGGGAACCACACAAAATCATATTTAAAAAATTAGACTGATCTTAATAATAAATTGCGAAATTTCACGCTGGAGGATAGTTCAATTCTTTTCAGTTTTCGATGTTGTGTCCATGTATTCAACTTGTGATTTAAAAAGGTGCGAGGACGTTTCAAAAAGTAAATTAGAAAAACACTTTGATTTAATACAAGATGTGACTTTAGCCAGTTTGGATATTGAAGTCATTATGAGATTAATTATTCTAGTAAATGATTTTTTTTTATTTTGATTTTCGAGGGGAGTTTTATAGACAAATTTTTGGATATGGGGTTACCTATGGGGGCTTCTCTTTCTCCTTTATTTGCAAATCTATTCATAGATGCCATTGCAACCTCCGCTATAAACAGTTTTTTAGAATCTACCCTGCTTCTGGGGTAGGTTCATGGATGATGTGGTTGTGCGTTTGGAAACATGGATTGGACTCCTTAGACCTATTTTGTAAGCATTTAAATAGTTTTTGATAATGATATTAAATTTACAGTTGAGAGTTTGAGATAATAATAAATTATCTTTTCTGAATATTATATTTTATTAATTAAAAGGGATCTCCATTTACTTTTCTCGATTTACAGAAAACCACCACAAAATGATAGGTATTTAAATTTTCATTCTTGCCACCCTATGTCGGGGAAGTTCTATATTGTTAGGACTCACCAACAATTTGTTGAAAGGCGTATTGAACGCCGAAATTCAATAGAAAAAACCCTACAAGTAAGTAAGCCTCCAGAAACTTTTGTTTCAGCTTTAGCAGAGCAAATATTTGGCTTCAACCAGATCATTTTGTAAAATTTGATGAAGCCTTAGCTATTTCAAATGATAAGGGTTTACACTCAATGGGCGAGGCAACCCATAGAAATTAAAAAACATATGTTTTGCTAACCTTTCAATAAATAGGGACACAGGTAATTTGAATATTGACCCAATTTATGATAACCTTCTAAAGAGTGAATCAACAGTCAATAAGGGAGTTAAGATTTTTAAAAATCACCAGGGGACTATTTTACCTGCTAGACCAAAACGATTTGCTTCAGTGAACCTCGTCTTATAATCTATAGCTAACAAAAGGATTATTTTCCAACAGAATAATTAAAGTAATTTACAGTTTTTTTTTATTTTTTCTCAGTTACTCTGGTGTCCTCACTGAAGTAACTCTATAATAGCATCTTTTCCCTACGTGGATCAGTTTGTGCCAATTGTAATTTTTTTTTCTTTGGTGGTGGTTTTATTGGTTTTTTGTTTTATCTTTTTTTTTGGTCTTTTTTTATCCTGTTCTTCTTGTGTTTCTTTCGCGCTGAAGACACCTTGTTTGGATACAGGCGAAATATCTGCGTTTTTTTTGCATCTGTTGTTTTCTTTCCACTGGCCACAGTCTTGTTTGTTTGTTTTTTTTTGGAGATTTTTCTCTTTGTTGTTTTTGTCATGGCTGGCCAGTTTCAGCTTATTAAGATCTTTTCATAAAATAGTTCGATCTTTTTATTATAAAAAGTAAATCTAAAGTAGCAAGACTTCGCAAGATTTTAATCAAATCAACAAGTAGTAACAAGTTTCATTAACAAAGAATCACCGCACTACAAGTTCCACGGACAAAAATTAGCCTGTAGCAAAATCCATGGACATAATCAGTTTCACGAGGAGAAAAAAAAATATTGTACAACTTTCATGAAGAGAAAAAAAATCAACAAGCATCAGGTTTCACGAACAATAAATCAGCAACAAAGGAATTCCAATAAATAAACAAAAATCAATATGCAACAGGTTCTTTGAACAAAATCATTTCATTCATGAGGAGGAAAGTCAACTTATAATTTTACAATGATAAAAATCAATAAACTAAAAGTTTCGCTAACAAAAAAAATCAACACTCAATAAGTTCCACGAAAAAAAAATCGGCACTTAACATGTTTTGTCCTCCTTGAACAAAATCAGCTTCCACGAGGAAGATAAAAATCAATGTTCAAGTTTTTCACGTCATTGTCCCCTTCCATCAAAAGAGAAAAACCAACATACAGCAAGTTTCAGGAGCAAAAAATTAGCACATAACAAGTTTCATAAACACAACTAGTTTCATGTGGATAAAAATCTGTGTATAAGCTTCACGAGGAACACTGAAATAATTTACAAGTAACAAATTTTTACGAAAGGAAACAAAATCATCAGAATACAACAAGTTACACGGAACAACAAAAAATCCGCTCTCAGCAAGCTCCATGGAGAACTCAGTTTCGCGAACACAAAAACCAATGCGCAAGTTTTTTACGAAAAGAAAAATCAACATGCAACCAGTTACACGGAGAAAAATCAGTATGCAACAAGTTCAATGAACAAAATCGGTTTCACGAGGAGAAAAAATTAATGTACAAGTTTCACAAAGATGAAAGTGGACTTGCAACAAGTTTAACGACAAAATTAATATGCAACAAGTTTTCTACGAACTGGGGGAGGGGATGGGGGAGGTAAGATAACTTATCTTTCTAAAATCAGCACCCACAAGTTCTAATTTTTGATCAAAATCAGTTTCAGCTTTCATGAGGGGGAAAATCAGTGTATGAGTTTTGCGACGAGAGAAAAATACAACATGCCAATAAGTTTCACGAACAAAAATAAAAAAAAAAATCAGCACGCCACAAGTTCTATGAAGTAAAAAAAATATATACATATAATATTTCCCATGAACAAAATTAGTTTTTCATGAGGAGAAAAAAAAATCAATGTACATGTTTCATGAAGAAAAAAATTGATATGCAACAAGTTTCACGAACGAAAGAGCATGCAACAAGTTCCACGAACAAAAAAATTCAGCAGACAACAAGTTTAATGAAGAAGATTAGTTTCATGAGGAGAAAAAATCAATGTACAAATTTTCACAGAGAGAAAAAAAAAACATGAAACAAGTTTCAAGAAAAAAAAACAACATGTAACAAGTCACACGAACAAAAATCAATAGTCAACAAGTTCCATGAAAAAAAAATCTCAGCTTCACGATGCAAAAAATCAATGTACAATTTTTACAAACAAAAAATCATGCAACATCAATCTGCAACAAGTTTCTACGAACAAAATCAGCAGTCAATAAGTTCCACTAACATCAATCTGCACACAAACAAGTTCCATGAAGAAAATTAGTTTTATGAGGAGGAAAAAAACTTTCACAGAGAGAGCAAAAAAACCAAATGCGATAAGTCTCGTGATCAAAATCAAC
Source organism: Artemia sinica (assembly GCA_027921565.1). Taxonomy (NCBI): domain Eukaryota; kingdom Metazoa; phylum Arthropoda; class Branchiopoda; order Anostraca; family Artemiidae; genus Artemia; species Artemia sinica. The sequence goes on along the minus strand of JAPEVW010000106.1, from coordinate 365,100 downwards.
ACTGCTAACAAAATTCACAAACAAAAATCATCATGCAACAAGTTCCAAGAATTAAAATAAGTTTCGCGAGGAAAAAATCAATGTTTCACGAAGAGGAAAATCAGCATGTCAACAAGTTCCACAAACAAAATATCATACATGCTACCAGTTTTCCATGAAAACTTGGGGCGATCCGGTTGAAAAGCATGATAGGGTCATCCTGTGGTTAGGTCAAGGTGGCTCCGTTGGAAATGCCTCGCTTAGGTCAAGGTTGAATTGGCTGCTACGATCCCAGTTGAATTGGTTGCGAGGGTTCTCTGGTGGTTGGTTTAGGGAACCTCGTTAGAATTGCTTGCTAGGGCCCGGTTGAATTGGATTCTTTGTTCCCGGTTGAATTGGTTTCCAGGGTTTTTTAGTGGTTAGGTTGCAGAGCCCCGTTGAGATTGCTCGCTAGGGCCTTGGTTGAATTTGATGCTTTGCGTCCCGGTTGAATTGGTTGCTTGGTTCCTCCGGTGGTTAGGTTATGGCCCCAAATTGGAATTGCTCACTAGGAAGCACCGGTTGAATTGGATGCTTGGGTCCCTATTGAATTGTTTGCAAGGGTCCTCTAGTGGTTAGGTTGCTACGTTAGGTCGGGGGTCCCAGTGACATTTGATGAAAGGTCACGTTGAAATTGCTCGTTAGGGTTCAGTGTCTTGGTTGCCGAATTGGAGGTGGAACTGTTGTAACCAAGAGACAAAAGTGAGGAGGTGGAAATGGTTATCAGCCTATTAAAAAAAATATCTCTAAATGTCTTAGGAATGATGATGGGGTGGTAAAAGGCATTAGAGGGGGCGGGTAATAGTGTGGTACAGGATTGGGGTTGACAAGGGGTATCAGGGAGTTTGGATTGCGAAAACATGAACCAATGGATTTACTGCTTGATTTTTAGTTAGAAAATGTCTGGAAAATATCATATGAGTGATAAAGTAGCGGTAAATGGTGCTAGAGAGGGCAGCTGTGTAATGCCGTGGTGGTGTGAGGTGCTTTGAGGAGCATCATGAAAGGGTTGGCTCCCGAAAAACTTGAATCAACAGGTCGAATGCATAATTTTTAACAGATGTGTCTGGAATATCTTGGGGGTGATGAGGTGATGTCAGAGGGTGCCACAGAGAAGAAATAGTGTGGCACAGGTTGGAATTGTGGAAAAATAGCAATAGAAAATATATCTATTAAGGTATTCAAACGTTAGAAAACGCTTACATGATTATGACGGGGTGTCGCATGGGTATCACCATGCAGTCAGTTATTATAAAATCAGTGGAAATAAGGGTAGGCTCGTTAAAAAAAATGTTTTAAATTCCAAGTGGCGTGAATTGCTTTGGACTATCATATTCTAGCAATGAAATGCCAAGGCCCACTGTTCAATAAAAAAAGCTTTCGATGGGACCTAAAAATTTACCTCTAGCGGGATTATTTGTAGTTTGAAGAGAAAATATTAATCAAATATGCGCTTGTCAGCTGGGGGTGGGTGGTCTTCTCTAAAAAACCTGTATGTTCATTAAAAAATCTCGGAAATATCTCAATAGGGAGCTAAAGTTTTACCTCTAATAACAACCCTCCTCCTCAAGAATTGTCTGCTAGGAGCCCCATCTCTCTAATTCATTTATGTTTTTACCTATATTTTATCTTATGTCAAGCCTTTGCATGTTTTTTTTTCGTTGGCCGTGTTTTAAGTACTTTTTCGGTGATTCCATAATTTTATAACGTCTTTATTAAAAAAATTTATATTTACATAGGTCTGTGTCTTTTTAGATTTATTGATCTAGGACGAATCTCCATTGCGTAATCGTATACATAATTTAAGCGTGTTGTACCCCCTCTCGCCCTAACTACTAAATGACCAGGGGATAACTAGTTTCTAGTAATTGATTTTTCCCCTCTGAGTTTCAATTATCACAGCTGTAAGAAACGCACAATTGTCATTCTAGCATGCACGAAAATGGGGACTCTCCTTGCGTGCAAAGATTGTTTCCTAGAAAGTATTAGCCGAAGTAGAATATTAGAAATAGATTACTGGTACTTTCGGTTAAGGCACAGTTCCATTGGATGTAAATGTTCCTTTCGAATCCTAATCAGGAAAAAATCATTAGAATATAGTGGATATTTGAGAAAAATGCATTGAAAGAAACATTAATTCCCAGAAACTGTTATATAATATCTCCGCGTATGTATCCCCTCCAGTTAGAAGTGGGGGTCTCCCCTTGGGCTCGAAACAAAAGGTCACGTTTGAATGTGTTTTCCCTAAGCCTCTCCAATTGAATTAGAATTAAAAAAAAATTGAAAAAGTCCTGGAAAAAAGTTTTGAAGCATCTTGAAGAAAAATGTCGTGGAAAACATCTTGAGATATCCTGGAACATTTTAAAAAAAAAATGTTTAGAAATATCTTCATAAAATTCCTCTGTCTGGCACCGTCATTTCGTGGGATCCACGTGTGTGTCCTGCTCAGGTATAAGCAGGGGTTCCCCAAAAGCTCTCAAGAAACAGCGTACGTTAGAATGTGTCATCCGTAAGCATTCCCAATTACGTTAGAACTAAAGAAAAAAAAACGTTTTGAAGTGTCTCGAAAAAATATATGTCTTGAAAGAAAATGAAATCTCAAGAAATTATTGTGTGCAGTGCTGTGTGGACTGCCATTACGTAACACCAACGTGGGCGCTGCCATTACTCAATATTCACGTGTGTGTTGTCATTACACAACACCCACATGTGCACTGTCATTACGTATCATCCGTATGTGCGCTGTCATTAAATTATTCTCTATGACATAAAACCTGTTGATTCACGTAAGAAACTCAACCCCAATTACTTAGCAACCGAACGTAAACACTGACTTAACTATCACCTGCATCTCTGAGTTTCCCTCTATGTAGCTTAAACGTCCCTATGATATAACACCAGTTGAGTCACGCAAGACCCTCAACCCCAATTACGCAGTAACTGAATATAGAAATTGGGTAACATCTGTGTCTCTTAGTTTCCCTCTATGACTTAACTAACACCTGCAAAACGGCTTCGTTTAAAAGTAGGGGTTTGGTCCTCCCTAATCTAAACATTACGTGACACCTTCTGACCATTTAAAACTGGATCAGCTTGTATTGCACTGGTATAGCCGTTTAAAAACAGGGGCTCGTTTAGAATCCAGGGTGTTTTTTTTCCCAAAATCAAACATTGAGATAACACCTGCATCTTTTAGTCCCTTTTTATGGCAACAAATGTGAACATTGACGGAACTAATACCTGCAACAGGGCTGCTTTAAAAGTAGAGGTGTGTTCTCCCAAAGGTAAACATTAACGTAACACCTGCTAGGCCATTTAAAACAGGGCACAACTCGTATTTTTGGTGTGTCCATTTAAAAGAGGGCACCGTTTACTTGCTTCAGTTCCTGATCCAGCCTACAGCAGAGTAAGTAGTTTTCCCTTATCAGAAAAGTCACCTTTCCTTTTCCCATGCCGTGATACCGAAATTTCTAACATTATTTCTCAGCTTTCAAGTAGCCGTTCAGTTGATGGTTTTGGTTTGAGCTGTAATGTTCGTAAAAAAATTGGTCAGTTTGTTTCTAACCCCATCTCACACATTCTGGTGTTTTTTCCTCATTTATTTAAGGTTGCTAATGCTGTACCTTTGTTTAAAAAAGGTGATTCATCTCTAAATTCAAACTATAGACCTATTTCTCTCCTTCCTGTAATCTCTAAGGTTGTTGAAAAAGTAGTGTATTGTAGACTCTCTTCATTTGTATTTATTACTAATACGACTGCAGGAATTTCTCTCATAACTAACCATGAGTATGGCTTTCATCAAAGTTTTTCTACCTTGCATGCACTTTCAGATGCAACAGAATTTGTGCGCGTTAACCTTGACAAAAGCTTGTGTGTTTTGGGTCTATTTCTTGACTTTTCAAGGGATTTTGATATGGTCGTTCTTTCTGTTCTTTTGTCTAAATTATCTTCATTTGGAGTGAATGGAGTCCCACTTGAATGATTTATGTCTTACCTCTCAGGGAGATCTCAGTATGTTTTGGTTAATGGTACTTCTTCCTCTTCCTTGCCTATTTTGAAAGGTGTCCCTGAGGGCTCTGTGCTTGGACCACTTTTATCTTTAATTTATATTAATTATCTTGTTGATGGTCTTCATCCCCTTGTGCACCCTATTGTTTTTTGCTGATGACAGTAACTTTCTCATTGTTTCAGTGGACCTGCCATCTGCCACTTCTTTAGCTCAAGGTCTTCTTGATAAAGTAAAAGATTGGTGCTGGTCAAATGGTATGACTCTCAACAGCCAAAAAAGTGCCATTATACAATTTAGGACCCCTTATCGTATGAGAGACGCAAGGGAGCAAACCATCCTGACTTATGGGAATGATATTATACCACAAGCTACTATAGTGAAATTTCTTGGTGTGTATCTTGACTGTTTTCTTTCTTTTAAGCCCCATATAACTCATACCTGTTCCCCTGTCCTCCGCCAATCTTCAATGTTATACAGGGTTAACTCATTTCTTCCCCCAGATGTTATGCTTTCTCTTTATTATGTTTTTATTTTTCCTTTCCTTTCTTATTGCTGTTCTGTCTGGGGTAGTACTAATAAATCTCTTCTCTGCTCACTTCAAAGAGCCCAAAATAGGGCTGTAAGGCTACTTTTCTTCTACCTCGTTTTTACCCTTCCTCTGATCCTTTTAATGATACCGGAATAGCTCCACTGGATCGTATTGTGGGTAAAAGTTACCTTTATTTAGCACATTCTGCTTTTCTAGGTACCCTTCCACCATCTCTGCAGCAGTTTCTCTTTCTGTCTGGCTCAGGTAAGTACTCTTCTTTTTTACGTAGCTCTTATGGCAGATTCATTTTACCTAAACGATCATCAACAGAAGGTCAGAGGTCTCCTGTTTATCAATCTACTTTACCATGGAACTCCATCCCTCCTGATGTCCGTCTATCTCTTCCTGCAAAGGCAGTTTCTCACCGGGTGTTTTCCAGTATAGTATTTTCCCCCCTTTTTTTTCTTTTTTTTGCATTCCATCCAAATTTATATGTCTTCTTTTTCATTCAATATATTTTTCTGATTTTATTTTTTTTTTTATATTGGATCCTAATTTTCAATCTCTTTTCTTCGTTTATATATTGTTTTTTTCAGTTATTTGTGAAGTTTCCTGTTAATTCTCCTATTTTCATAAATGTCTTTTGATCCAGTTTTTTTTGTATGTTTTTTTTTTGTATGCCCTTTATAATAGTGTTTTTATTTTTTTGTTGGCCCTTTACAAGCTGAGCTTCTTGGGCGTGTATAATCTTTACGTTTGTAATTGTTTTGTTTTTAGTATAAATAAATTGATTGATTGATTTAAAATCCAGGGGTATGTCTTCACAAGTGTAAACATTGACGAAACACCACCGGCTCCCTAGGAAACAGGGTTCCCGTGAAATGGCGTAACACATGATTTCAGGCACCGATCGTATTGCGGGGGCGTGTCTTCCTGGAACTTATGAGAATCCAGGACTGTACTTGAGTCCATAGAAAGTAGATATTGCTTTGAGTAAAGCGCGAATGAAACTTGCGCTCTAATGTCTTTAACGCAAAAAAAAAAAAAAATACAATCAGTTTTGCAAATAACACTACTATTGATTTATTTTTTAGGTTGGGGGTCGGGGCGGCAAGGATACTATTTTCCAGTCCTCACAAGTCAGCTCTATAGAGCTTTGGAATTAAAAAAAAAATTTCCATTTGTGAATATCTGGTGTCCATTATATTTGCGAGGAAAGCCAATAATAATACCTAGGTCGTTAACTTTGGGGGAGGAACACAAAAAACAACTTTTAAAAACATCAAAAGTGTGAAACTTATCTTTAATGTAGCAAGTAGGCCTCTGTGTCAATAGGCCTAATCATGGAATTGTAATATTTCATTCTACATAGAGAAATAGTTTAATTAATTTCTTTTTTCCCCTATCTCTTTCTTTGTTTACTTGAAGGCTCATAAAGAGCCTTCAACCTTTTAACAATCAGAACGCAGAAAGTCAGTTTTATTTTGCTATATGTCCCTTTTCAAAGCTCTCGGGAGCTGATGTCATCCTCACTGGCATAGTCTTTTCGAAATTTTGACTATAAGAGAATAGAAGTCTATTTGAAAATTAGTATTACATATTGCTAGAGGGTGGGAAACCTAAAAAGATATGGGAGAGGACTGGTGACATTCCAGCCAATTTTGAACATAAACTCAACGTATCTTGAAAGTTTCAACTCAATACCCTCAGTCATTTTAAAATACTGCAGATTTTTTTCATAATAAACTGGATGTATACAATACCTCTTGAAATTTTGAAAAAAATTTCGAAGAAATGTGGAGGATAAAGTTGAACTGAATCAAACTGCAGATTGTCCAAAAGGCTTATCGGCAATATATCTGGAACAGCTTATCTTATCAATGTGAAATTTCGGGGATATCATGAGGGGATGCTCAACTGTCCAAACGGCAGCATGTGGTTAGTACTACTGTTGTTAATTTTACTGCTACTACTGCCACTACTGTGGTAAAGTGGTTTTACTGATATTTAGGGTGATGTAGTTGTAGATGCCTTTATTCTCCCTTTATAGGGGAGATAACTATGGTCCCTAAAATAGTCTAACTTTGGTCGCGTGCCTTAGGCTATGGCCGTACTAATGAGGCGCACTAGCTGGGCATATTCGAGAAACTAAATGTAGATTGTGAAGAGGTTGGCTATATCACAATACTTTTATTCACTTAATATATGTTAATACAAAGTTTGATAATATATATATATATATATATATATATATATATATATATATATATATATATATATATATATATATATATATATATATATATATATATATATATATATATATATATATATATATATATATATATATATATATATATATATATATATATATATATATATATAATATATATATATATATATATATATATATATATAATCTATATATATATATATATATATATATATATATATATATATATATATATATATATATATATATATATATATATATATATATATATATATATATATATATATATATATATATATATATATATATATACATATATATATATATATATATATGTATATATATATATATATATATATATATATATATATATATATATATATATATATATATATATATATATATATATATATATATATATATATATATATATATATATATATATATATATATATATATATATATATATATATATATATATATATATATATCAAACCTTGCATTAACATACAAGTCCCAAGTAGACCACAAGTCTCAGAAAACTACAATAATATATAATATGATACTTAGACACTTACAATAATCCGACAATATTCCAAGGTATTTCTAAATCAACGGACCAGAGGTCAGTCCGGCATAAAGTAGGTATCAGATTACCCCCTCCAATAAAATCTATCTTTTATACATTTTTATCAACCACACCTTCCTGGACCCAACCGAAGAAATTAGGTAGGAAGTGGTAATTTCTCGATTTCCTGTTAAGCAGAAACTTGCCAGGACCTGTTCCTTATCTTAATAAAAATGGTATTTTCTACACTTGTGTATTTGCATCTTAATATTTTTACTAAACTCCAAATTGACTTAATTAGAAGGCTTCGCCACAATAGTCCCCGTTTAAAGAAGAGTTACCCACAACTCTCAATACTTTGTTTTTAAAAACAACTTAATTTTGTTTACAGCTATTATTCTGCCATCTTTGGGTCATTATGTGCATATAACTTCAATGGGTTTCCTTAGGGTTATGTTTCTGGTCAAATATAGGCCATGGCCGTTTTTTTCCAAGGATTTCAATTTTGAAATTCATCCTTGTTTCTCTTTTTCTCTGTCTCTAAGACTGGAAAATGCTCTTTTTACCCTTTTCATGTGCATCTTCTGTTTTAGCTTGACCCCAAGTGGCTTAAGCATTATATTAGTGGTTCTGATTAAATTAGATTTAAAATTATATTCAAAACGTTTATAAATTAAGTTTAAATTTAATTCCATTAATAATTTAACTTATCTGGGTGATGTGGTTTATATACCGTTTTATTTTCAGATTTAGAAATGTCTTGGATAAATTACACATAACAATTTTTAGTTTTTAAATTTTCACTTAATTTTCTAGCACAGGGCATGTTCACATGTTTCAATGATATAAAGCCTTTTAGGCTATTTAGCACATTCTCTAGGCCTAATTAAGCTCTGATTTTATTTCACTTTCTGATGTACTTGTAGTAAAGTGTGTAATACTGCATACAGTTTCCTAAATACTAGTTGATCAGGTATGGTTTGGTTTCCTGATGGTATGAGATGTTAGTATCAGGATTTTATTTGAACTGGCTTCGAAATTTGTTACTTTCCCAAAAATGGCTCAAAAATTGACTGAAAAAAAGGATCCGAAAGAATGTCACAAAAAATTTGATTTCCAAAAAAAAGGCTGTATCTAAAATAAATATTCACATTAGGATACACATAAAGCATAAAGTGTTACATATATAGTAAAAGAAATACTCAATCGTGTGAAGGTTAATTACTTTTAATTACTTTACTCTACTTTTAATTACTCTAAACATAATATGCCACTTAAATAGAAACATTATATTTCTTGCTGACGATTAGTTTCATCATCCTTTTCAAACTTAATACTTAACGGATTATTTTCACAATAAAAATATTTAGACGTTGACTCGAAGTCAAACATTTAAATATAACATTTAAATCACTAGCTAAAACTTAAAGTAAATAAAAACACAGTATATACATAATCATTGTGTAATAAACTGACACAAGTATTTTTTTTAAGTCGCAAAACTAGAAAGGATATATAACTACTGGTTAAAACTTAAAGTATTAAAAAAAATAAATCACTGTATAGACTAGCATTGGAATTAATTACAATTAGTTTTTTTGTTAATTACTTATAAAGGATTAATTTAGAATACTTCTTGAATGATACCAAGCAAAACAAAAACAAAAACAAAAATACTCAACATATTAATTCTCTATATTTACATTTATATTTAAAATGACTTCAGTTATGTTTTTACATAACTTTATTTGTTTGAACACAAACAACAATTATGTACCTTTACAATTTATTTAGTCACTGCAATATTTGTTGTTTTTTACAACTTTTAAAAGTCCGTCAAGACTTTTATCTGATAAGTCTTAACTGCAATTAAAATATTTACAAAAAATTCAACTCCAACAAATAAATTTATACACTGTAACTGAGAACTGTGATTAGCCTCTATATGAGGGCTTGGCAATAGTTCACACATATGACTTTGCTATTTCCATTTCTGTATTCACAATTTTTTTTTAAGATAACAAATCCGGATTTATAAAGGTTTTCAAAATACATTTAGAACTGTATATACTTTCTCAATTACATTTGTTACCACTATATATATTTTGCATATATGACTATAAACATTTTCTTATCTTTGTTTTTACAACTTTGGTTCTATTTCGAACCAACTTGTGTCATAAATTGTTTTTAGCATACTATATGCCTGTTTTTTTCAAACTTTTGAGCTTTTTAATTCTTTTCGAATTTTCAGGTGATTAATAATAAGAAGAGAGTAAAAAATTATTAGTCTGTAATCTCTTTATATTCCAGTCTTAATGTCCTTTTGGGACAAGGCTCCCTCCCGATAAAGGCCTTCCGCCAGCCCCACGGTCAGCTTTGATACGAGTCCGTAAAGGTGCCCGTCAGGGAGCAGTTTTATCCCCAAATATCTTCAACAACTACATTATTGAACCTCAAGACAGCTGTCCTTCATCATGCATTCTCAGTTCCATTGACATCTCTCTAGTATGCTATGCTGATGACGCGCTGAATCTCAGCCGGACGCTTAACCGCCTTTTAGAAATATTCTCATGTCTCAAGTCCAACTACGAGAAAGTCGGTCTGAGATTTAACTCCCAAAAGTTGGAAGTCTTGCTTACAATTGGAAGCATGACCCTCCTACTAATATCACACTAGGTGATTGCTCAGTAAAACCAGTTGATAAAATAGTATAGCTGGGGCTGCCAATAGGTTCCTCATTACAGCATACCCACTCCCTTCTGATCTCACATCTTGAACGGCGAATTTCCAGCTCCTTTGGTTTGATCGTTAAATCCACTCTGAGATTTAACCGTCCACTGCTGGCAAGTATTTACAACGCTACCGCTCTGCCACATATATTATATGTAACCCCTTTCTGGAATTTATTGGCAAACCGTGAAAAGTCTAAAATCCGCTCTTTATTTTTCCGTTTTGCAAAGTACCTACTAAAATTGCCACCTTGGACAAAAAATAGTTTTTTTGATTCGGCGCTACAACCTAGCGGACCCAAATCTAGCTGTTGAGACACTTATTAGCCGGCAAAAAACAAAACCAGCAATTCTAAAGCACGAGTGGGCAAGTTTGCTTGTTTAATTTCCCCTTTTGTTTCATTTTTTTGTTCTTTTTTTATTCTTTTTTCTCCTTTCAAAAGTTGTTGTCTTTGTTGCTATTTTCGAAGAAGTTGTTGTTTCTGTTGTAATCTTTGAGTATGTTATCCTTCTGTTTCCACTTTTCGTACTATTTTGTATATTATTTAAGAAGTAGTTGCTTTTGTTGTTATTATTTTTTTCGTTAGTATATTATCTTTTTGTTTCCTCTTTTCGCATTTTTGTTTACTCTGTCATTGTACATTTATTGTATACGACGGGTTTTCAATATATATTATTATTATTATTATATTTTAAAAAGAAACTCTTCGGAGGTTTCCATGGAAATGACCATAGCAGAAGCTTTGAGCCTGGGTGGGGATCAAAGAGGAGTCTGAGAATTTTGACCACAGGTGACTTATTGTTGCGACTTTCTTAAATTTGGTAATTCTTGTGAGCATTTGGAAATCAAAGCTTAAACTCATTAACTGATACTAAGTGTCCTAACATTTTCCTTGGATTAAAAGTGACGAACTATAGGATGAAAATTTCAACATCTTCCTGGAGCTACTTCGGTCTGCATATTATTTCATTTAATTACACTTAAAACGGATGAGCTTTTTTATTTTATACCTAAGAAAATAGCTGGCACTTCATTTTTCTTCATAGCGAATAAACTATTAAGTGTTTTTGTGTCATTGTAATTGAAGTGTTTCTCATGTTAAGTGTTAATCATGTATTTTTCAGTTTGATAAATTTACTCGTTATAGATGCAGTTTATAATTTGACTGATATTAGGTATTTATCAGTTTATAATTTGGAATGAATCTCCAAAAAAAAAATGAATAATATCCAAAAGAGCAGCCAAAAGGAATAAAAAAGCAGCAGTTCAGCCTTAGCCTACATGACATATATTCTATAAAGAAGCCCAAAAAAACTTTCAAATGCATTTTTTTAATTTTGATTAAAAACCAGTTTTTAATACAAGAAGGCTCCTTGGGAATCCAAAAGAGCAAAAAAAAAAAAACAAAAAAAAAACAAACAATATCAAAGTCACCCATTTCAACTGTTTTAAAGGTGACAAAACAAATATAGGCAAAGGGCATTATGAAAAAATTAAGCTTCTATGTTCAAATTTATATTCACAGTTTTTACCCAGATAACTGACAAATTTCGTGATACGGTATTTGAAGTTTTATATGCAGTAATGCTCGTTGAAAAAAACACTAATTTTGATAATTATTTATGTTAAGAATATATAGCTAATAGTAGACCCCGAAGCCGCGCCGAAAATTGGCGGCGCGCCGCCAAAAAAAACGCCGGCGCGCCGCCGAGCTTGCATCAGCGCGCTGACGCCACCGCTGATTCTATCGGCGGCGGCGTCACTAATACGCCACCGTTTTTTTTTGTCTTTTTTGATTATCGATATCGACCTCCGGGCTTCAACCGTCATCCCGGCTAATCTGTTTCTTAAAAATAAATACTGTCATCTTGGGCTCGCCATGTATATCGGTTCATAGGAAGGAGAAGAAGAATTTTTCTTGAAACAAAAATTCTACCTTCCACTTTAAAATTCTGTTCATTTTTCTTTCTGATTTTTCGGATGAAAAGAGGTAGGTAAAAGAGCATTAGGCAATTCAGGATGTTGTCATAGGCAGCGCAATCGAGATGTCTAAGTAAAGAACAATGTTGGCACAATGTATTATTTATGTTTTTTGTCTTTTTTTTTTGTTTTCCATACCAGGGCAATTCGTATCGAAGGAGTTGTCGTAGAAACTTCAAAAAGGGCTCATTCGATTGGAAATTGGAATAACTAGTGCCCTTTTTAATAGTCGAAAGTGATTGGAAGGCAACTAACACCCCTTCCACGCCCACCCTTTCCCCAAACACATCCACCAAAATTTTAAGATAGCCATTTTGTTCAGAGAAACTGATTTCCAGAGAGAAAATATGTTTTTTGAGGAGGTTACTCCCCCACAACCCTTAGGGCAAGGGTTCTGTAGTTATGCCCTGGAGGTATATAAGATCGATGTTGGCACAATGTATTATTTATTATTTTTTCCTTTAGACCAGGGCCTTTTATATCGAAGAAGTTGTCGTAGAAAATTCGAAAAGGGCTCATTCAATTAGAGATTGGAGTGGCTTGTGCCCTTTTTAATAGTCGAAATTGATTGGAAGGCAACTAACACCCCTTCCATGCCCACCATTTACCGAAACACATACAATCAAAATTTTGAGATAGCCATTTTGTTTAACATAGTTGAAAATTCTGGAAATTTGGTCTTAGAGGATAACAACCACCCTCACAGCCCTTAGGGTAAGGGTTGTAATTTATGCCCTGGGGGCATATGCGGTGTTTATAGAAAGCGTTGTCGTAGAAACTCAAAAAGGGATCATTAGTTTGGAAATCGAAAAGCCTAGTGCCCTTTTCAATAATCGAAAGTGATTGGAAGGCTTGACATTTTTATAGTAGATCGATGTGGGTATAATGTATCATTTTTTTGTTGTTGTTGTTTAGACCAGGGCACTTCGTATCGAAGGAGTTGTCGTAGGAACTTCGAAAAGGGCTCATTCGATTGAAAATAGAAAGGGCTGATGTCCTTTTTAATAGTCGAAAGTGATTGGAGGGAAACTAATCCCCCTCCCACGCCAACCCTCCCATTTGCCTTTATGTTTAAAAAGTAAATGTTGCCTTAAGATTAAATCAAAATGCCCTGTGTTTATGCTAATTCCCAATAAGGCATCTCAGCAGTATCCCAAGAACGACTGAGGGTATTATGTTCAAACTTTCAGGGCTTCTTCTGCTCTTAAAATTTGACCAAATCAAAATAGCGTAAGTGTATCCAAGCTATCAAAGAAAGTAAACAAATTTGTTTGCGAATGTTATCAAGTTTTCCATTTCAGGTCAACTAGAGGAGGTATGAAACTAAATTAAACACTATTATTTGTGTCCAGATTTTTATAAGGGTCTATGTTGTTAAATTTTGCTGAAAATTGTTTTCCAGCATACAAATAGCAGGACAAACTACGAGTATAAATTTTTAAGAAAACGAAAAGATTTAAAGTATGATTTTCTTTTTCCCTGAAAAGACTATGTCAATATAAAACGAACAGAAATTAATTAAAAAACTGTTTCCAAAAAATAAGTTTTTTCAAAGAAAAGTAAAGAACTCCATTAAACCAAAAATGAGCAAAATTAAAGTCAAATAATCTACTAAGCGTGAAACTACCACAAATCAGCATCGATAAATAAATGAAACCAAAACGAACAGAAATTACAATAAATAACCGATTCAAACTCAAAACGAGCAGAAATTAACATAAGTTGGGCTCAAAACCCCTATGCCTTCCCAAGGCCAGAACATAATTTGTACTTTACTGACAAAATACAAATGAATATGCATTGTCAGTTTAATATACATATACTGATATTTAGTAATCAAAATGTTAATATTATTTGATATATTAAAGTTATAAAAGTAAAAACATTTATATTTTTTCAGTAAAGTGAAAATTATGTTCTGCCCTTGGGAAGGCATAGGTTAGGGGTTTTGAGCCCAACTTATGTTAATTTCTGCTCGTTTTGAGTTTGACTCAGTTATTTATTGTTATTTTTGTTCGTTTTGGGTTTCATTTTATTTATCGATGCTGATTTGCGGTAGTTTCCCGCTTGGTAGATTATCTAGAGCTAGTATAGAAATATATCTATAGAAATGAATTACATTTTTTTGCACAGTTAGCAGAGCACACTGAAGTTGAAGTAGCCTTAAACTTTGACTTGAAACGTTATATATTGACCACTTCTTTCAGAAAAGAATTTCGGAGGGTTATTCCGTGTTGATAAGAAAAGAAGGTAAAGGTGCAGTTTAGTTCCTCCTGTAGTGTAGTGCGCAGGAGCCCTATGGTGAAGGTGCAGGTTTGTTCTCCCTTATAAAACAACTTATTTCAGCAGATAAAAAGAAGAAGCCCATTTGCGGCATTCTGTCGGACCCCAAGGTCCAGTACTAGTATCAGATCCCGCGAGTGGCAGTTTACGCTCGTCAAGTTCTGGCTATACCGGCCACATGTGCCCCAGCTAAACGGCTTTTTAGCACGACAGGACTGATAGTGACTGCAAAAAGATCAATGGATCCAGGCAGAGCGAACAAACTCACTTTTGTTACATCAGTTGTAACTGAAGTGATGTGACCGCTGATTTAACATAGTTGGTTTTGTTAAGCCATGGTATCTGACATGTATATACAATGTTTCTTCGATGTTGTTATTTGTTGTTTTTTTTTTCACTTCCTTTTCGTATGTATTTGATGAACAGGAGATGTTTGAACTTCAAACTTTTAAAAGTTATACACACATTAGCCCAAATCATTAACAAGAAGGAAATGACTAAACACGGGATTTTATAGGAACAATGCGATGTTAAACATAAACACAACATAGGTTTCCCTGGGTCTAGTGGCTAAAAATGAGAATTCTACTTGGTGAACATCGAGAATTCGACGGTCAACATAAACACTTACCGCACGGCCCAAAAAATTCTTGTTTTTGTCATATTGTTCTTGTATGTTTTTTAGCCAACCATTTAAAAATCCTTACTAAAATCGAGGTTAAACGTGCTTGGTGAAGTGGAATTTTTATTATTATTTTTAATTAGAAAAATAGGCGCGCCGTGGCGCGCCGCCGGTCTAAAATCGGCGGCGTGCCGCCGCCGATACTGAATCACACATTCGCCGCCGTCATTTCGGCGTGGCGCGGCTTCGGGGACTAGCTAATAGATACTTCAACTACTCGTATTATGCAGGGGTTCTGAAACGCCACAGCCATTTCGTTTCTATCAGATTTCTACTTCTCTTGATGAATAACGAAGACCAGTTTCCAGCCAGCGACTTGTGAATTTTTAACTCATGAATAGTCTCGAATCTGTTGTAAATTTAAGCTGTGATTTGAGAAAGACTGATGACAACATTAATGTTTACGGTCAACGTTGATCACGCCGGCAGCGCGGCGCCAGCATCTTACCAGCGCC
This sequence comes from Artemia sinica, assembly GCA_027921565.1. NCBI lineage: Eukaryota > Metazoa > Arthropoda > Branchiopoda > Anostraca > Artemiidae > Artemia > Artemia sinica. The sequence goes on along the minus strand of JAPEVW010000106.1, from coordinate 349,610 downwards.
GCGCTGCCGACATCTTACCGGCGGCGTGGTGCGACGTGCTGTTTTTGGCCCCGCCGGTCTTCCCTCATCAGCGCGGCGCCAGGGTCTACACACAATGGTTTCTAAATTTGTTTAATTAACCCTCACAATCGGCAAAAATTTTGCATTTAGACCCTTGCTCTTTTGGGTCCCAACTAGGTTAGATCATTTTTCCCTTTCCCAAAGGCTAATCTTGTGCAAAACCAAAAAAAATGCATAATCTATAAAAGGTCAAATAATTTACCCTAAATAAGTGTATTTCTCTCTTGTCAATGTTTTATGAATTGTCCTCACGTTTTTTCTTTTATTGGACCTATTTTTTTTAATTTACCCCTTCCTCAACTTGGACTAAAGGCTAAGGCTTAGAGGGAAACAAAATTCTTCTTATCTGTCCCCTTTTTCCCTTTTTTGAGATTTTTCTTTTAAAATCAGGTAACAGCCATGACAACAGGTGATGCTAATCAGTGGCATCGTTGAGAGGGGGACGGGGAATAGCAATGGGGGGTAGTTCCTCCCTTTCCCCAATAATTTTGAGAATAAATACTAAGTAACTTTAAAAACTATTGCTCGTTATAAGTTTCAACTTTGTTCTTTACTTTGAGCAGATAATTTTTCTCGAATCAATCCATCCTCGTTTTAATGCAAAAAAAAAAAAAAAAAAAAAAAAATTTGATTACACTTCCTATTATGTTACACAATAATGTTTATACGATTATACCGCCTTCAAAACCTTACCAACAAGTAAATAGGTAAGCCTAGATAATGCCAAAATTGCGAAAATTACTACGGTTTCTTTTTCGCCTCATTTGCTCATTTTTCTCATTTGCTCAGGACAAATTGTTTGTTCGGGGTATTTTTCTGGGCTGCGTTAGATCAAATAATTCAGTTCCTGTTTAGGTTTTCTGTTCTGTCGGGGTATTTTTCAGTTTTTGTCGGGGTATTTTTGCTATTCAAGTTTTGCTGGGTCAAGTTAATAACCTTCTTCTAAACCCGTTTGCATTCATCAAAAGATTCCCCTTTTTTGTTCAGTAAGATTTCTTCTGCGAAGCTAATTCTCGGTAGGCCTAATCATACAGTCTAGCCTTATCGGGGTATTTTTTTCATGGCGGAGTTAAGTCAAATAATTCAATTCCCATTTAGGCAAATATACTAGACCTTGGCTGTTTGTCCGCAATCAAAAGGAGATTTACAAATGGAGATACAAAAGGAGATACAAAAATGTATGTATTCTTAGTTTGTTATTTAACTTCTATTTCTTAAAAATTGTGTTTTGACAGATAACTAATCAGTGGGGATCTACTAGTCAGTGGAATAGGTGTCTAATAAGGTTAAACTGATGAGGCTTTATGATGTTTTTGTACAATAAGTAGGACTAATGCATGGAAATAAAATAAAATCTCTCTTCGAGTAAAAATTGTTAATAAAACACACTTTTTTTGTACAGAAATAATCAGGGCTCTAAGGAATTTGAATAGTTTTGGTCTTGTTCAATCCTATACATATTTTAAGGTATATTTTGACCAATTTTGACGATCAAGATCGGTCAATATATACAATTGTTGCCTGTCATTTGTTTAAATAATCAAAACTTCATGTTTGGTAGATTGAGATGTCATTCAATTTTACTGTAGGTAGAAACGGGCTTTGACTCATGAGAAATCACGTTTTAAAGTGTTTTATATTTTATTTTTATTTATTGGGCCTCCTTTTGGGAAAAGCTTTCCATAAGATAATAGGGTATCAATTATGCCTACAGGTGATGTTAATCAGTGGCGTCGTTGAGGGGGAGGGGTTAGGGGGGGGGGGGGGCATTTGTCCCCCAATAAATTTGAGAAAAATACTAAGTAACTTTAAAATTATTGCTCGTTATAAGTTTCAACTTCGTTCTTTACTTTGAGCAGAAATTTTTTTTCGAATCAATCCATCCTCGTTTTAATGCAAAAAAAAAAGAAAAAAAAAAAAAAAAAAAAAAAAAAAAAAAAAAAAAAAAAAAAAAAAACACGAAAAAACAGGGTACGATTACTCTTCCTAATCTAATCTCCTTTAGGGAAAAACTTTTCGGGAAGTAAAATAAATCTTTCCTTAAGTAAAGATTCTAAATAAAACACACTTCTTTTGTACAGACAGTTATCGGATTCCAGAATTTTTGTTGCTTTTCCGTAAGGATTTGGGAAAGAAATAATATACAATCCCTTCTTTTGTAATTCATCAATTCATCAGGGCTCTTGGTCTTGTTCAATCCTAGACTTATTTTGAGATATATTTTGACCGATTTTGACGACCAAGATCTGTCAATATATATGTAACAGTTGCCTATCATTTATTTGAATAACCGAAACCTCATGGTTGGTACAATGAGATTCCATTCAGTTTCACTGTATGTAGAAACGGCTTTGACTCATAAAAAATCACGTTTATAAGTTTCTTATATTTTCTTTTTAGTTATTGGGCCTCTTTTTTGAAAAATCTTTGCATAAGATAATAGGGCATCATCCATGACTACAGATGACATTAATCAGTGACGTCGTTTAGGGGGGAGGGGGGTATTTGCCCCCCCCCCCAATAATTTTGAGAAAAACTAATAAGTAACGTTAAAACTGTTGCTCGTTATTTGTTTAACTTCGTTCAGTACTTTGAGCAGATAATTTTTTTCTAATCATTCCATCCTCGTTTTAATGCAAAAAAAAAACAAAAAAACGAAAAACAGGTTTCGATAACACTTCCTGATACGTTCCACAATAATGTTTATGCAAATATACCGCCTTCAAAACCTTATCATCAAGTAAATAGGTAATCCTAGATAATGGCAAAATCGCGTAAATGTACTACAGTTCCTTTTTCGTCGCGTTTGCTCAGGTCAAATTGTTTTCCCTGATAGGTAAGGGTCTTTTACCTGCTTAATCTATCAGTTCAATATAAGGTTTTCTTGATTTAAAACTTTAAAAAATAAATATGAATACACCCTCTACATCTGCAAATAGAACAGAAATGGAATTCTTGGAAAACGAGAAATCACTGAGCACAAGGGAATACTTATTGAAAACATGAAGAGAAATAATAAAAAAAAGAAAATGAGACTTAGTACTATTTATAATAATATTCGTACTATAGCTAGATAGGTCAAATCGGTTGTAGTTCAGTCATAGAAGTTAGTAGGGGGAGGGATCAGCTCCAAGAATCATTTAATTGTTTTAACTTTTTACTTCCAATATTTAGATCAAAACTCCAATATACCTCCTAATTCTCTTATTTGTAATTGAAACGCCTAGTGAGCGCTGATAACGTCCTACTCCTTGCGTTTTGGATTCACATAGTAACCCCTAAATGTAGAGGTGCCTCTATGTACGAGTACATTACCATTTTGACTTATCGCTATTTTCACTGTTCTAAATATTTCTTTTAACCAACACCAAAAAAAGGAATTGACTTAAATGTGCTGAGGATTTTTTTTATTTCCCCAGGGGTGATCGTATCGATCCAGTAGTCCTAGAATATCGTGAGAGGGCTCATTCGAACGAAAATTAAAAGTTCTAGTGTCCTTTTAAGTGACAAAAAAATTGGAGGGTAAATTGTCCCCCTCCCACGCTCATTTTTCCCGAAGTCACCCAATCAAAATTTTGAGATAGCCATTTTGTTCAGCATAGTCAAAAATCTGATAAATATGTCTTTGAGGATGACTTAAATCACCACAGGTCCAGGGGAAGGGCTGCAAGTTATAAACTTTCCCATTGTTTACATAGAGTATTGGTTATTGTGAAGTATACAGACGTTTTCAGGAGGGATTTTGTTTGGTGGGGGGGGGGGGAGGGGTCGGAGTAGAGGGTTACGGGGGAGGTTCTTTCCAGGGAGGATGTTTCCTTGGGGTAAGGGACATTATTTCTATGAAGGGGCGCGCTGGATATCCTAGCATTATTTAAAAACGATCAAAATTTAATTTAAAAAAAACATTTTTTCAACTGAAAGGAAGGAGCAACATTAAAGCATAAGACGAACAGAAATGATTACGTGTATGAGGGGGTTCGCCCCCTAGTCAATACCTCGCTCTTTACGCTAAAGTTTTTTTAGTACTTTCGAAAGAGCTATCTATTCTAATTAGCCGGCCTTTGTGATTCAGGGGTTTGTGATTCGATCTAAATTCAAACTTTAGCGTAAAGAGCGAGGTATTGACAAGGGATGAACTCCCTAATTTACGTAATAAAAACATACGAATATAGAAGTTCGTTACGTAAGTTAATTCGTAAGTTATGTCAGAACAAATTTTGAGAAAGCTATTTAGCCAAAAAAAAAGAAAATTAATATGCAAATTTCGTTTATAAATGAACCAAAAATTAGCTCTCTATGATGCCCATGTGTCCAGCCTAGCCTTTCCATTCCAGAAATGTTGCCAAAATTGCGCTTTTAGTGTATCATGTGAGACTTTATGACGGCCTTATCGAGTCTAATATATAAAAAATAACGATAATATATAAGAATTATCTTTTATGAGTTCTTAAACAGCTCTTTATGCTGTTTCAGCACCTCAATAGTGACGAACACAAAAAAAATAATAGGACATATTACTGCTACCCATGAAAATTTTTTTTTTTTCTTTCCGTTCAAAGGCGAGGGGAGTTGAAATTTTCCTGTATAAGGTTTCAATAATGGTAATTTAAAGGGTGTACTTTTCGATTTGCTAAGACGTCATTTTTGAATCACATGCAACTGAATGATGCAATGCGCGGGGTTGTAGGAATAGATTTTGCAAGATTTTGTCTTCTATTATGGACGCGGGAGTTTAAGGAAGTGTATGGGGGATATGGGGAAATTTTCAGAGCGTTGGCAACTGTTTGTGGAAATTTTTAGTGGTTGGAGGAGATTTTCCATGGGATGAATCCTCTATGGGGGAATCTTTGCAGGAGAAACTCTCCAAGGGAAAACATTCTAAGGAAGCAGCCTTCCACTGGGGGGAGGGATTTCCATGAATAATTTTCCAAAGAAGGGGGCCTCTTCAGAGTGATTTGAAAAAGAATTAAAGTCGTCTTCAATGAAAGTATGCAAATGAGTCTTTTTAGATGGAAACGTCTGTAAGAATTTTTCTTTGGGGGGGGGGGGGGGGGGGGGGGGGGGGTCAGCGAGGACAGAATTGTCCGTAGGAATTTTACAGGAAGGTTATTTTATGTTGGAGAAGCTTTATATACGGAGGATCTCCCTTTACGGAAGACAATTTTTCATAGAGGGGGAGCCAGATTTGCTGGCATTATTTGAAAAAGGATCAATAATTAAATTCAAAAGTGTTTAAACTAAAAGTAAGAAGCAATATTGAAACTAGAAACGAGCAAAATTTTTTTCCGAATATGATCGTTTGTCCCCCTCCTCTATACCTTGCTCTTAACGCTAACTCTTGACGGGTCGTTTGAATTTTTTAACAACGACCCCTTAAATACAAGGTCCGTCTAACCTTTTCGAAAATAAAAAAAAAACTTCAGCGTGAAGAGTAAGGTATTGAGGAGAGAGGAAATCCCCTCATATACGGAACAATTTTTGTTTGTTTGGAGTGTTAATGTTGCTCTTCGTTTTCAGTAGAAACAGTTATTTTATTTACAAACAAAATCCTGTGACAGCAATCACAGTTCCAGACCCCTGTTCAAGAGTCAAAAGTGATTGGGGATTACAAACCCCCTCCCACGTCCCCATTAATTCCGCGACTACATCCAATCGAAATTGGTCAGAAGTCTCTCTGTTTAACACTCGAAACAGTCGAAAGGTCTAGTAACCATGCCTCCTGGGATGCAATGCCTTGCACAACCCCTCGGCAAGAATTGTGAATTAGGCAATTTTTCATTTTTTACATGCACTACTTTCCAATAATTCGTGGTAACGAACTGTAAGTAAGGAGCGACCTTGCTTAATAGTAACCGAAACTCTAAAAAACTAAATTTTGATAACAATAGATATATCAAAAGAATCGGCTTTTTATGCTGATTTCAAATATATAAATTTAATTGAGTTTAGGCTTATCCTTCAAAGGTTATGAGCCCGAAGAAATGTTCCTGATTTTCAAAACAAGGAAAAACAGCCCTTAAAAGTCCAGTGACTTCAATGAAAATCACACCATCAGATTTAACGTATCAGAGAACCCTACAGTAGAGGTTTCAAGCTCCTATCCTTAAAAAGGTGAGATTTTGAATTTTTTACCAAAAGAAAGATCATGGATGCGTGTTTATTTGTTTTCTTTCCAGGGGTGATCGTAGCGACCGAGTTGTCCTAGGATATCGGGAGAGACTCATTCGAATGGAAACGAAAAGTTCTAGTGTCCTTTTTTCTCGTAGGGGCGGGAGTTATTATACCCTATTTAATTAAATCATGTAGTCTGAATTTAAGACACTATCTAAGAAGTATACTCTTTTTACTGTTCATTACAGGACGAATAGGCATAATTCCAATACGCATGGGAGAACTTCTTTTCTATGAGAGGGGCCAGGGCTGGGTAGAAGAAGCGGGCCCATCCGTGGTTTATCAAAATAGATCGCGAGGGGCATCTTTATTTTCATTCTTTTCTGTTAATACTATAAAGGGTCTAAGGGGTGCTGGTGTGTCCCCCATGGGGCGAGATGGGCTAAGGCATTTAGAGTTTCCTTAATTCAAGCGTAAATGATAAAAGACTTATAAGGGGACTGCTAGTCTCAATGTGACCGCCAAATATCTGGTGGCAGTAAAAATATAGCGAAATAAACCAACAAAATTGTTAAGTAGAACAAACAGACAAGGGCGATTACCAGAATGTTGGATCCAAGTCTAGTCGGTTCGATGAGGAGGGATATTTCTCGATTTAATCCGATTAGAGCCCCCTTAGCTAAAAATTGGGTCGTTAGGGCATTTGTCAAAGACACATCACCATAAACAAGAGTGGGGTCATTCTCAGTCAGTTAGATCAGAAAGAGGAAGTCGGGTCTAATACTGAAAAGAGATTCGTTATCATGTTCAATTCGGGTAAACAGTTCGGTTAAAGAATTCTCTAGTAGAGGAGATTGGGCGTGACTGATAGAAGAAGAAGTTCACAGGAGGAGCATAGAGGCGAAAAAGATCAAAACTCATGGAAGCGGTTTGCGGCTCACGAATGTAGAACGTCATCTGAGGTAATCATTAGACGGATAGCTTGATTATAGGGGACAGGTATACGGTTATTTAAATCAAGTAAATTATTTAGTGGTGCTACCATTTCATTTAACCGTCACAAGCACTAAACGACATAACATCTAACCGTCAGGACATCGACACAAAATTTATAAGTTTATATAAAAGTAATAAGTATATAATAGTTTAGAAACAAATTTCAGCTATGTATTTGCACATCAGGGGGGAGGGGGTAAGGCATAGCATATATTAAATACCTAACATAACCTAGGTTCCTTCTCCCCCCCTAAACCCCAAAAAACTAAATTTCTAAAACTTGTCGATGTCCTGACGTGTCCATGTCCTAACGGATTTTTTTGTCGATGTTATGACGGAATTTGTCGATGTCCTGCCGTTAGTGGTCCTGACGGTTAGATGTTATGACGCCTTCCCAACAATATATACCGGCAGAGACTCAATTTAAGGAATTACGTAAGATTCAAACTGAATGTCATCAAAATCAGAGTATTCATAAGACGAATACCATTGGAGCCCTGTTACTTTAATTGTTAGGGCGGGATTATGGATTTCACCAATCAAGGAGGCACACTTGTACCTCTATAAAGAGGTGACCCACCACAATGTTAAGCGATTTCAGGTCCTAGAGGTTGCAGAGAGACGGCGGTAATCGCATTTTGTAGCCCAAGCTCAAACTAAGAAACTTGCAAAATTTCATCCTCCTCCGACTTTATCTTCATGGGGTAAACTGGGCCGGAAGTTTGGACCCTCCCACCACAGCCCCCCTTTAACGTTGTCCGATTGGGCTGAATTTAGAGGTTGAGCTTTCCTAGGGCCCGGGAGCTTATCCTCGAAATTTCAGCTCAATCCGATCACTCCTTCCCTGTTTTCAAAAAACCAAATATAGCCACTTAAAATTCATCATCTCTTTTTTTTCTTCTTAGCCACGCCTACAGGCCACAGTTGGCAACGGATCCGGTTGAATGAGGACTCATTCGAAGCAGAATTCGACCTGTTAGGGCCTTTTGATATTTTCAGACCGAAAAAATTATCCCCCGAATTTACATTTACGAAAAAACCTCGTTTTCCTATATTAGCCCATGTTAATTTTTCCCACCACAACCCCCCTTTAACGTTGTCTGATCGGGCTGAAATTTAGAGGATAAGCTTTCCTGGGGCCTGGGAGCTTATCCTCGAAATTTCAGCTCAATCTGATCACTCCTTCCCTGTTTTCCAAAAACCAAATATCAAGTTTTTTTGGGAATTTGCTTGCGTCGAAAATAGCTTCCATATACTAAAAAACAATTACCATTGTATCTGTATAGTCCAGCGGTTGATACTTCAGACTTTCAGGCGGAAAACTTGGGTTCGATTCACCATCACAGCAAATTTTTATATACTGAATTTAGACTTTGAAAAGAAACTCAATTTTTTTTTAAATTATTTAAAAAAAAATTACGTTTTCTAAAGAGTTAAAGAGGCTGAGTTACAAGGTCGACCCTTAAAACGTACAGGGATTAGGAGGCACAGTTGGGGGGCTGTTAAAGAGGCTGAGTCACAAGTTCGAACCTTAAAACGTACAGGGATTAGGAGGCACCCTGTACGACGTGATTTGAGTATTCAGGAATTAAAAGCCTTAACACAAGAATGTTCAAGAGCGGGGGGTTTGGGGGGCGGCAGCCCCCCAACTTTTAACTCCTGACACGATCAGCTAACAGTTAGTCAAGCAATAATAAGTAATAAACTGTACAAAAACGTGCAGAAATTATTTGAAAAAAACTACGTTTTCTAAAGAGTTAAAGAGGCTGAGTTACAAGGTCGAACCTTAAAACGTACAGGGATTAGGAGGCACAGTTGGGGGGCTACCGCCCCCCCCAAACCCTCCACTTTCGCAGCCTTTAAATATAAAAAAAAATTTCTTTAAACTGAAAGTAAGGAGCGACATTAAAACTTAAAACGAACAGAAATTATTCCGTATATGAAAAGAGGCTGTGCCCTCCTCAACGCCTCGCTCTTTACGCTAAAGTTTTTATTGTTTAAAAAAGAGTTGTGAGAAAGTCAAACTTTAGCGTAAAGAGCGAGGCGTTGAGGAGGGCACAGCCTCTTTCATATACGGAATAATTTCTGTTCGTTTTAAGTTTTAATGTCGCTCCTTACTTTCAGTTTAAAGAAATTTTTTTTATATTTAAAGGCTGCGAAAGTGGGGGGTTGGGGGGCGGTAGCCCCCCAACTGTGCCTCCTAATCCCTGTACGTTTTAAGGTTCGACCTTGTAACTCAGCCTCTTTAACTCTTTAGAAAACGTAGTTTTTTTCAAATAATCATGTAAAGAAGCCGAATAGAGGGGAGGGCAATAGCTACTAGAATAATAGCAGGGATAGTAGTTCAGTTCAGACTGTCTCGATTGCTTGCCCATTAAGAAGATAACAACGGAGAAACTTATTAGAAAACAGCGCGGTCAGGAAAAAGCCAACAAGTGAAGTAATGAAAATTACTACTAATAGGGCATGATCGTCGAAGAAAATAAGTTTTGTTCTATGATAGGTGAATTCCCATTTTGTAAGCCTATTTAAAATCAATGAGACACTACTATAATATACTAATTTGGAGTAAAAAGCGATTCTTGTCAAAAGAAACCGATCCTCCGAAAATAAAGTTTGAATAAAATATCGCCAACAACAAAAATCTAATATTTGTCCTGATTCTAAATGTGCAAAATTTGTTTCATTATTGATATCTGTTCATAACAATGAAGAAGCTGGGCTTATTCGGAGCTTCAAACAGGACTCAAAACGTTCAAACCTTCAAACGTACTTCAAGCGTTAGAAAAAAGCATATCCAAGGGTAAAAAAATTGAAATTAGGTGATGTAAAATTTATTTACTAAGACAGGAAGGATGGGGTGCATAGGCAGGGAGTAGGACTCATGATAAATAAGGAAGCTGTGAAGTTTCTTAGTATATTAAATTGTGAGAAGGTATATATATAATAAAAATAGAATGCTAGTTGCTCATTTTTAGACTAAAAAGTCCATGGTATTAGTTATAGTAGTATATTACCCATCTTTGGAGCTTAAATCCAACGCATATATACTTCTGCCACTTTAAAATGTAGAAATTATAGTAATCTCTTCGTAAGAGTGGTCAGCGGGTGGATGAGGGTGATTCCATTCCAAACTTGATCTTAAATAGAGTGAAAATCCATTAACTAGCTTGGCCTCCCAGAGCTTGGCCTCCTAGCTGGCCTCCCAGATGCAAAAGATAAATATGAGTGTGGCAACTATAGATATTACTCTTCCTAATGAAGAAAAATTACATTCCACAAAGTATACGTGTCAGTGTAATCTGCATAACGGTATGGTATTCCGGCAAAACCTAAAAATTTTGCGGGAAAAAGGTTAAGTTTGCCCCTAAGATCATAGTAAAAAAATAATACCTTAAGAAGTATTTGATTCATTCTTAATTCAGTCATTAGGGGTAATCAGTGTACGAATCCCCTTTAAGTAACAAAAACATTTAATCATCTTTAATTGGGACATAAAAGCTACTTTTCCTTTAATGTATTTTTTTTTTTTCTCTTCTATTCACAGTTTATATAATTAGCAGTAAGTTTACCGCAGATGATTTCTGGCTCTTCATTCTCGGTGCGAACAAAAAGCTCCTCCCACTTATTTGTGCACTTATGGATTGGTATGCATGCGTCAATCAATGAGAAATGGTTAGAAAGTGCATTATTCGTAATTGCGAAAGCAGAAAAATTTTGGTGAGCCAGCCAAGTGGTTTGCAACTGCCCCATATCACAGGTATGACTTAATTTATATACAAATTATGACAATCTATTATTTATATACAGTGGACTCAACTGATTGGCCTATGTAGGATTTTATAAAAAAAAGGGTAAAAAAAAAAAATCGCGAAGAAAGGAAGAAAACGAGGACAATTACAACAGCCAGTGAAAAAATTGAAAAATTATGCAAATATTTCGGTCAAGACCTCCCGCTTGACCGTCCTCAGTGCAGAATAAAACTGATAAAAATATAAAAACCAAACCTTAAAATAAAAACACCAAACTAAAATTGGACGACCCTTTCCTAGTAACGGTGAAAGGGTAACTTTCACAGTTACCCTTTGTGAAGCGAAACTTGGCTTCAACGTTGGAACACTAAATTTTTGAAGAAACTAATTTTGGTTTCTAGGAATTAAGATGTTTTTAGGAATTAAAAATAGGTTTTGAAGTCTCAAGTTGGTTTCAAAGGCATTTTGAGAAAGTTTCTGCCAAAATAACGTGTTCCAGGGTAATTGGAAGGGTAATTGGACCGCTAATGGCAGATCAAATCAGAGGAGCTGTTTGTACGCACCGATAAATATATATATATATATATATATATTATATATATATATATATATATATATATATATATATATATATATATATATATATATATATATAAATATATATATATATATATATATATATATATTATATATATATATATTATATATATATATATATATATATATATATATATATATATTATATATATATATATAATATATATATATATATATATATATATATATATATATATATTATATATTATTATATATATATATACATATATATATATATATATATATATATATATATATATATATATATATATATATATATATATATATATATATACTATATCATACTACGAAAACTTTACGAAAAAGAAAGTTTTTTTTTTAAGAAAAGTAAAGGCCATTTTAAACTTAAGATCAGTAGAAATAGAAGCCTACAATAACTCAAACTCAAAACGACCAGAATTATTATTAAAGAATAAAAAAGGAAAGGAGAATAACTGGTACGGCTGTAACACTGCATATAAATTTATATAAATGTATATATAGTGGGCTGTAATAATGCAAAAGGTGCATATAACATTGGTTTAAGAATGGAAAGAAAGACAAAGAATGAATTTACAACGATAATCAAGTTAAAAATAAGTTTTATTTGTACAATGCCATAAAGCGATTACATTTGATTATGATATTTGGTGCTTCGCATTGATATTTCAGTTTTAAAAAAATTTATAAATTTTTTCTCAAAGGAAAATTACGTGGTGGGCTCAATCGTCTCAATCAGGAACCCTTATCACTATCTAAATTCAGAAAGTGCAAAGATTTTCAAACAGAGGTGTTTATTGTTTAAAAAAGCTCAGGAAAGGTGTGCCCATTTCATACGAAAACATTGATTGAAAACGAAACTAGTCTTATCTCGGCTCTCCACCAAAACAGGTAACTAGCCTTTTCAAGTATCAAAGGAACTACAATCTGAGAAAATAAATATGACGACGTGAAAAAAAAAAATGATAAACCATCCAGTAGCGGATCCAGAGGGGGGGGGGGGGGTGAGGGGTACCCCCCTAAAGTAGTGTAATTTACCTAATTAACGCTAGTTTGCATTAATTAAACTTGCTCCTAACGTAAGTTTATCGGATCAACCTATTTTGCGCCCCCCTAAAAAATCCTGGATCCGCCCCTGAAACCATCACACCTATTCCACCAGCTATTATAAGAAGTAAAAAAATTCCTTATTTTCACAAATTTCATCAATCCTGCGCCCCCTTTTTATAAAATCCTACATAGGCCATTCAGTTGAGTCCACTGTATATAAATAATAGATTGTCATAATTTGTATATAAATTAAGTCATACCTGTGAGATGGGACAGTTGCAAACCACTTGGCTGGCTCACCAAGTTTTTTTCTGCTTTCGCAATTACAAACAATTCACTTTCTAACCATTTCTCATTGATTGACGCATACACACTAATCCATAAGTGCACAAATAAGTGGGAGGAGCTTTTTGTTTGCACCGAGAATGAAGAGCCAGAAATCATCTGCGGTAAACTTACTGCTAATTATATAAACTGTGCTTTCAGTTAAAAAAAAATTTTTTTTTTAGTTAATTTCTGAACATTTTTGAATTAATGCAGCTTTGATTTGGCTCACCGTACATGAATAATTAAAACGAAATTCACATATTGATTTTCCTTTCTTTGGCTAATTGGCTTTCTCGAAATTTTGTTCTTACGTAACTTACGTATTAACTTACGTAACGAATTTCTATATTCGTATGTATTTACGACGTATATTAGGGAGTTCGCTCCCTAGTCAATTCCTCGCTCTTTACGCTAAAGTTCGAATTTTGTTCGAATCACAAGCCCCTAAATCACAAAGGCAGGTTATTTAGAATAGATAGCTCTTTTGAAAGTACTAAAAAAAACTTTAGCGTAAAGAGCAAGGTATTGAATAGGGGGAGAACCCCCTCATATACGTAATAATTTCTGTTCGTTTTAAGTTTTAATGTTGCTCCCTTACTTTCAGTTGAAAAAAATTGTATTTTTATTTAATTTCTGATCGTTTTTTTAAATAATGCTGGAAAATCTTCATAGAAATGTCCCTTCCTCAAAGGACATATCCTCCATGCAAGGATCCTCCCCCATAATCTCTACTCCGACACCGACCCCCCACGTATTCACGTAATTCTTGGCGTAATCAATTTTTGGCTCCGTGTTTAAGAAAGGAGTCCAAGCCTGTGCGGGTGTTAAAGTAAACTTTGTAAGAACATGAGCTTCCGATCCTGACTGATTTGAAAGCTCTAGGGATAAGGTGCAACACATCTTGTTCCTCCACTTCGACGGGAATTGAGTGATCCAGGAGAGTCTCTGAGTACAACTGCATAAGATGAAGCCTCGGATTCCGATGCATTGAATTTCGAGGGCCAAGAAGAGTTTTTTTTTTATTTTCCCAGGGGTGATCGTATCGATCCAGTAGTCCTAGAATATCGTGAGAGGGCTCATTCGAACGAAAATTTAAAGTTCTAGTGCCCTTTTTAAGTGAACAAAAAATTGGAGGGCAACTTGGCCCCCTCCACCGCCCTTACGAAGTACTTCCTGTTGATGAACATATGTTTTATGCCAGGAAGATGCTTCTCTTGTCACGCCTAATGGTCTAATGATTTTATTATTTACTTGTGAGGAATAGTTTAAAATGATGAAATTCAATAGCTATTTTCATCTACTATATAATCTACAAGAAGATAAGAGAGGCTGAAAAAAGGAATGATTAAGATTTGACTTAGATAATCAACCAAAGACTACAAGACCATCTTTTTAGGCAGCCATTTTGTTTGAATATTCTCTCAATCAACCTCTGCCACGTGATTAACAACCTTTAAAGAGTTGATAAAAGTCATTATTGTGAAATTGTTTACGTTTTACCACTTGTCTGGACTTGTCCTTAATCAAGGAAAATTAAAACCTTGGCCCAGGACATTATTTATCAGTATGTTATCTTTCCATATATGTTTGAATCCTATCTAATTGACCTGCAATTCCATACATAAATTAGTTACTTATGCATGTGAAGGAAAATATGTTAAGTAAGAAAACTTAGTTTATTTTAAGTTATTAACATTTTCCGATTTAATGTTTTCCCTATGTTGTACTGATATAAAAACTGCTGATGATATTGACCTGGACGACGCGGCATTTGCATTCTAATCTGATTAAGAGGTAGTTCCTCTGGGTTTGGTGAGCTTTTTGGGATTAAAAATCTATTTTGAACTAAATTATCTCTTATGGGTTGCCTCGTAGTAGTAAAGTGGATCGACTTTCCTGGATCACTCAACACCCCCAGTGCTCGTAAGTCCTTTGTCGATTCAGTGTGTTCAAATCCTTCTCAAAATCAGTGAACTACGTAAGAGTAAAGCCGACTGGAAACTTATAGTTAAGTCAAGAGATACTGATGAAGCTATCGTTGACCACATAAAAGGCAAGCAGCCCACAATAAATGCTTCACTAAGAACTCCAAACTTTATTGAGGTAGTGAAAAGAATTCCCGACGAAGTGGAGGAACAAGATTGTGTTGCACCTTATCCCTAGAGCTTTTAAATCAGTCAGGATTGGAAGCTCATGTTCTTACAAAGTTTACTTTAAACACCCGCACTGACTTGGACTCCTTTCTTAAACACGGAGCCAAAATTTGAGTACGAAGTACTTCTTGTTGATGAATATATGTTTATGCCAGGAAGATGCTTCTCTTGTCACGCCGAAGGCCATCTTGCGGCCAATTGTAATAACACCGTCATTTGTGGTAGCTGTGGAGCAACTGACCACGCGTCTGGCAAATCTAATCCAAGCACGTACTGGTGATATGATTGTTTTGTCTAGTATGTAAGAAAAACGGTCACACATGCTACAGCGTAAATTGTCCCGTTGCTAAACAGAAGCCGAACTCTGCTAGGCAATGACTGAGCAACCCCTGACATCACATAGTCTGATATCATGGAATATCAATGGGAAATTTGTAAACCGATCTACCCTCGTCCTTGAATTTCTTAGTGAATGCGACATAATATGCCTGCAAGAACATTTACTATGGAGCAGGGCATAAACTTGCTGAATCTTTCACCTTGTCATAATGTATGTTCTGTTTCTGTGAAGCAAACAAAAGATTGTGGTCGTCCTTCAGGTGGTTTAGTAATGTACGTTCGATCAAACCTAAGCTCTGACCCTTTGGATTCGGAGGATTAGTACCTTACTTAGAGTAAACAACGTGGCTATAATAATTAATGTCTATCTTCCCACTGACTACCGGGATGACAATCAGAACGTAGCTTCGCAATTAGTGTGTCTAAACTTTCTAAATGCCTGGAAAAGGCTCGTCAAGGAAAGGAAAGCTCGTCACTGGCTGGAAAGCCAGTGATATCATATAAAAAAAAACTCTGGTGTCGACACAACCCCCACGGGCCTAGGGGTAGGCGTTTGTAGTTATGCCCTGGGGGCATATAGGGTTCTTATGGAATGGATACTCATATAGACTTCAAAGAGGGCTCATTTGATTAAAAATTGAAAGTTCGAATTCACTTTTTAAGAGTCATAAAACGAAAAAAATAGTAAAAAAGAGAAAAACGAGGATTATACTAGCCAGTGAAAAATATGGACTAAAATGCAATTATTTCGGTCAAGACATCCGCTTGACCGTCCTCAGTGCAAGACAATAACGTAAAAATTTACTAATAAAAATCTGAATATACTATAAAAATTTAAAACTTTTAAACAAGGCACAACTAAAATTTGAAGACCCTTTCCATGTAATGGTGTAAGGGTAACTGAATGAAAAAATACAGTACTGAATGGGAAATAAATTTTTTCAGTTTATACAGAGCATTTTTAGAAGCTAAACGCTTCCCGGTAAAACATCATCACAGATTAGATTAAGTTGCAAAATGTGATTTATTTTTATTTAATGAAAAATGATCAGAATTAACTATTTCATTATAAATGGGGCTTAAACAGGTTTCTCCCGTGTCTCTATTGAGAGCAACTTTTCTGTGAATGTACTTTTTTATCTCAACTGCCTCCCGGAAAACTTGGATGAGACCTTTAACAGGGGCAATAATGGATGTGTTATTGAATAAAACGAAAGGGTGCGGGTTGTCATACACATACTCAGCCAAGGCGGAATTGTGCTAAGCGTCGGAAGTTGTGGCTAAACAGTAAAGACTTTCTTATCACCCACTAAACGGATGATATCCGTTGGAAGTTGTGGAGATGATGAATCCT
Source organism: Artemia sinica (assembly GCA_027921565.1). NCBI lineage: Eukaryota > Metazoa > Arthropoda > Branchiopoda > Anostraca > Artemiidae > Artemia > Artemia sinica. Next base: position 332,871 of record JAPEVW010000106.1, on the reverse strand, counting down.
TTTCCCACTTTTTTTTGTCTTTTTTCTATTATTAATTCCAGTAACTTGATGGGATAACCATGGCAAAACAAAATGTCCTTCAGATAATTTAATTATGGGATTATATGAGCTTTTGAACAAATTCTTATAACACGATCAACTAAAGATATAACTACTCATCTTTTACGCAAGGAGGGTGGTTGGAAGAGAAATGCAAATACCTATCATTATGTGTAGCTTTTTTGTAAATCGAATATTCAAGGCTGAGAGATTTGTTGAAGATTAAGACATCTAAAAAGACTTCTCTTCCAACCACCCTCCTTGTGTAAAAAAGAGGAGTATTTATATCTTTAGTTTATACCGTTACATGGAAAGGGTCTTCAAATTTTAGTTGTGCTTTGTTTTAAGGTTCTAAATTTTTTTTATAGTATCTTTAGATTTTTATTAGTAATTTTTATTTTATTATCTTGCACTGAGGACGGTCAAGCGGAGGTCTTGACCGAAATATTTGCATTTTAGTCCATATTTTTTTTTACTGGCTTGTATAACCCTCGTTTTTCTGTTTTTTACTATTTTTTTCGTTTATCATGATTAGCCAGTTTGGTCTCAGAAATTATTTTTTAAGAGTCAAAAGAGATTAGAGGGAACCTAGCCCCCCACCCTTTCCAAGCCTTTTTTTCTCAAATCCATCAGATAAGAACTTTGAAATAGCCGTTTTAAAAAAACAAATAGTTCAAAGACCATATAACGAAAACTCCGGGTCTACACAGCCCCCAGGGCCTGAAGACAGGCGTTGTAAGTTATGTCCTAGGGGAATATATGGTTCGCATAGAAGGGATGCTTTGATTGAAAATTTAAAGTTCTATTTCAGTTTTTGAGAGTCAAAAGGAATTGGAGGGTGACTAGCCCCACGCCCATTGTTTCCCGAATGCCTCTGATAAAAATTTTGAGATATCCATTAAGTTAAAAATTGTTCAAAAGTCAGATAACAAAAACTCAGGTGTCGACACATCCCCCCAGGGCCCGGGGCAGGCATTGTAAATTATGCCCTGGAGCATATATAATACTTATGAAAAAGATGCTCGTATAAACTTCAGGGTGGACTCATTTTATTGTAAATAAAAAGTTCATTTTTTAATAGTCAAAAGAGATCCAAGGGCAACTAGACCCCCCCCCCCACGCCTTTTTTTCCAAAAACCCATCTGATGAAAATTCTGAGATAGGCATTTTGTTTAAAAAAAATAAATTAAGGGTCGAATACGAAACACTCTGGTTTCAATACAACCCCCCAGGGCCAAGGAGAAGGTGTTCTAAGTTATGCCCTAAGAGCATGTATGGTTCTTATGAAAGGGATAGTCGTATAAACTTCATAGAGGACTCATTTGATTGGAAATTCAAAGTTATATTTCACTTTTTAAGAGTCAAGAGATTTAAGAGCAACTAGCCCCCCTTCCCTACGCCGTTTTTTTTCCCTAAACCCATCTGCTACAAATTTTGAGATAGCCAGTTTTTTTTTAAAACTTTTCAAAAATTAGATAACAAAAACTCCAGTGTCAACACAACCCCCCAGGTCCCGGAGGGTAGGCGTTGTAAGTGTTGTCCTGGGGGCGTATATGGTTCTTATGAAAGGGATTATCGTATAGACTTCAGAGAGGATTCATTTCATTGAAAATTGAAAGTTCTACTTCACTTTTTAAGAGTCAAACGATATCCAAGGGCAACTAGCCCCCCCCCTCACAAAATTTTTTTTTCCCCAAGCCTATCCGATAAAAGTTCTAAAATAGCCATTTCATTAAAATAATTCAAAGGTCAAATATATAAAAATCCTGTGTCGACGCAGTAGGTTTTATACATTTACAGAGAGAGAAGGAGGCGATACCCAAACTCCTTTTCGTAGTGATTTTTGTTCGTTTCAAGCTGTTTCTTTGCATTGATTGCTTATTTAATTTCTGTTCGTTTTAAGTTTCATTTATGCTTCAATAGCATTTTTTATAAGCTTGGTTTTCATATTCAATCTAAACATTACTAGCTTTAACATCTATTTATTCATTTATAATATTGCTTGTTGTATTTTTTTGGCTAGGATTGTTTATTTAATTTCTGTTCGTTTTGGGTTTCATTTATTCTTTAAAAGTAATTTCTGGTCGTTTTGAGTTTGAATTTTAACAGGTATTTGTATCTGCTGATCTTAAGCTTAAGATGGCTTCTACTTTTCTTTGAAAACTTATTTTCGGAAAGTTTTTTTTAATTAATTTTAAAGAAAACTGCTTGTTCAAGCGGGTGGTTGTTTCTTTTCCTTTTTGCTGCCAATAATCACAGTTCTTGTAAGCACTATTCTCTAGAAATGCTAAACCTTACAAATAGACGCCAATTGAACTGGCTCTTTCAGTAAAAGAGCACTTTGAAGATAATCTTGATAAATTTATTAACAATGAAGCAATTGTCGATGACGAGAAATTATTTTTCTTCAAAATGTACTTTGACGAGTTGATTTAGGCATAAACCTTACCGTGAAAGACCACTCAAAGTAAATATCATGGATCAACCTCCAACTTCTGTAATAGTAAGGATTGACTGCATTTCTCAAAATTAAAAAATAGTGTTAAAAACCCTAGACAAAATTGTGAGAAAAATGAATAAACTTTTTAGAGGTTTTTGCCAGTCGAGGGTGCTACAAAATGATTTTATTGTGTATCTGACACAAGAAAAAGAAATTATTATGTCAGATACTATGTCAGATGTATCTGCAGTATCGGTTCAAACAGACTTACTCGTTTTATTTTCAAAAATATGTTTGGCTGTACCCATAAGAAACCTCTTTATTCAATCTCATTTTGAGCTGATATTACATGAGATCTTTCTACTGATCTAATTCAGGTAGATCATTCTATCTACAGTAGGTTTCTGAAAATAGTGATTCCAAGGGTGTATCTCCTATTTTATCCAACTCCATTTTCGAGAGTTTTTTGGGATCTTTTCCGAAATTCATAAATTATTTTCAAGATAACGTTTTACTATTAAAATTAAATACTCTGATTTTCGTTAGCAATGAGAGAACTATAAAAGTTTAAGAGGAACGTGTGACTCAATTTCTTAGCTTTGAAAACAGAAAATTGAATAGCAAACGCAACCAAAATCACAAACAGAAATTTCCCCTAAAATTAAATGACAGTACTTTGATCTACAGGAAAAATACTCTTCTTTATCTGTATATTTACCATTTATATTCGAAGAAAATATTTTGAATACTGGACTAGGAAACAAAAGCAGATTTAAGAGCTGTTATATTTCAATCTGACTTCATCTTAAAACTAATCCGCTTGAAAGCAGAAACATAGCTTGAAAATATTAAACATTGGCAGAACAGCTTCAGATATTTCTCTTTGCTATGGACCATAAAACTCCACCACACTGTGGAGTCTAATATATATCATATATTTATTATCGTTTATTATCATGTATGATAATATACCACCATATATATATATTATCATATATGACTTTGACTTGACTTGACTTTTATTTTCAACTAATAATACATCATACTTAACTGGCACTTACAACACATTTTTTGAATAACATTATCAACAAACGTAGAGATGGTAAGAACGTATGACGTTTTATTAAGCCACTATTGTGACTTGAGCAGCGTCACACAATCTTTTATCATAAACCAAAACTCATTCACTCTTTCTACTCTTTTTCATACCATTCAATACAAATTAACTCAATTTAACTTTTTTTTTAACATTTTGTTTTACAACTTAATTACAATTTAACATTGAGTTCACTATTAGAGGAAAAAAAAAAAAAAAAAAAAAAAAAAAAAAAAAAAAAAAAAAAAAAATTAATTCCCACCCACAAAAACTTTTTTAATCTAATTTTAAACTGAAAACTGGTTTTTTGACTCCCTAATGCTCTCCGGGAAACCATTCCACAAATTAACTGCATAATTTCTAATTGCAAAACTAGATCGACTCGTACTCCTTACTTCTGAGACTAAGCTTCCACGACCTCTAGTCCTATGATGATGATAATCAGAATTAAACTTAAAAAAATCTCTAAAATATTCTGGAGATAATCTATTAAGCACCTGGTAAGTAAACACTCCCGCCTGATGGTCCCTGATCTGATGAATATTTAAAATTCTAAAACTAATAAAAGATTCACCGCGTATGCTCATACTGAACAAACTCACCCAGTACTCGTAGTGCCTTATTCTGAAGAATCTGCAGTCTTTTAATATTTGAAGTAAAATTAGATGCATAAATACAGCAACCATAAACAATAAAAGGATGAAAAACAGTATGATATATATTTCTTAAAACACTTAAGGGTAACACGTGTTTCAAACGCCGCATCACTCCAAGACCTCGTGCAAGTTTAGAAGAAATCATATTTATGTGTTTCTTCCAACTCAAATTATTATCAACATAAAATCCTAAATATTTATTTTCAAAAACCTGTGAAAGCGACAATTATCAATACTACGGAAGCACTATTTACAATTTTTCCTACCCTACTAAAAATCATATAATTTGTCTTAGAAGTATTAACAGCAAGGTAACTCAAGGAGGTAAACACCCAAAGGTTTTTCCAGCGTTCGTTTTGCTTTATCTACTAGTTTCTTCCAGTGACTGTGCAGTAATCGTCAAAGCAGTATCATCTGCAAATGCTGTAAAACAGTTGCTTCAGGCATGTAGAACCTCAGAGTATCTATGTATACGAGAAAGAGTAATGGACCAAGGACTGAGCCCTGAGGAACTCCACATTTTACAGGATAGACTCCGCTAACGATGTCATCTATCATTACTTTAGTTGACCTTCCATACAAGTTACAAAAAAAATTTATTTAAACCAATCCAAGCAAACATCTTTTATCCCCAGACTAGATAGGCGTTCTAACACAGCAGCAACTCAAAATCCACAGTGTCGAAGGCTTTTTTGAAGTCAACAAAGATCGTTAAAGGATAAGACCTTTTTCTAGTTCCATTGATTACATCCAGAAGATGATGAACAGCATGGCTAGTAGAATGTTTACTGCGGAATCCAAATTGGCTGTCACACAATATTCCTAGTTTATCCAAATATTCATAAAGTGCTCCTGTGACTTATCTTTTCATAGATTCTAGAAAAAATAGGCAATAACGATATCGGTCGCCAATTCGATAGTTCTTGTTTCTTCCCCCCTTTTTTATACAATGGTATTACCTTTTGCTAGTTTAAGACCACTAGGGAATTCGCCAGTCTGGAGTGATAGATTTATTAAGTTAGTTAGACAAGGTAAATATATAAACTAGGATAGCATTTACAGCCCTAAGATTAAGTCCATCTATTCCGGCCGAGTGGACTTCAGTCCTTTCACTGTGCTCTCGATCTCCTTTGCTGTGCACTTCTCGAACACGAAAAAAACTGTGCCCTTCGCCTCGATTATCAATAAAGGACTTTAACAGATGTCTTCTAGACTTTTTAGCTACGTCTTCCTTAACACTCGCGCCTATGTTCGTGAAATATTTTCCGAATTCATCAGCCATTTCCTGTTTATCAGTGATTTCACACTTCCATTCACCATCAGACTCTCTACTCCATCATTATCATTAGTCTTCCCTTTTAAAACCTCATTTATCAGTCGCCAGGTTTCCTTTTGCATCACCACTTTTACCATCAAAAGCAGAAGCATAATATGCTTTTTTCTCACTGCGACGCTTATGGTTAACTTTGTTTTCTGACTCGCTTAAAATTCTTCAAATAAACTCGCATTTTCCGGGCTCTGTAAATGTTTTTCAAAAAGCTGGTTTCGCATTTCCATCATTTCAAGCAATTCTGTGGTCACCCATGGCTTTCTTGGCTCATTTTTTCTTTTTCCTCATTTTCCTCAGAGGACAAGACGCCTCATATATCGGTAAGAGAATATTCATAAACCTGTCAAATGCTGTAGTTGCATTCTGCTCTTCGCTAACTTCATCCCATGCTATAGTACTGACTTGCTCTTTCAGCTTTCTCAAGTTATTATTTCTCATATCTCTATAAACTCTCTTACTTGGGTTTTTAGTCGAAGTTTTGATACTATTTATCATACAAAACATCGGGAGGTGGTCAGAAGCAGGTTGAAGGAGAACATCACAGAATGCTTGCCTCAATAGATTTGAAGAAACAAATATGTTATCAATTAATGTTGCCGACCGAGCAGTGATACGGGAAGGAATCAGATTCACTGGGTACAAATCATGAGATAATGCAAGATTTAAAAATTTCTAAATTAACACTATTTAAATTCAATAAATCAAAATTAAAATCACCCAGAATAACACACTCTGATCGATTTAGACTGGGCCCTGCTTAAAAAAACATATCAAACTCCTGAAAAAATTCCTCCGGATGAGCACCAGGGGGGGTCTATAACCAGGCAAACAATTAACTTTTTACCATTATTTATTTCAATCTCAATGGAAAAAATTTGAATCTTACCTTCATTCCATAAATAAAGGTCCTCCCTTTCCTCAAAATTCAATCCCTCTCACCAAAATGCAAGTCCCCCCCGCGCCCCATTGAATGCCGCGACTTCGATATCAGTTGGTAACCTGGAAAAGCGTAGGAAGAGAGAAGACTATACAAACTCAAGAATGATTCACAATTCCCAAAACATCAATCACACTATCAACATTACTTAAAAACTGAACAATTTCTTCAAAAGCCGACGTTATGTGGCAATTCCATTGAGCAACACACCAAACTATACAACTCTTTTTTAATTTGACCAAACTCTTCAAAACGAACGTAGCGGCTAGGACGGAGTGGCTTGGGGCATTCATCAACTCGATCTTGAAAATGGAGTCCTATCTGATGTGATAAAACATCATCAACTAAGAGCGAATTTTTTTTCAGGCAACTCTAACCGAGGTATTGGGAGTAAACTAACCATAATAAGAAAGTAAAATAAAAAGCCACGATCTTGTTTGCTTCATTAGGGGATAAAACCCATACATAAACTAGAAAGAAAGGAAATAGGAATAACTGAATAATAATAAGAATAGATAAACACATATAAAGACCCAAAATTTAAACAAAAAAAAAAAAAAACACATATAAAGACTCATAAATTGAATAGGAATAATTGAATAATAATAAGAATAGATAAACACATATAAAGACTCAAATTTAAATACAAAAAAAAACACATATAAAGACTCAAAATTTAAATACAAAAAAAAAAAAAAAAAAAAAAAAAAAAAGACACTCAATCGCGATCGAATATGTCATTCAGAGACCAAAGTCTACGAGCAGAAGTTGCATTCTCCGGACGGACGTAGATCCGACCTTGGTTTGACCACACGAACTTATTGCCGTATTTTTCCCTTGCAGCATTCAAACAATTTCTCTTTTTTCTTTGTTAAGTTCTCAGCCACAAAAATCTTCGTGTTCACAAGGTTTTTTTTGCAACAAAAAACTTTCACAGCTGTGTGACGGTCTTTAAACTTCACTAAAACAGGAGCAATTTTATCAGGGCGGCTATCAACAGAGTTCAACCGAAACCTATGCACAGATATAACATCACTATCAGCAAGACCTGAGAACGTATATCATATATGATATATGTATGATAATGTATATCATATATATAATATATGTCAGCATGGCCAGTGGTTCACACTGTCCATAAGAACTGCAGATATAAAACCCTTAACACTTTGTTGCAAAAAAAAAACAAAAAACAAATAGGCAGCAAAGAAAAAAAAACATGACAAGTGTAGTGTTACTTCCAAAACAAGATTAAGAAAAATAGTAATAGATAAACTGCCCAGTTGCTCCATTTAGAAAAAAAAAATGTTTTAAATATTGACATAGTTGCAGTCTCTGCTAGTGCAATTTCCTAAAAGGTGAAATATATACAATTCTACCCTAATATTTAAACCTAACCATTTTCGTATAGTTATGCTTGAGAAGGCGAACCAGAAATTTCAGTTTAAAAAACACAATGGTTTGAGCATTTTTGTGTTACAAGATTGGAACATAAGCATCTAAAAAAACCTACCCCTTTAAAATAAATTTTAATTAATATTTAGGCTGGTTTCAACTGTAGAACATAATAGAAAATTGCTTTACAGGTAGAAAAATGATTTTCTTGTTTCTCGAAATCTTAAAATTAAGTAGGAAAAATTTGATTCACTTACATTTTAGATCTAAGAGGCATGAAAAAACTGGTATTTCCTTGCATATCCATATTTGCAATGCTGACGATTTTTTATACTGTATATTTGGCTTCAGTTGAAGAGGAAAAACTCAAGCAGAATGATCAAAAAAAAAATTCAGCAAAACAAATTCTACAAAAGTTATACTTCTGTGGAACTCTCTTTTCGATTCAGTGGATTATTACTTCGGCTTTGGTAATGCACCTTTTAAAGAAAGCCATTGTGAATACACTGACTGTTATGTTACTAACGATAAATCATATCTATTAGAGGCTAGTGCTATTGTTTTTCATGCACCTACCTACCAACCATCTCAAGCTAGACTAGAACGACTGCCCCACCAAAGATATGTGTTCTTTTCATTGGAATCTCCAGAAAAATTCAATACTAGTAACATTTATGACAATTTCTTCAATTGGACAATTACGTATAGAATTGATTCTGATATTTATTCCCCATATGGAGAAATAAATAAGAGAAAAAAAAGAATTAAGAAGGAATTCAGAAAGTTTACTAAAGACAAGTTGGTGGCATGGATGGTTAGCAACTGCTTAACATCTAGTGGCAGAGAAAAGTATGTTAAAGAACTAAGTAGACACGTACCAGTTGAAATATATGGAAAATGTGGATCCAGTTCATGTCCAAAGACCCAGGGGAAACAATGTTATGAAATGATCGAAAAAAAACTATAAATTCTATTTATCTTTCGAAAACTCTCTTTGCAAAGATTACGTTACTGAAAAGCTATTTTATTTTGCTTCAGTATGATGTCATACCAATTGTATACGGTGCAGCAGATTTTGAAAGAATTTTGCCTGCTAATTCATATATCAACGCTATGAACCATGGTCTTGAGGAACTGGCAAGTATTTTAAAAGAAATAGGCAATGATCCTTCTAAATATCAAAAATATTTTTTGTGGAAGGAGGAATACAACGTGAGTTTTCGAGGGGGAAAAAGACATCCTTTCTGTGAGCTATGTAAAAAATTACACACTGATAGTGAAACTAAAGTATATACAGATTTCAAAAAGTGGTGGGTAGATGGTAGTAAGTGCCAAAAAGGGCCAATTTACAATTAAAGTTTTTTTTTTTTAACTCCTCAATGTAATTTTTCCAATCTTACCCATTTTTTTTTTACTATTGAAATGATATTGTTTATGAAAATTATAACCCTTATTTATTTTTTTCTGTTTATGAATATAACCATAGTCAACACAATGGTATTGAGTTAATAAAGAATAATGTGTATCTCATTTAGTATCAATCATTATCTTTTCCCACAATTCATGCTGTATAAATTTGAGGTGGAAGGGCATATTCGATCGCAAATTTTGAATTCTAGTGAATATTTAAGGGCTAAAACATGGAAGGGTAATATCCTGCACCTTTAATGTCCCAAGAGATCCTGTAGTTCCACGCATCACTAGATCAATATTCAAAAGTCATTTCAATCAAGATGATAGAATAAAAACAGAAAATATGCCTCTAGGGGCGAGGTGATAATAGGGGCCCTAATTTGGGAACGTGGGGATTTGACACAAATGTCCCCCTAGCTTTCTTGCTTCCACCCTAGATTTAAAAAAATTTCTTTTTCAGTATTTTCATTGAAAAAATTAAACAACTACAATCCCCCCCCCCTACTACAAAAATACATATTTTGTCTAAAACATGTTTTCGACCAAGATCAAACACCTTCCCCTCCCCCCTCTATTTTGAGACTTGTTCCCATCGATGATAAGCACAGCACCAGGTGCAAGAGCTCAAAATCACACCACTAGAATATGCTTTTTATACTAATTGCTGCAGAAGGATGAACTTATAATACCCTATTGCATGCCACATAGGATTTTGAACTGTATGATTAGAGGGTGCAACTTGGGCCCATGAGAACCGTTAAGCTCAAATTATGAATGTTTGAAATGAAAATATCAGCTACATATTTCATGGGTATTGTTTGATTTTTCACCAAAAATGTTGAACAGTTTTCTGAGCTTGGTGGTTTTGAATCTGACCCTGATATTACAAAATCAATATCCAAATCAAACCACTTCGAAAACATACATTTCAAAATGGTGTCGGATTTTCTCTAGAAATAACAGTTAAATTTTTAAATAGTTCGTGGTAAAGAACTAAAAGTAAGGAGCGACGCGACTCAATAGTAACCAAAAGTCTAAAAAGAGGAATTTTATATCAATAGATGTATCAAAAATATTGGGTCATTATGCTGTTTCCAAATATATAAGATTAGTTAAGCTTAGCATCAGAGGCAACGCTATAGTCTTGCCTATAGTAAAGGCCATACGGCTCCAATGTTTTATTATTTGTTCATTATTTTTTTCCCAGAGGCACTTCATATGGAAGGGATCGTCGTAGAAACTTCAAAGGAGGCTCATTGAATTAAAAATTGAGAGTTCTAGTGCCCTTTTAAGGTTCAAAAGGGATTGGGAGGCAACTAACACCCCTTCCACGCCCACCAATTTCCCCAAACACATCCAATCAAAATTATGAGATAGCCATTTTGTTCAGCGTAGTTGATTTCCAAATACAAAATTATGTTTTTGAGGAGGACACTCCCTCACACCCCTAAGGGCAAGAGTTGTAAGTTATGCCCTGGGGGCATATATGGTTTTTATGAAAAGCTTGGTCATAGAAACTTCAAAAAAAGACTCATCCGACTGGAAATTCAAAGGGCTAGTGCCCTTTTCAATAGTTAAAAGTGATTGGAGGGCTACTAACCCCCCTCTCACGCCTACCTTTTCCCCAAACACATCCAATCGAAATTTCGAGATAGCCGTTTTGTTCGACGTAGTTGAAAATTCAGGAAATTAGCTCTTCGAGGATAACCACACCCCCCCCCCCCCCCCACTGCCCTAAGGGCAAGGATTGTAAGTTGTGCCCTGGGGGCATAATAAAGTTTTTATAGAAAATGTTTGTCGTAGGAACTTCAGAAAGGGCTCATTCGATCGGAAATTTAAATGGCTAGTTCCCTTTTTAATAGTCGAAAGTTATTGCAGGCAACTACAACCCCTTCCAAGCCCACCATTTCCCCAAACACATCCCATCAAAATTTTCATATAGCCATTTAGTTCAACGTAGTTGAAAGTTCTGGAAATTATATGTTTGAGCAGGACACTCCCCCCGCAGACTTCACAAGCGTTATAAGTCATGTCCTAGGGGCACGTATGGTTGGTTTATAGAAGGAATACTCGTATAAAATTCAGAGATGGCTCATTTGATTGGATATCGAAAGTTCTTGTTCACTTTTTTAAGCATCAAAAGATATCAGAAAGTAACCAGTCCCCCCCCCCCCCCCCAAACCCTTTTTTCCCCAATGCATCCGATAAAAATTTTGAGATATCTATTTTGCTAAAAATAGTTCAAAGATCATATAACGAAAAATTCCGGTGTCGACACAACCCCCCAGGGCCCGGGGTCAGACGCTGTAAGTTATGCCCCTGAGGCATATTATTGGGCTTATGGAACGGAGGCTCTTATTAAATTCAAACAGGGCTCATTTCATTGGAAATTGAAAGTTCTAGTTCACTTTTTAAGAGTCAAAAGAGATTGGAGGGTACCTATTCCCCCCTCCCACGCCCTTTTTCCTCAAACCCATCCGATAAGAACTTTGAGATAGCCATTTTTTCAAATAGTTCAGAGACCCTATAACAAAAACTGCGAGGAAGAAACATCCCCAAGGACCCGAGGGCAGGCGTTGTAAGTTTTGCCCTGGGGGAATATATATGCTTCCTTTTGGAGGGATGCTCTTAAAAACCTCAGAGGGCTCATTTGATTGGAAATTGATTAAACTTTGGAGAGGTTTCATTTGAATGGAAATTGAAAGTTCTCGTTCAATTATTAAGATTCAAAAGATATCTGAAAACAAGTACCTCCCACCCCTCTATATCCTAGAGGCATCGGATTAAAATTTTTAGGTAGACACTTTGTTAAAAATAGTTCAAAGTTCATATATAAAAACTCCGGTGTCGACTCAGCCCCCCAGGGCTCGAGAGTAGGCATTGTAAGTTATGTCTGGGGGCATATATGGCTGTTATGGAAGGGATTCTCGTAAAAAAAATTCATAGAGGGTTCATTTGGTTGGAAATTGAAAGTCGTAATTCACTTTTTATGAGTAAAAAGTGATTGAAGGGCATCTAGCCTCCCCCCACACTCCATTTTATTTTTACCTAGAGGCACTTCATATAGAAGGGGTCATCGTATACACTTCAAAGGGGGCTCACTCGATTGGAAATCGAGAGTTCTAAGGCCCCTTTTAAGAGTCAAAGGTGATCAGAGGGCAACTAGCCCCCCCTCCCAAGACTTTTTTCCACAAATATACCTGACAAAAAATTTAAGGTAGCCATTGCATCAGATAAAATTCTCGTATGAACTTCAAAGAGGGCCTCATTTGATTGAAAATTGAAAAATTCTAGTTCACTTTTTATAAATCAAAAGTGATCAAAGGGCATCTAGCCCCCCCCCCCCCCCACCCCCCCCCCCCCCCCCCCTCCCCTCGCCCTTTTCCACCAAATGCATCGGATAAAAATTTTGTGATAGACATTTAGTTAGAAATAGTTCAAGGTTCAGATTAAAAAAAAATACCAGTGTCGACACAGCCCCTTAGAGCCTGGGGGCAGGCGCTGTAAGCTGTGTCTCGGGACCATATGAGGTTCTTATGGAAGGGATGCTCGTATAAAACTTCGAAGAGGGCTCATTTGATTGCTGATTGAAATTTCTAGTTCACTTTTTACAAGTCAAAAATGAGCGAAGGGGAGCTGGCTTCCTCTCCAACCCCTTTTCACCCAAATGCATCAGATAAAAATTTTGAGATAGACATTTTGTTAGAAATAGTTCACAAAAGTTCAGATTAAAGAAACACCGGTGTCGACACAACCCCACAGAGCCTGGGGTCAGGCATTGTAAGTTATACCCTGGGGGTAAATGGTTGTTATGGTTCACTTTTAAAGAGTCAAAAGGGATCGAAGGGCAGCTAGTAAGTTATACCCTGGGGGTAAAATGGTTGTTATGGTTCACTTTTAAAGAGTCAAAAGGGATCGAAGGGCAGCTAGTCCCCCCCACGTCCTTTTTCCCCCAACTGCATCAAATAAAAATTTTGAGATGGCCATTTTGTTAGTAAAAGTTCAAGGGTCAGATAACAAAATTTCCTGTGTCAACACATCCCTCTAGGGCCCGGTGACAGGTGTTATAATTTATGCCCTATGGGTATATATGGTTTTTATGGAAGGGGTGCTCGTATAAACTATAGAGAGGGCTCATTTGTTTGGAAAGTGAAAGTTTTAATTCAAATTTTAAGAGTCAAAAGAGATCGGAGGGAAACTACCTCCTCCCCCCCCCTCCACGCCATTTTTCACAAATGCATCAAATAAAAATTTGGATATAGTCCTTTTGTTACAAATAGCTGAAAGGTTAGATAACAAAAACTCTGGTTTCGAAAAAAAACCCCAGGGCCCTGGGAGAGGCATTGTAAGTTATGCCCTGGGGGCATTTATGGTTCTTAGGGAGGGGAAGGTCGTATAAACTTCAAAGAGGGCTCATTTGTTTGGAAAGTGTAAGTTTTAGTTCACTTTTTAACAGTAAAAAAAAAGATTTGAAGGACAACTAGCTCCCCCCCCCCCTTCACGCCCTTTTCCCCAAATTCTAAGGTGTTGTCTTAGAAACTCCAAAAAATGCTCATTCGATTCGAAATTCAAAGGGCTAATGCCCTTTTTAATAGTCGAAAGTGATTGGAGGGAAACAAGCCCCCCCCCCCCCACGCCCATCATTCCCCCAAACACATCCGATCAAATTTTGAGATAGCCCTTTGGCTCACCGTAGATGATTTCCAGATAGAAAATATGTTTTTTGAGGAAGACACTCCCCTACAACCCTCAAGGCAAGGGCTTTAAATTATACCCTGGGGGCATATAAGGTTTTTATAGAAGGTGATGTCGTAGAAACTTCAAAAAAGACTCATTCGATTGTAAATTCAAAGGGCTTGTGCTCTTTTTAATAGCAGAAAGGAATTTGAGGGCACCTAACCCCCTCTCACGCCCACCTTTTCCCCAAACACATCCAATCAAAATTTTGAGACAGTCATTTTATTAAACGTAGTTTTAAGTTCTGGGAATTAGGTCTTTGAGGATGAAAACTCTCTAAGAGCCCTAAGAGCAAGGGTTGTAATTTATGCCCTGGGGGCATATAAGGTTTTGTATAGACAACGTTGTCGTAGAAACTTCAGAAGGGGCTCATTCGATTGGAAAATTAAATGGCTTGTTCCTTTTTTGATAGTCGAAAGTGATTCTAAGACAACTGACACCCCTTCCACGCCCACCAGTGCCCAAACACTTCCAATCAAAACTTTGATATAGCCATTTTGCTCAACGTAGTTGAAATTTCTGAAAGCTATAAGTTTGAGCAGGACATTCCCCCCACAGTCTTCAGGGGCAAGGGTTATAAGTTATGCCCTGGGGTATATATGATTCTTATGGAAGGAATGCTCGTATAAACTTCAGAGAGGCTCATTTGATTAGAAGTGGAAAGTTCTAGTTCACTTTTAAACGTCAAAAGCTTTTTGAGGGTAACCAGCTCCCCCTCCCCCTCCCCAACACCACCACCCCCCACTCCAAAGACATCCAATAAAAATTTTGAGATAGCTATTCTGTTAAAAATTGTTCAAAGATCGTATAACAAAAATCCTGGAGTCAACACAACCCACCAGGGCCCAGGGGCAGTCGTTGTAAGTTATGCCCTGGGAGCATATATGAGTCTTATGGAAGGCATGGATGCTCGTATTAACTTCAAAGAGGGAGAATTTGAATGGGAAATTGAAAGTTCTAGTTCACGTTTAAGAGTCAAAAGAGATTGGGAGGGCACCTAACCCCCCCCCTCCATGCCCTTTTTTCCTCAAACCCATCCGATAAGAACTTTGAAATAGTTTTTTTTAGATAGTTCAAAGATCGTATAACAAAAACTCAGGTGTCGTCAGAATCCCCCGGGGTCCGGGGGCAGGCGTTTTAAGTTATGCCTTGGGGTATATATTGTTCGTATGAAAGGGATTATCGTATAAACTTCAGATCGGGCTCATGTGATTGGATATTGAAAGTTCGAGCTCACTTTTTAATAGTCAAAAGAGATCCGAGGAAAGCTACCCCCGCACGCCTTCTTTTTCAAAACCCATCTAATGAAAATTTGAGATAGACATATTGTTAAAAAAAAATAGTTCAAAGGTCGGATTTGAAAAAACTCCGGGTGTCAATGCAATCCCCCAGGGCACAGGGGATGGCGTTCTAAGTTAAGCCCTCAAGGCATGTATGGCTCTAATGAAAGGGATGTTCATATACACTTCATAGAGAGCTTATTTGATTGGAAATTGAAATTTCTAGTTCACTTTTTAAGAGTCAAGAGAGTTAAACTAGCCCCCCCCATACGCTCTTTTTTCCCCAAATCCGTCCGCTACAAATTTTGAGATAGCCAGTATTTTTGAAATTGTTCAAAAACTAGATAACAAAAAGCCCCACCCCAGAGCCCTGGGGATAGGCGTTGTAGGTGTTTTCCTGGGGACATATATGGTTTTTATGCAAGGTATGCTGGTACAAACTTTAGAGAGGGTTCATTTGAATGGAAATTAAAAGTTGTAGTTCATTTTCTCAGAGTGAAAAAAGATCAGAGGGCAACTAGCCCTCCCGCCCTCCACGCCATTGGGTGTATCGAATGGATAAACCCATCCGATAAAAACTTCAGGTAACCATTTTTAAAAAAAACATAGTTCAAACCATCAGATATTAAAAACTCCAGGGTCACACAGCCCCCCAAGTCCCAGGGATAGACTTTGCAAGTTATACTCTGGGGATATATATTGTTCTTATAGAAGTGATACTCGTATTATAAACTTCAGAGAGGGCTCATTTGATTGAAAATAGAAAGTTCTAGTTCACTTTTAAAGAGTCAAAAGAGACCGAAGCTTAATCTAGTCCCCCCACGCTCTTTTCCCCAAAACTCATCCGATAAAAATCTCGAGATAGCAATTTTGTTAAAAATTGTTCAAACATCAGATAACAAAAACTCAGAGGCTGACGCAAACCCATTTTTTTTACTTTGATATTGTTACTTTGATATCAGTTTTGTTACTTTTATGAATATTTGATTTTTATAAGTTTGATTTTCAAATAAGGAAGTTTTAAAAACTTGAAATTTTTTGCAATCAAAAAACAGACAAAAATTAATTAACAAAAAACTTTCCGAAAAAATAAGTTTTTCAAAGAAAAGTAAAGGTCATTTTAAACTTAACCTCAGCAGATACAAATACCTTTTAAAATTCAAACTCAAAACGACCAGAAATTACTATTAAAGAATAAATGAAACCCAAAGCGAACAGAAATTAAATAAACAATCATAGCAAAAACATACAACAAGTAATAATATAAAAGAATAAATAGATCTTAAAGTGAGTAATGCCTAGATTGAATATGAATATCAAGCTTAAAACGAAAAAAAATTTCCTATTGAAGTACAAATGAAACTTAAAACGAACAGAAATTAAAAAACAATCAATGCAAACAAACATACAATAGATATTAATGTAAATTAATAAATAAAATTTTAAACCAGTTTTTAGGAATCAGTATCCAAAACACTTGTTTTTAGTGAAACTATATTCGTCTTTGAACAACTTTAAAAAGAGCTAATAAATTAAACTGAATATTGGTGTATAATGATGTTAATTGCTGAAAGCTCATCAGTTCAAAGTGTTACTATAATTTTGATGTTTATTTTCAATATCAAGTACAAATGAAAATATTTGCCTTAAAATTGGTCTTCAGTAAAGCGCCAATGACGCAGTAGGCTTTAGACTTTTACAGTGAGAGAAGGAGGTGATACCCAAACTAGTGTTTATGGTAATTTTTGTTCCTTTCAAGCTTGATCTGCATATTCAATTTAAGTTTCACTTGTTTTAAGATTTATTTATTCATTTACTTGTTATCATTTACTTGTTATATATTGTATGTTTGTTTGCATTAAATGTTTATTTAATATCTGTTCTTTTAAGTTTCATTTATACTTCAATAAGAAAATATATTTTTTTCGTTTTGAGCTTGATTTTGATATTCAATCTAAGTATTACTTGCCTTAAGATATATTTATTCATTTATATTATTACTTGTTGTATGTTTTTGCTATGATTCTTTATTTAATTTATTTGAATTAATTAATTTAATTAATTAATTAATTAATTAATTAAGAAATTAATTTTATTTAATTTCTGTTCGTTTGTGGGTTTCATTTATTCTTTAATAGTAATTTCTGGTCGTTTTGAGTTTGAATTTTAACAGGTATTTGTATCTGCTGAACTTAAGTATAAAATAGCCTTTACTTTTCTTTGAAAACCTATTTTTGTATTTTTTTTTTTTTTTATTAATACCCATCAAAGACCACGAGTCGAAGAAAAATTTACTTAATTTTTGAAAAAGGGGAGAACCGCAAAATTTCAAACAATCTTACTGAAAATCACTCCATCAGCTTCAGCGTACCACAGAACTCTATTACAGAGGTTTCAAGCTCCTATCTGCAAAAAGGTGGAATTTTGTATTTTTTGCCTACTTACTACTTACTTTTGTGTATTTGTATTTACTTGTATTATTGTTTTTAGTTTTATTACTATTTAAATTTGTATTTTGTAGTTTTTACCAGAAGAAAGGTCACGGAGGCGTGTTATTTGTTTTTTGTTCTGTTTTTATACAGGGATGATCGTATCGAGTTAATGGTCCTAGAATACTGAGAGAGGGCTCATTCAAACGCAATTTAAAAATTATAGCGCCCTTTTTAAGCGAAAAAAAATATTGAAGGGCAATTAGTTTCCCTCCACGCCCCTTTTCCCCTTAAAATTGTCAAAAAAAAAATTTGAGATAGCCATTTTGTTCAGCATAATTAAAAGTTCCAAAATCTTTCTCTCTTGAGCCAAGATGACCACCCCCCCCACAGCCCCTGAGGATAGCTCCTTAAGTTTTCGCAATGTGCGTATTGTTTACGTACAGTGTTTGTTATTGCTAAGTTTATGTTCATTTTTGGGTGGGGAGGGGTGGTGAATTTTTCTGTTTGGGGATTTTCCACGAGGAAAAGTTTCTATTGAGAGGGAATTTTTCTTGGATGGAACTTTTCAGGGGAAATTTTATACCGGGGAGGGGGGATTTTTCAAAATTCCTATACGAAATTCTAATTATTTGTCTAACTTTCTCTTTGCCGACTCAATTTTACGTGCGTGTGAAAATGTTAAGCGTAATTGTTTGGGTAAGTTTCACACGGGATGGAATTGTCTAGAGGATCTTTCCGTGGGGAGGGGATTTTTCCGTGGAGACGGAGCCGGATTTCTCGGCATTCTTTAAAAAACCATCAGAAATTTAAATAGTTTTTTCAACTGAAAGTAAGGAGCAAAATTAAAACTTAAAACTAACAGAAATTATTACGTGTATGAAGGGGATTATCCCCCTCTCAATACCTTGGCTTTTAAGCTAAAGTTTAATTTTGCCCCAAGTCCTTGAGAGCAACTCCTGAACCACAAGGGTTGTTTAATTAGAATAATAGAAAGCGTTTTTAAAAGTGGTAAGAAAAACTTTATAATCTAACTTAATAATTTTTTTTCGTTTTAATTTTTAATGGCACTCCTTACTTTCAGTTTAAAGAACCATTTTTTTTTTAATTTAGCATTGATTGTAAATCTGAGGCTAATATTGCAATATAAAGTAGAAAATCTTTGTGCAATTACTCCTACACGACTACTTCCATTATAAATTTAAATTTTTCTACTTGAATTTCCATAAATTTCCTACAATCAGCTTACCGTAACGTTTCTATTAATGGAACTCATGGAACTTGCCATTAATAATTTACTTACAAACTAAGTAGGTTAAAAAACGAGCAGAAATTAAAATTAAAGAAACCAAATTCTTTCCATAAAGAGTAAAGTGTCTTGCTCACTTTATAATGTCATTGTCCTTTCAAAAGCACTGTAGAAAGCACCTTTTTAGGAGATACCTGAGGTCCATTTAGTGTGCGAAAGTGATAATTCTGTTTTTTTAATTCTGAGACTTCCGCTATGGGCGAAGTACTCTTAAGTAAGGTGTATTTGTTTCCTAGTGCCGTCAGTGTTCGTCGCACATTGCCACCAGTGTCACCAATGATTATAACAGTGTTTGGTATTATGGTCAAGACTGACCATGGGTTCTATAGGCTCTGCCCTCGCTGATTTCTGAGCTATGGGCTTGCCGTAGCTATAACTGGTAAGTGTACGAAAAGTGTGTGGTTTTCGTAGTGCGCATGTGCCAAGGTATGGGTCCAATGCATCGTGCCAAAAATTCTTCTAGTACAGCTTTCTCGCATAATATAGAACGGTTTTCATATACCTAAACACTATCAACTCAACTATATCAAACTTTAGGCTTGTCAAAAATAAGTCAAAGATCGAAAAAAAAGCTTACGCCTTTTTAGATGAGATTCAACAGCAGACCTCAAAATAAAAATCAACTCGATCCCAAGAGGACAAAACACAAAAAAGTTACAACTTAGAGAGACTCAGAGGATGTGACGTTTAGCCATATGTCTTCTTCCATTTGTGAAATATGTCTCCTTTTCCTCAGTCGATTTTTACCCATTTCTAATTGTTTAATAATACTTCTTGGTCCTTGACGACTCATTTAACTACACTGTTTCTACTTGAGATTAATTAATACGTCTAAGAGAAGCTACCACAATGTTGTATGAAAAATGAAAAAAAAAACCAACAGATCATGCGGTGCTTATGGATAAGGAGAGGGGCAAAGTTAGGGAGTTCCAAAGTGGGGATAAATTTAACTTAACAACAGAAACAATAATTAGGGCAAAGGCCCAAAACCCTCCCTGCTAAGATAAATTAACTGCTAGCCAAGTAGACTGGCTGGAGCCTCTTGGCTGTACCAAGACAAATTGAAATGACACAGAACGTAAAATGCTCGACACCAACTTTCAAAATCACCAAATTATATTCTCTTACTGTCTTCCTTATTTGGTTCATTTCCACTGGAGCTACAGTTTGTCTACATGCTCTACTGTTATATCATCCGCTGGGCTCAAGATCCATTGCCATTTAATGTCTCTGTTAAGCAAATAAAGCTATTGGCTATATAGCCCTCTAAATCAAGTTGGGATTTTTAGGAAGGGGGACCCGCGAGGCATGTGGAACATAATCGTTCTAATATAATCAATAACTCTCAGTCATACTCTAAAGAGAATTCATTTTTATACACCAAGTCAGTTGTATAATTGGAAAAAAATTGCAAAAATCATATGCGTTCATAAGTAAGTAGAAGGCTATCTTATACTCCCACGACTCACCCCTGCTGCCCACCTACAACTTTTTTACATAATTTATGCGTGTTTTTATGTCTGTTCGTTGTCAGTGAGAACGAAAAAACAGGATTTTTCTAACTTTGATGGATGTTTTTTGGACGGTTATGTGTGTTTGGTCAATTTATTTGATGTTTTTCATGGATGTCAACATCAATTCATGTCTGTCTTATGGTTTTTGTCAGTGAGAATGAAAAAAACAGGAACTTTCTCACATTTATGGATGTCAACAGCAATTTATGTCTGTTTTATGGTTTTTGTCAGTGAGAATGTACATGCTCGACGCGAATGTTATGAGATTGTTTGGCTAACCTAACGTGAGAAATTGATTTACATAATCGGTGGAGGAATTATTGATTCACGAAGGGGGAATTAAGAAACATTATGGTTTCTTTGATCTTTAGGCTAACCTAACCTGAGAACTTGATTTACATAATCGGCGGGGAAATTATTGATTCACGAAGGGGAAATTAAGAAACAAACATGGCTTCTTTGTTGTTTGGTTAGCCTAACCTGAGAAATTGATTTACATAATCGCTAGGGGAATGTATTGATTCACGAAAGGGGAATTAAGAAACAAACATGGCTTCATTGTTGTTTGGCTAACCTAACCTGAGAAATTGATTTACATAATCGGCGGGGAAATTATTGATTCACGAAGGGGAATTAAGAAACAAACATGGCTTCTTTGATCTTTAGGCTAACCTAACCTGAGAACTTGATTTACACAATCGGTGGGGGAATGTATTGATTTACGAAAGGGGAATTAAGAAACAAAACATGGCTTCTTTGTTGTTTGGCTAACCTAGCCTGAGAAATTGATTGCGTAATCGATTGGGAAATTTTATTGATCCGATAACGGGAAACAGGATCACGTGTCTCCTTCTCAGCCAATCAGAGGGCTTGCTTACATATTAGCGGCGGAGGGAATATGAGGAATGGATTTTTGCTATAGTTTTATTAGTCTGTGAATAGAATTCACTAAGTTTTTAGTTAGCAGTGTAATAACTCGAGTGAACAAGTTGAGTTAGAAATATCCTTTTATTGCAACTGTTCTATTTGTAAAGGACATTTTCATGATTTTGAACATTCTCATGAACCTACTGCATGTTTAGACAGCATAGAGGCAGAGACAGATGAGAAGAATCTGGAGGAAACGAGAGAAAAATTATATGTGACATGGAGAGAAATTTATACCAGTTGCAAGTATGTTCACATAAAAGAAGGGTTGATATGACAGAAAAGGAAGATCAAAAGAAGAGACTGGTAAAAGAGGGCTTTCTCTATAGTGTAAAAGACAGCAGTGAAAACCCAATGAAAACTGTATATAAAGCAAGATATAACTCGGATTATTATGATGATTATGTTCTAAGAGAAGAAAAAAGTGGCCCTTAAGAGACAACATAAGAGGTCATTCTACGAAAAGGATTTTAAACAACGGAAACCATGGTGGAAGAGTTCTCATATATGATTTAACGTTAAATCTAATTATTAATATGTATAATGAGTTTTATATTGTAATCATACAATAAATTTGTTTGTATTATTTTAATTTTCATATACTAGATATATATATAGAGTGAGGATACCATCAGAGACTTCTGTACATGACTAGTTCATTTTGATTAGATCACTCCATAGAGTATTATCAGTCCACAACCAAGTTTTCTATCAATTATAACAAAAAATAATTCATTCTTTCTAATCTTTATTCTCTTGAAATATCAATATTCACAATGCTTTTTAAATAAACTATATCTGGTTCAATTATCTGAATATCTATGTCACCATCCTCCACTACCACTATATCTACCAGAGGGGGTGGTATACATTCAATTTCAAACTCCGGTTCATCATTTATTGATATATCAATCAAAGGGATGGGCCTGTATTCAAATAAATCGCCGCGTACTCCTATTGTAGGCAAACTAGGAGCAAACCGCTCGTCATCCTCTATGCAAAGACGGCCTGAAGGCCCCCGCCGTACCACATCTTCCGACGTATACGACAGACCATCTTTCGTATAATGTACTTCTAGAACATCATCAGTACCTTCGAAGGTTGTAGTAGTACAAAGAAGGACCTCCTCATCAAGTGAGAGATCCAACCAAGCCATACATCCTAAAAGATTGATAACACTATGATCAAAAACTAGAGTTTCCTGCAGAAAACCTATATTAGTTCAGATTTTACGGGAATAGTTTATTTTCGAACCAAAGAAATGTATTTACCATAATTTTCTTACAAAAACTAGAGTTCTGGTACAGTGGTGAGTTTAGTAGTAGTAGTAGTAGTACTAGATGAACCAAAATAACGACACTATTAAGATTTGAATGAATTTATCTCTCTTTTGGCAACTAAATACAGTAATAGGATATGATGGCGTCAACAAAGTGAAAATCCGCATAAGAACTCCAAACAGTTTTGTGTAAATGATTTTAAACAATTTTTTATTTTTGATCTCTTTCCACATAGCAATATTTTTCATAGTTAAGGGGGGGAGGGGTACTGTTAGATATGGCACACTGAGATTCATAACTATAATGTCCTCATGAAATAAGGCCCCACTTGACGGATATATATCTAATTTGGAATGGAGAGAGCCTGATCATTTGAATATATATTTGTGACGTATATCTGTATTCACACAAAAACTCTCTATATTATCTCTTATATACGTGTAAAATTCCATGTAGCGAAGGGGGGGAAAGACAAATTCCTCTATGTATATGAAGGTTCATCAAATTATAACCAAAATGCAGGACTTTTTTCTTCCTCAAATAAAGATTAAACCATTTTTCCATTAACTTTATTAATGTTTATTCCTTCAATGACTAATATTCATGATTTTTAATTTTCATGCTTTTGATTTTATATTGATGAGGAATTTAAACACAACTTCAACTAGTTATTTTTTTTTGTTCGGTATAGATGAAAGGTCCAATACCTGAGTTAAACTGAGAGGTTTCAATTTCAGGAAAAAATTACATTTGACATCATTTGACAATTTACTAATTTTAAAGTTTTCTTTAGTTTCATAACATGTTTTTTGTCAGTCATCATCTTTTAATCATTCACAAACAATACTAAAGAAAACCACTTTCCACGGTTTATCGATGTTAAATTATTAAGAAGGCTATTATTTCTTTGAAATATACATTTTACATTTTTAATTTCCATGCTTTTGATAAGTATCTTGTCCTTTTGGTGTAAATTGCAGCTGATGGCTTATCGCAAAATCACTGTTTCAAGTTTTTTCATATACTAAAATTGAAGGAAGCTAGAAAATGCAAAAATTCTTTTTACCCGAATATTATTCAGAGCCCAACCTAACTACGACCTGAAAACAATAATATAACTTATAGTTGGACAAAAGTTTTTTTAAATATCTCTTTCCTAACATCATTTGGAACTTGCAAATTATTAAAAGTAGTAACTAATTACTTAATTTTTAATGAACTTATAATTAATTGAACCAACGATCCAAATTTTTTGATACCACAACAATAAATGGCAAACGAAAAAAGAATATAAAAAACTACAATATTTTAAGATGTACAGAGTTTGGCTCATGAAATTGAATAGAACAACGGACTATGACAAATAGCTTCAGAATCAAAATCTGACCCAGTCGAATAAAGATCCATCTGGCATTTTTGGTCATTCATCCCCCCACCAAACAAGCAGTGCAGTTAAAATCTACTTAGAATCTATACTTAGACCTTGAAACTAGAAGAAACTAAATTTTCTGTAAAGTTATGTCTAGCGATAGACTTATTAGAGTGACAGAAACTTTTTTTTCCACAACCCACAAGAGGACATTTTTCAACTAAAAGTAAAGAGCTACTAGACTAAATCAAACATGTGCTGAAATAATAACGAATAATTGCTCAAACTTAATTTTCTGTAAAGTTATGTCTAGCGATAAACTTATTAGTGTGAAAAAATCTTTTTTCCATAAGAGAACATTTTTCAACTAAAACTAAAGAGCTACTAGACTAAATCAAAGATGTGCAGAAATAATAGCGAATAATTATTCAAACTTAAATTTTCTGTAAACTATTGTCTAGTGAAAAACTTGTTAGAGTGACAAAAACTTTTTTTTCCACAAGAGGACATTTTCAACTAAAAGTAGTAAAGAGCTGCTAGACTAAATAAAAAAAATCATGAATTTATGCACAGTTTAACTAGCTAGGGCTAAATTTGTTAACGATGGATCATTGAGGACATTTTTCAACTAAAAGTAAAGAGCTACTAGACTAATCAAAGATGTGCAGAAATAATAACGAATAATTGTTCAAACTTAAATTTTCTGTAAACTTTTGTATATTGATGAACTTGTTAGAGTGACAAAAACTTTTTTTTTCCACAAGAGGACATTTTCAACTAAAAGTAAAGAGCTGCTAGACTAAATAAAAAAAATCATGAATTTATGCACAGTTTTAACTAGCTAGGGCTAAATTTGTTAACGATGGATCATTGAGGACATTTTTCAACTAAAAGTAAAGAGATAATAGACTAAATCAAAGATGTGCAGAGATAATAACGAGTAATTGTTCAAACTTAAATTTTCTGTAAACTTTTGTCTAGTGATGAACTTGTTAGAGTGACAAGAACTTTTTTTCCACAAGAGGTCATTTTTTAACTAAAAGTAAAGAGCTACTAGACTAAATCAAAGATGTTCAGAAATAATAACGAATAATAGTTCAAACTTAAATTTTCTGTAAACTTTTGTCTAGTGATGAACTTGTTAGAGTGACAAGAACTTTTTTTTCAACAAGAGGACATTTTTCAACTAAAAGTAAAGAGCTGCTAGACTAAATAAAAAAAATAATGAATTTATGCACAGTTTTAACTAGCTAGGGCTAAATTTGTTAACGATGGATCATTGAGGACATTTTTCAACTAAAAGTAAAGAGCTACTAGACTAATCAAAGATATGCAGAAATAATAAAGAATAATTGTTCAAACTTAAATTTTCTGTAAACTTTTGTATAGTGATAAACCTGTTAGAGTGACAAAAACTTTTTTCCACAAGAGAACATTTTTCAACTAAAAGTAAAGAGCTGCTAGACTAAATAAAAAAAAAACATGAATTTATGCACAGTTTTAATTAGCTAGGACTAAATTTGTGTTAAAAATTCAAATTAGGAAAGAAAACCAAATGTTCCTGTATTACCTAAGTAACACGACAAAAAAATCAAGAGTTTATATACAGTTTTAAATTATAATCACGAAAGAAATTGTCATGCTACAGTTGCGATGTGTGTATAATATACAAGTATCGGAATTGTTCATGGAGAGAGAACCGGATTACACGGTATTATTTAAAACGATAGTAAATTAAATTTAAAAATTCACTGAAAGTAAGAAGCAACATCAAAGTTTATAAACGAACAGAAATTATTACGTATAAAAAAAGGGTCACCCCCCTCCTCAAGGCATCACTCTTTACACAACTTTTTAGAATTTAAAAACAAAGTTTATTATTATTAAAAATATTGAATAAAACTTTTTTATTTGATTATCTGAAGCATAGTTTAATGTTTTACTTTGAACAAACTACTTTGTTAATGCGTTACTTTTTATAAACACCAAGTATAAAGGCATTTAATTATCTTGGTGCTTGAAAACCAAGTTCAAAACTAACGATACTGTTTAAAAAAATCAGCTCCAACGCTTCGACATTGCTTAATAGAATTAAATGTTGGGGGTTTTTATCTTAGTTTTTGTATAAATCGTCTCGTTTTTGTAAAAAATCACAGAAAGTATATTTCTATGGTTCAAATATGTAAAATCCATGGGGGAAAATATAAATTAAAATTTAAACGTACATTAGCCATTGAAGGACGGGTGAGTTCATTTGGAGTATTCATTACTTTATATATATATATATATATATATATATATATATATATATATATATATATATATATATATATATATATATATATATATATATATATATATATATATATATATATATATATATATATATCTATCTATATTTCAATATGCACTGAAGTTAATGACATCAAACACTAAATAATATGCGGTAATAACGGCATATTTCCTTTCCTTAATCAAATTAATAAATGTTGACCTATAGGATCATGGAAAACAAGTTCATTTTATGTCTTCTTTTCATTTGCATAAGACCCCCAATGTCATAAGCCATTCTATGACTTGTTTTTCAGAAATAGAGTTATTTCTACGTGAACAAAGTAACTTCATATATATGAAAGTTCTTGTCATAATGTGCATATTTTTTCAAAATCGTCAAATCAATTTTTAGATGGATTTTTTTTTCTTCAACATAGTTGAAATACTCAATAACTATGTCCTTAGAGATAAAATAGACCCTTCAAGCCCCTGGGGGAAAGTTCTTAAGTTCTGGAAAGGTTTTTAAGTTATGAAATTTATACATAAGCCGGTTAAAGTTGGGATTGAAAAAGATTTTTACTCCAACTCGAAGCACAACAGTCGAGAGGGGGTTCATTCTAATTTAAAAAAGATTCTAGTGACCCTTTTAAGTAACAAAAAATAATTGGAGGACAACTAGGCCCCCCCCCTCCCACATCACCTTTTCCAAAATCGTCTAATGGGAGCCACGGAGCCGAAGGCCAGCCATCGGTGGGACCCCACCACCAAGGTTAGGATAGGTTAGGTTACCTAACATTTCCAGGTGGGCCCCTCACCCCCGGGGCCACGGGGACCGAAAGCCTACCACGGGTGGTACCCCACCACCAAGGTTAGGTTAGGTTACCTAACATTTCTAGGTGGGCCCCCCCCAACCCCCCGGGGGCCACGGGGACCGAAAGCCTACCAAGGGTTTGACCCCCACTACCAAGGTTAGGTTACCTAACATTTCTAGGTGGCCCCCCCCCCAACCCCGGGGGCCACGGGGCCGAAAGCCTGACACGGGTGGGACCCTCACCACCAAGGTCAGGTTAGGTTAGGTTAGATTAGGTTAGGTTACCTAACATTTCTAGGTTAACTTACATGAGGTTAAGTGGCGCACCACTTAAGAGACGATCACGTCCAATGTTAAGAAATATAAAAACCCATAGTTTCCTAACAGAGGAGTCAGATCAAAACAAAAAGTACACCATTAGAACCGCCTTGTCCGAAACCTCTATAAAGGAAACTTACCGCCCTTTGGCTTGAATAACAAAGAAAATATATTGGCTTGAAAATCAAGCAAATTGACTTTTACCACGTTATTCTCCACAAACGGGATATTATTTTCTCTTTTCTTTTGTATCCAGAGATAGCTTGGCACTGGAACATCGTAGAGGGTTGTTCAATAGCTCATTTTAAAGGAAATTAATTGGGTTAAAACCCTTTTGTAACTAAAAAATTATTTCTAAAAGAGAATAAATTTTTCCACCAAAAAAACTGCATTTTCGATGTCTTTTCACACTGCAGTCTTTCAAACATAATCGTATACCAGTATTATTTCAGAACAAGTTCTTTTCGTAATATTCCTCCTAGACCTATTTTACAAGTTAAAGTACTCACCCTTTTTCACTCCCAACTTTACTTTACGACTTTTCTTTTTAATAAAGTTCGGTTTAGTTTTTAGAAATGAGAACGTCCACGTTTAAAATACATCTGGTTTTATTAATAATATTTGATTTTCTTTGACAGTTTTCATAAAGAAGTGATGAAAAGTTCAAGTTCTCTTCCGAAGATAAAAAGTTACACTTTAATTCTGAGTTTTCTCAGTAAAGTGAAGAAAAGTTCAAGTTCTCTTCTGAATTTTTTCGAAGAAAAAAGGAAAAAAGTTATACTATGATTGTGAATTTTCGCCATGAAGAACGAGTTCAACTTTAATTCTGAGTTTTCTCAAAGAAGTGAAGAAAAGTTTAAGTTCTCTTCTGAAGATAAGGAGTTCCACTTTAATTCTGAGTTTTTTTTAATAAAGTGAAGAAAATTTCAAGCTTCCTCTGAATTTTCACAAAGAAAAAAAATAAGTGAAAGATCAATTCTAATTTTTTATAAAGATAATAAAAAGGCTTCTAATTTTTCAAAATCAAAAGGGTTCCTATTTTCATTTCTGAATTTTCTAAAATAAAGTTACAGATCAATTCTATTTTTTTCCAAAGAATATAAAAAGATTCCACTTCAGTTCTGATTTTCCTCAAAGAAGTGAAAAAAAATTTAAAGTTCTGTTCTAAATTTCTTATTAAAGACAGAAAAAAGTTATACTATGATTGTGAATATTCACCATGAAGATAAAAAGTGCCATATTATTTATGAGGTTTCTCAAAGAAGTGAAGAAAAGTTCAAGTTCTCTTCTGAATTTTCTCAAAGAAAAAAAATAAGTTACAGATCGGTTCTAATTTTTTTCTAGAGAAGATAACAAGGTTCCACTTCAATTCTGATTTTTCTCAAAGAGCTGAACAAAATTTAAAGTTTTGTTCTAAATTTCTCGTAAAAGATAGAAAAAAGTTATACTATGATTGTAAACATTCAACAAGAAGATAAAGAGTTCCACTTTAATTCTGAATTTTCTTAAAGAAGAGAAGAAAGTTATCTCAATTTCGAATTTTACCAAAGAAGAAAAAAAAGTTCTACTTCAGTACCGAAAGTTATCAGATATAAAAAAATGTAAAATTTCTGTTCTAAATTTTCTCCGTAGAAGATAGAAAAGAAGTTACAGTTGAATTTTCCACTTTAATTCCAAATTTTCTCAATAAAGTGAAGAAAAGTTCAAGTTCTCTTCTGAATTTTCTCAAAGCAAAAAAAAATAAGTTACAGATCAATTCTAATTTTTCTAGAGAGAACAAAAGGGTTCCACTTCAGCTCTGATTATTTTCAAAGAGGTGAAAAAATTTTAAAGTTCTGTTCTAAATTTCTCGTGGAAGATAGAAAAAAAAGTTATACTATGATTGCGAATATTCACCGTGAAAATAAAGAGTTCCACATAGTGTGTTTTTCAAAGAAGTGCAAAATATTCAAGTTCTCTTCTGAATTTTCTTAAAGAAGAGACAAAAGTTAGCTCAATTCCGAATTTTACCAAAGAAGAGAAAAAAGTTCCACTTCAGTTCTGAATTTTCTCAGATATGAAAAATTTTTGAAATTTCTGTTCTAAATTTCTCCGTAGAAGATAGAAAAGAAGTTACAGTTGAATTCTGTATATTCTCCATGCAGATCAAAAAGTTCCACTTTAATTCTGAGTTTTCTCAGAGAGGTGAAGAAAAGTACAAGTTCTCTCTTCTGAAGATAAATAGTTCCACTTTTAATTCTGAGTTTCCTCAAAGAAGTGAAGAAAAAAGTTCAAGTTCTCTTCTGAAAATAAAAAGTTCCACTTTAATTCCAAGTTTTCTCAATAAAGTGAAGAAAAATTCAAATTCTCTTCTGAATTTTCTCAAAGAAAAAAAAATAAGTTACAGATCAATTCTAATTTTTCTAGAGAGAACAAAAAGGTTCCACTTCAGTTCTGATTATTCTCAAAGAGGTGAAAAAAATTTAAGTAGTGTAATAAATTTCTCGTAGAAGATAGAAAAAGTTATACTATGATTGTGAATATTCACCATGAAAATAAAGAGTTCCAAATAGTTTTTTCTCAAAGAAGTGCAAAAATAATCAAGTTATCTTCTGAATTTTCTTAAAGAAGAGACAAAAGTTAGCTCAATTCCGAATTTTTCCAAAGAAGAGAAAAAAGTTCCACTTCAGTTCTGAATTTTCTCAGATATGAAAAAAATTTTAAATTTATGTTCTAAATTTCTCCGTAGAAGATAGAAAAGAAGTTACAGTTGAACTCTGTATATTCTCTATGCAGATCAAAAAAGTTCCACTATAATTCTGAGTTTTCTCAAAGAGATGAAGAAAAGTTCAAGTTCTCTTCTGAATTTTCTCAAATAAAAAAGTAACAGTTCAATTCTGAGTTTTCACAATGAAGTGAAGAAAAAGTTCAAGTTCTCTTCTGAATTTTCTCAAAGAAAGAAAAAAGTTATAGTCCAATTCTAATTTTTTCCAAAGAAAATAAAAATATCCGACTTTTTAATAAACATTCTAAGCGTTTGACATGCTATCGTATCCTAAAATAATAGAAATATAACAAAATACTGCATAAACTATTTTTATTGAAACAACAACATGTTGAATATTAACATAAAAATATGTTACATAAATTATTATACAACATTAATATTATTGAGCAACTTTGGACATTTTGAATCTGCTATCTACTCGCTTCTCTTAGTTCATAACCACTAGAATAATCATTATTCCATTTTGAGTCATATACAATTTTTACTGGGATGTCACATACAGGTTCAATACATGTTTCCTCCTTAGCATTATTTGATCCATTGTCCATATGATCATTGGTAGTAATAACATTCACTTGTGCTTTATTCTCCATTAATTTATCTTTATATTCATTAGTGATATCGTCTGCCAAAAGTCGAAATAGCTTTATTTCATTTTTAAGGTTAATTTAGACTAGGTTACGTGCGCGCACTTAACCGAGGACATTAAATCTCACCCATGCTTTTACTAAATACATTAAATCTCATCCATATCATCCATGCTTTTACCAAGGACATTAAATCTCGCCCAGAATTTTACAAAGGACATTAAATCTCAAAAACATTATTACTACCAATGATCATATGGACAATGAATCAAATAGCGCCAAGGATGAAACGTGTATTGAACCTGTATGTGACATTCCAGTAAAAATTGTATATGGTTCAAAATGGAATAATGATTGTTCTAGTGGTTATGAACTAAGAGAAGCGAGTAGCTCTAGTATCCAGAGAGAACATAATGATTTATTTTATGTAACAGATTAAAAATTTTCGAAGTTGCTCAATAATGTTAATAATGTATAACAATGTATGTAACATATTTTTATGTTAATATTCAACATGTTGTTATTTCAATAAAAATATTTTATGCATTACTTTATTATATTTCAATTATTTTAGGATGCGCTAGCATGTCAAAAGCTTAGAATGTTTATTAAAATGTCGGATTTTTTTTTGGAAAAAATTAGAATTGGACTGTAACTTTTTCTTTTCTTTGAGAAAATTCAGAAGAGAGAACTTGAACTTTTCTTCACTTCGTTGTGAAAACTCGGAATTAAAGGCGAAGCTTTTCTCTTCTCTGGGAAAACAGTCAGAAGAGAACTTGAACTTTTATTCACTTCTCTTAGAAAATATAGAACTAAAGCAGAAGTTTTCCTCTTCTTGGAGGAAAAATTCAGAATCGAAGTGTAAACTTTTTCCTAACTTCTATGGAAAAATTTAGAATGGAACTGTAACTTTTTTTATTTGATGAAATTCAGAGGAGAACTTGAACTTTTCTTCACTTCTTCGAGAAAACTCAAAATTAAAAGTGGAACTATTTATCTTCAGAAGAGAGAACTTGTACTTTTCTTCACCTCTCTGAGAAAACTCAGAATTAAAGTGGAACTTTTTCGATCTTCATGGAGAATATACAGAATTCAACTGTAACTTCTTTTCTTATCTTCTACGGAGAAGTTTAGAACAGAAATTAAAAAATTTTTCATATCTGAGAAAATTCAGAACTGAAGTGGAACTTTTTTATCTTCTTTGGTAAAATTGAAATTGAGCTAACTTTTTTCTCTTCTTTAAGAAAATTCAGAAGAGAACTTGAATATTTTTTCACTTCTTTGAGAAAACTCAGAATTATCGTGGAACTCTTTATCTTCATGGTGAATATTCACAATCATAGTATAAATTTTTTCTATCTTCTACGAGAAAGTTAGAACAGAACTTTAAATTTTTTTCATCTCTTTGAGAAAATCAGAACTGAAGTGGAACCTTTTTATTTTCTCTAGGAAAATTAGAATTGATCTGTAACTTATTTTTTTTTCCTTTGAGAAAATTCAGACGAAAACTTGTACTTTTCTTCACTTTATTGAGAAAACTCGAAATTAAAGTGCAACTTTTTATCTTCAGAAGAGAACTTGAACTTTTCTCCAATTCTTTGAGAAAACTCAGAAGTAAAGTGGAACTCTTTATTTTCACGGTGAATATTCCCAATCATAGTATAACTTTTTCTATCTTTAATAAGAAATTTAGAAAAGAACTTTAGATTTTTTTTCACCTCTGAGAAAAATCAGAACTGAATTGGGATCTTTTTATTTTCTTTGTAAAAAATAGAATTGATCCGTAACTTTTTTTTTAGAAAATTTAGAAATGAAAAGAGGAACCCTTTTATTTTTGTGGAAATTAGAATTGATCCGAAATTTTTTTAATTGAGAATTTTTTTTCAGAAGAGAACTTGAACGCTTCTTTCTTTCATTGAAAAAACTCAGAATTAAAGTGGAACTCTTTCTATCTTCATGGAGAATATACAGAATTCAACTGTAACTTCTTTTCTATCTTCTACAGAGAAATTTAGAACAAAAATTTTACATTTTCTTCATATCTGAGAACATTCAGAACTGAAGTAGAACTTTTTTCTCTTCTTTGGTAAAATTCGGAATTGAGATAACTTTTTTCTCTTCTATAAGAAAATTCATAAGAGAAAATTCAGAAGAAGAAAACTCAGATTTAAAATAGAACTTTTAGTCTTGATGAAGAATATTCACAATCAAAGTCTGACTTTTTTATATCTTCAACAGAAAAATTTAGAACAGAACTTTAATTTTTTTATGTCTTTGAGAAAATCAGAACTGAAGTGTAACCTTTTTTATTTTCTTTGGAGAAAATTATAATTGAACTGTAACTTTTTCTTTTCATTGAGAAATTTTCAGAAATTTTCTTCAGAAGAGAACTTGAACTTTTCTTCACTTCTTTGAGAAAACTCAGAATTAAAGTGTAGTTCTTTATCTTCATGGCGATTATTCTCAATCATAGTATAACTTTTTTCTATCTTTAATAAGAAGTTTAGAACGAAACTTTAATTTTTTTCAACTCTTTGAAAAAAATCAGAACTGAAGTGGAATATTTTTATTTTCTCTCGAAAAAAATACAATTGATCTGTAACATATTTCTTTTCATTGAGAAAATTCAGAAGAGACCTTGAACTTTTGTTCACTTTGTTGAGAAAACTTAGAATTGAAATGGAACTTTTTATCTTATGGTGAATATTCACAATCAATTATAGCTTTTTTCCATCTTCTATGGAAAAAATTAGAACAGAACTTTAAATTTCTTATGTCTTTGAGAAAATTAAGAATTGATCTGTAACTTATTTCTTTTCATTGAGAAAATTCAGAAGAGATTAATAAAATCACATGTATTTTAAACGTGGTTGTCCATATTTCTGAAAACTAAAACCCAACTTTATTAAGAAAAATCAAATATTATTATTAAAATCATATGTATTTTAAACGGGGATGTTCGTATTTCTGGAAATTTAAATTCAACTTTATTAAAAAGAATCAAATATTATTAATAAAATCTGATATATTTTAGACATGGTTGTTCTTATTTCTGAAAACTAAAACCCAACTTTATTAGAAAATCAAATATTATTAATCAAACCAGATGTATTTTAAACGTGGACGTTCTCATTTCTGAAAACTGAAACCAAACTTTATTGGAAAAAAGTCGTAAAGTAATGTAGGGAGAGAAAATAGGTGAGTACTTTGACTTGTAAAACAGGTTTAGGAGGAATATTAAGAAAAGAACTTGATCTGAATTATATAATAAAGCCTTTTGAAAAGAATTTCTTGGTGTTGGGGTATGCAAAAAAGTCGTAGAGTAATGTCGGGGGTGAAAAAGGATGAGTACTTCAACTTGTAAAACAGGTTTAGGAGGAGTATTACGAAAAGAACTTCTTCTGAAATAATAAAATAAAGCCTTTTGAAAGGTATTGCTTGGTCTTGGGGTATGCAAAAAGTCGTAAAGTAATGTTGGGAGTGAAAAAAGATTACCAAAACTCTTGAAAATACTAATAATATATGGTAAAATATTGTTATTTTTACTAGTTTAGAAGGAGAATTCTCCATCAAGGCTACCAAAAACCCTTGAAAATACTAATAATATAGGGTGAAATGTTGCTATTGTAGCTCGTTTAGAAGGAGAATGCTCCATCAAGGCTACCAAAACCCTTGGAAATACCAATAATATAGAGTAAAATGTTGCTATTGTAGCTGGTTTAGAAGGAAAATGCTCCAAAAAGGCTACCAAAAAACCCTTGAAAATACTAATAACATAGGGTAAAATGTTGCTATTGTTGCGATTTTAGAAGGAAAATGCTCCATCAAGGCGACCATAAAACCCTTGAAAATACTAATAATATAGGGTATAATGTTGCTATTGTAGATAGATTAGAAGGAAAATGCTCCATCAAGGCTACCAAAAACCCTTGAAAATACTTATAATATAGGGTAAAATATTGCTAATGTAGTTAGTTTAGAAGGAAGGACGAGATTTAATGTCCTTGGTAAAAGTCTGGATGAGATTTAATGTCCTTGGTAAAAACCTGGACGAGATTTAATGTCCTTGGTAAAAGCATGGGCGAGATTTAATATTCTTGGTAAAAGCATGAACGAGATTTAATGTCTTTGGTGAAAGCCTGGCCGAGATTTAATGTTCTCGGTAAAAGCCTGGACGAGATTTAATTTCCATGGTAAAAACCTGGAAAAGATTTAGTGTTCTTGGTAAAAGTCTGGATGTCCTTGGTAAAAGCCTGGATGAGATTTAATGTCCTTGGTCAAAGCCTGGACGAGATTTAATGTCCTTGGTAAAAGCCTGGGAAGGAGATTTAATGTCCTTGGTAAAAGTCTCGACGATATTCAATGTCCTTGGTAAAAGCCTGGGAAGGAGAGTTTAATGTCCTTGGTAAAAGTCTGGACGAGATTTAATGTCCTTGGTAAAAAGCCTGGACGAGATTTAATGTCCTTGGTAAAAGCCTGGACGAGATTTAATGTCCTTGGTAAAAGTCTGGACGAGATTTAATGTCCTTGGTAAAAAAGTCTGGACGAGATTTAATGTCCTTGGTAAAAGCCTGGACGACATTTAATGTCCTTTGTAAAAGTCTGGGAAGGAGATTTAATGTCCTTGGTAAAATTCTGGACGAGATTTAATTTCCTTGGTAAAAGCCTGGGAAGGAGATTTAATATCCTTGGTAATAGCCTGGACGAGATTTAATGACCTTGGTAAAAGTCTGGACGTGATTTAATGTGATTATATTTATTTTAAGTTTTAAACTTGTTCCCTGCTTTAGCTGAACAACCTTTTCTGTTTGTTAATTTCTGTGTCTCAGGGGCGCAAAAAAATTATAAAAAATGGGGGGAAGGGCCATAAAGCTGGGGGGAAAGGGGAGTTTAGAGGTTGGGGTAGGGGACCTTTGGAGGTTGAAGTTCTTAGTGTCTAGGGTCATTGGTGGTTGGAGTTCTTGATGGTTCAAATCTATAACCATCTCACTAGTTGATTTCTTAGGATTTCTAAGGATCAATCACTTTTGACTATTATAAAGGGCACTAGCCCTTTGAATTTCTAATCGAATGAACTCTTTTTGAAGTTTCTACGACAACACTTTCTATAAAAACTTTACATACCCCCATGGTATAACTTACAAACCTTGCCCTGAGGGTTGGGGGGGGGGGGGTTATCATTAAAGACCTAATTTCCGAAAATCTCAACTACGTTGAACAAAATGGCTATCTAAAAAATTTGATTGGATGTGTTTTGGGAAAAGGTGGGCGTGAGAGGGGGGGTTAGTTGCCCTCACTTTCGACTATTAAATAGGGGAACTAGCCATTTCAATTTCCAATTGAATTGGCCCATTTTGAAGTTTCTACGACAATGCTTTCTATGAAAACCTTATATGCCCCAAGGGCATAACTTATAACCCTTGCCTTGAGGGCTGGGGGGGGGGGTTTGTCATCCTGAAACACCTAATTTTCAGAACTTTTAACTACGTTGAACAAAATGGGCTATCTTAAAATTTTGATTGGTTGTGTTTGGGAAAAAGGTGGGCGTGATAGGGGGGTTAGTCGCCCTCCAATGACTCTTGACTATTATAAAGGGCACTATCCCTTTGAATTTCCAATCGAATGAGATCTTTTTGAAGTTTTTATGACAAAGCCTTCTATAAAAATTTTATACGTCCCCCGGGCATAACTTACAAAGATTGCCCTGAGGGTTGTTGAGGAGTGTCCTCCTTAAAAACATAATTTCTATCTATAAATCAATTACGGTGAACAAAACATCCATTTGAAAATTTTGATTGGATATGTTTTGGGGAAATAGTGGGCGTAGAAGGAGTGTAAGTTGCCTTCCAATCAGCCTTGACTATTAAAAAGGGCACAAGCCACTCCAATTTCCGAGGCTTTTTCGAAATTTCTACGAAAGCCCTTTTTGAAGTTTCTACGACGATGCTTTCTATAAAAATCTTATATGCCCCAGGGTTTAACTTACAACCCTTGACCTGAAGCCTGTGAGGGGACTGTCATCCTCAAAGACATAATTTCTGGACTTTTCAATTACGTTGAAGAAAATGGCTATCTCAAAATTTTGATTTGATGTGTTTGGAAAAATGGTGGGCGTGAGAGGGTTGTTACTTGCCATCCAATAGCTTTCGTCTATTAAAAAGAGCACTAGCCGCTTCAATTTCCAATCGAATGATTCCCTTTTGAAGTTTCTACGACAACACTTTCTAAAAAAAAACCTTACATGCCCCTAGGGCACAATTTATATCCCTTGACCTGAGGGCTGTGAGGGGGTTGTCATCCTCAAAGACATAATTTCTGGACTTTTCAATTACGTTGAACAAAATAGCTATCTCAAAATTTTGATTAGGTGTGTTTGGGGAAATGGTGGGCGTGAGAGGGTTGTTACTTGCCATCCAATAACTTTCGTCTATTAAAAAGAGCACTAGCCGCTTCAATTTCCAATCGAATGATTCCTTTTTGAAGTTTCTAAGACAACACTTTCTAAAAAAAAAACCTTACATGCCCCCAGGGCACAATTTTATCCTTGACCCTAGGGCTGTGAGGGGGTTTGTCATCCTCATAGACATAATTTCCGGACCTTTCAACTACGTAGAACAAAATGGCTATCTCAAGATTTTGATTGGATGTATTTTGGAAAATGGCGGGTGGAAGAGGAGTGTTTGTTATCCTCCAATCACTTACGACTATAAAAAGGCACAAGCCCTTCTAATTTCCAATCGAATGAGCCCTTTTTGAAGTTTCTACAACATCACTATCTATAACAACCTTGTGTGCCCCCAGTGCATAACTTACAGCCCTTGCCCTGAGGGCTCTGAGGGGTTTATCATCCTCAAAGACTTAATTTATAAAATATCTTACTACGCTGAACAAAATGGCTATCTAAAAAGTTTTGATTGAATGTGTTTGGAGAAAAGGTGGTCGTGAGAGGGGGGTTAGTTGCCCTCCAATCACTTTCGACTATTAAAAAGGGGTACTAGCCCTTTGAATTTCAAATCAAATAAGCCCTTTTTCAAGTTTCCACGACAAAACTTTCAATAAGAACCTCAATTGCCCCCAAGGCATAACTTACAACCCTTGGCCTGGGGGCTATGGGAGGAATGTCATACTCTTAGAGATAATTTCCGGACCTTTAAACTACTTTGAATAAAAGGGCTATCTCAAAATTTTGATTGGATGTGTTTGGATAAATGGTGGGCGTGGAAGGTATGTTAGTTGCCTTCCAATCACTTTTGACTATTGAAAAAGGCACTAGCTATTTCAATTTCCAATCAAATGAGCCCTTTTTGAAGTTTCTAGGCCAAAGCCTTCTAAAAAAAAACCTTATATGCCCCATGGCACAACACACAACTCTTGCCCTGAGGGCTCGGGGGGGGGGGGGGTTGTCATCCTCAAATACCTAATTTCCAGAACTTTCAACTAAGTTGAAAAAAATGGCTATCTCAAAATTTTGTTTGGATGTGTTTGGGGAAATGGTGTGCGTCCGTTGGGGTCAGTTGCCCTCCAATCACTTCCGACTATTAAAAAGGGAACTAAACCTTTCCATTTCCAATCGAATGAGCCCTTTTTAAAGTTTCTATGACAAAGCTTTCTATAAAAATCTTATATGCCCCAGGGCTTAACTTACAACCCTTGACCCGAGGCCTGTGAGGGGGTTGTTATCCTCAAAAGACATAATTTCCGGACTTTTCAATTACGTTGAACGAAATTGCTTTCTCAAAATTTTGATTAGGTGTGTTTGGCGAAATGGTGGGCGTGAGAGGGTTGTTACTTACCCCAGGGAACAAGTCACAACCCATGCCCTGAGGGCTGGGGGGGGGGTTGTCATCCTCAAAGATATACTTTCCAGAACTTTCAACTACGTTGAACAAAATGGCTATCTCAAAAGTTGGATTGGATTTGCTTGGGGAAAAGTTGGGCGTGAGAAGAGGGTTAGTTGCCCGCCAATAACTTTTGACTTTTAAAACGGGCACCAGCCCTTTGAATTTCCAATCGAACGAGCCTTTTTTGAAGTTTATACGATAACGCTTTCTAAAAAAAACCTTACATGCCCCCAGTGCACAATTTATATCCCTTGACCTGAGGGCTGTGAGGGGGTTGTCATCCTCAAAGACATAATTTCCGGACCTTTCAACTACGTTGAACAAAATGGCTATCTCAAAATTTTGATTGGATGTATTTGAGAAAATGGTGGGTGGGAGAGGAGTGTTTGTTATCCTCCAATCACTTACCACTATTAAAAAGGCACAAGCCCTTCTACTTTCCAATCGAATGAGCCCTTTTTGAAGTTTCTACAACATCACTATCTATAACAGCCTTGTGTGCCCCCAGGGCATAACTTACAGCCCTTGCCCTGAGGGTTCTGAGGGGCTTATCATCCTCAAAGACTTAATTTATAAAAATATCTTACTACACTGAACAAAATGGCTGTCTAAAAAATTTTAATTGAATGTGTTTGGAGAAAAGGTGGTCGTGAGAGGAGGGTTAGTTGCCCTCCAATCACTTTCGACTATTAAAAAGGGGTACTAGCCCTTTGAATTTCAAATCAAATAAGCCCTTTTTCAAGTTTCCACGACAAAACTTTCAATAAGAACCTCATATGCCCCCAAGGCATAACTTACAACCCTTGGCCTGGGGTTATGGGAGGAATGTCATACTCTTAGATATAATTTCCGGACCTTTAAACTACTTTGAATAAAAGGGCTATCTCAAAATTTTGATTGGATGTGTTTGGATAAATGGTGGGCTTGGAAGGTATGTTAGTTGCCTTCCAATCACTTTGACTATTGAAAAAAGGCACTAGCTATTTCAATTTCCAATCAAATGAGCCCTTTTTGAAGTTTCTAGGCCAAAGCCTTCTAAAAAAAAAACCTTATATGCCCCATGGCACAACACACAACTCTTGCCCTGAGGGCTGGGGGGGGGGGTTGTCATCCTCAAATACCTAATTTCCAGAACTTTCAACTAAGTTGAACAAAATGGCTATCTCAAAATTTTGTTTGGATGTGTTGTTTGGGGAAATGGTGTGCGTCTGATGGGGTCAGTTGCCCTCCAATCACTTCCGACTATTAAAAAGGGAACTAAACCTTTCCATTTCCAATCGAATGAGCCCTTTTTAAAGTTTCTATGACAAAGCTTTTTATAAAAATCTTATATGCCCCAGGGCTTAACTTACGACCCTTGACCTGAGGCCTGTGAGGGGGTTGTTATCCTCAAAGACATAATTTCCGGACTTTTCAATTACGTTGAACGAAATGGCTTTCTCAAAATTTTGATTAGGTGTGTTTGGCGAAATGGTGGGCGTGAGAGGGTTGTTACTTGCACCAGGGAACAACTTACAACGCTTGCCCTGAGGGCTGGGGGGGGGGTGTCATCCTCAAGACCTACTTTCCAGAACTTTCAACTACGTTGAACAAAATGGCTATCTCAAAAGTTGGATTGGATTTGCTTGGGGAAAATTTGGGCGTGAGAAGAGGGTTAGTTGCCCGCCAATAACTTTTGACTATTAAAACGGGCACCAACCCTTAGAATTTCCAATCGAATGAGCCTTTTTTGAAGTTTATACGACAACGCTTTCTATAAAAACCTCATATGCCCTCAGGGCATAACTTAGTACCCTTGCCAAGCGGGTTGTTGGGAGTTTCATCCTCAAAAAACACAATTTATATCTTGAAATCAAATACGTTGAACAAGATGGCTTATCTCAGAATTTTGATTGGATGTGTTTGGGGAAATGGTGATGGCCTTGGAAGGGGTGTTAGCTACCTTCCAATCACTTTTGACTATAAGAAAGGGAAAAAGCCACTCCAATTTCCAATCGAATGAGTCCTTTTCGAATTTTCTAAGACAATTCCTTGGGTACGAAGTGCCCTGGTCCAAGACCAAGAAAAAAAAAATAATAATATATTGTGCCAAAATCGTTCTTTACTTAGGCAGCGCTATTGCGCTGCCTATGATAATTAACCAAAGATATTGTATGTCTTCGTCTTGTGGTTGTTATTGAATGAATAAAAACAAATTTTTCCAACTGAAAGTAAGGAGTAGCATTAAAACTTAAAACAGACACAAATTATTACGTATATGTTCTAAAGATCTTTTCTTTAAATCATTTCAGTCATTTGAGAATTGCTCAACTTGTGCCTTTCATTTTCATAAAAATAGTTTCGACCTCTTTGACCGTTTGCCTTACAAAACTAGTTCCGCAAATATCATTAATTTATGCTACATGGGAGAATCTTTCAATGGAGAAATTTCTTGTGGGGGAAGATTATCGATGTAAGGGTGAGCTGGATTTCCCGACTTATTTAAAAAACAACCAGCAATTGAATGAAAAACCAGTTTTTTTCAACTGAAAAGTAAGAACCAACATTAAAATTTAAAAAAAACAGAAAATATTACGTATATGAGATGGGTTGCCTCTCCTCAATAGCTCGCTCTTGCACTAAAGTTTCTATTTTAACTTTTCAAAGGGTTATTATTCTAATTAAACAGCCTTTGTGATTCAGGTGTCATGGGATAATAAAGTAAAGGTCATATTTCTCCATTTTATAGAATAAATTAAAGATTATATAATAAATGAAACCCGAAACGAAAAAAATTAAATAAACAATCATAGCAACAAAAAAAAATACAACAAGTAATAATAAAATGGATAAACAGATTTTAAAAGCGAGTAATGTTAAAATTGAATATACAAATCAAGCTTAAAAAGAAAAAAAACAATATTTTGCTATTGAATTATAAATGAAACTAAAAACGAATAGAAATTAAATAAACAATCAATGCAAACAAACATACAATAGATATTAATATAAATGAATAAATAAATTTTAAAACTAGTGAAACTTAAATTAAACATGCGAATCAAGCTTGAAACGAACAAAAATCACTACAAACAAGAATTTGGGTATCTCCTCCTTCTCTCACTGTAAAAGTCTAAATCCTACTGCGTCATTTTCGCTTTACTGGAAACTATACGTGTCTTGAACTGTCTTGGAAAGTATAACAAAATCAAATTGAATATTTGACATATAATGATATTAACTGTTGAAATATCTATCAGTTCAAGATTATATTTTATGGTAATTTTATTTTCATTCTCGATGCTGTTAGAACTGGAAAATAAAATATTTGTAATATAATTTGTTTTCAGTGAAACGCATATGACGCAGTAGGATTTTGGTTTTTTTACAGTTAAGGAAGGGGACAGTATCCAAACTCTTGTTTGTAGTTGTTAATTTCTCTGTGTTAATTTCCCTATCTGACTTTTGAACCAATGGAGGGGGTACTACTACGGCGATATTGGCACTTTTCTGAAAACGATTTTATTAGAAGTATTTTCTTTTGTACTTAATATTGAAAAGAAACATTAAAACTACAGTAACATTTTGAACTGATGAGTTTTCAGCAATTAATATTATTGTACATCAAATATTCAGTTTAATTTATTAGTTCTTTTTAAAATTGTTCAAGAAAAATATAGTTTTCACTACAAACAAGAGTTTGGATACTGCCCCCTTCCTTAACTGTAAAAACCAAAAGCCTACTGCATCATATGTGTTTCAACAAATTATATTACAAAAATATTTTATTTTCCAGTTCTAAAAGCATCGAGAATGAAAATAAAATTACCATAAAATATAATCTTGAACTGATAGATATTTCAACAGTTAATGTCATTATATGTCAAATATTCAATTTGATTTTGTTTATTGTGGGGATATTCCGCGGAAGGGGGGTATTTTTCAGGGGGCTATTTTCCGGGGGGGGGGGGTATTTCCCTGAAGGAGGTAAATGTCGAGGGGGTATTTTCCGTTTTTTTCTTAGTTGGAATAGTAGGTGACGATCTTCAGTATGACACTAGCCTATACCCAAAACAAGTAACTTTTCAAAATATACTTCTATTGTCTCAACTTTTAGTTACCATGTGCCGTGGTTTGCTCTTTACTAGGTTTCAGCAATATAAGAAACAACTCACTTAGTCCCTGTTCAGTTAAGTAAATGCACAGCAACACCTGTTCTTGTCTAGTATAAAAAGGAGGTAGACATAAGATTTTGTAAATATTACTTGTTGAAAAGTTTACTCGGAAC
This sequence comes from Artemia sinica, assembly GCA_027921565.1. Classification (NCBI taxonomy): domain Eukaryota; kingdom Metazoa; phylum Arthropoda; class Branchiopoda; order Anostraca; family Artemiidae; genus Artemia; species Artemia sinica. The sequence goes on along the minus strand of JAPEVW010000106.1, from coordinate 289,855 downwards.
TTAACCAATTTCTGATGAGCATTAGAACTTGATTATCATCTTTACGACAAAATTGAATTTTTAAGTCCACTCTCCCTAATTCAAACTGACATAAATTATGGTGTTCCTGTTTTTGATATTTGAACCCAGTTAATCAAGCAGCTTCTATGAAAATATCTTATGCCTCCTCTGCAATTAAAAGGACTAATCAAATTCTCTTAAGTTTCTGAACCCAAACAAATGCGACAATCGTTTTTAACACGTGTTGTATTATTCATTGTAACTTCTTAATTCTTACTTTCCTAAAACAGCGTATCAAGTTACTTAAAAACTAAAGTAGATATAACTTATCTTAAATTTTTCATGTATTTATTTAGTTTTAATTTAAAAATTTGAATTTTTCCTAAGACACCACAAAAACTTTTGCAATTTACATAGTAAGCAGTAGAGATTCTTAAATGAAAAATAAAATAAAATAAAATTTATTGTAAAGTTTTCAAGTATGTTAAATGTTTCAATTCAAAAAGCAGAACTGTCAGTGTACTGTTCGTGTACTTTGTTGTTCGATTTAATTATATTTTTAAGAGTTTTTGGCTACTCTTTTTTCTTAGTACGGGACGTGATCGTCTCTTACTTGGTTGGTAGCTGTATTACTACTTTTACTGGGTTGTTAGCTGGATAATCCGCAAACCCAGATTTTTGGTGTTATATTTCTTGGTTTGTTAAAAACCTTTTTAACCTTTTTCAAACTACTTTCATTTGAGACTTCACGCAACTTGATGATTATACAGAAAACCAGTAAGGCCATAGCTAACAGTAGCCCATGGTCTTAACTGACAATCATAATGAATGCGATTTCGAGCAAAGGGTGTAATTTCACTTACGGCCTTTACTCAAGACCGGAAAACCTTTAGTTACGTCCAAGACATGAAAAAATATTTCCGAGAAATGCTTTGATAGACCCATGAAGTCAATACTGCATGTACTTTTACGCCATATATGGTTACAACCTAAGGTTATGACGTCATCCATCATACGTATACATGAAAATAAGTTTTTTGTAAAAAAACTGATTCAATTTTTAATTACAAAAAGCTTTAAATACATTAATTTCCTTTAAAATGAGCCATTAAACAGCTCTCTATGATGTTCTAATACCCTGCTAGCGGCGGTGGAAAAAAAACAATGAAAAAGATGTCATTGATGCAGAATATCGTATAAGCAAGAGGTCGTTCTTTATTATACAATTTTTTGCATGTCTATAAACTTCATCATTATAATAACGCTGTTGTCACTATCAATTTTCACTTTTCGATACGCCTGGTTGGTTGAATACCTTTGCTTTTCTCTTTTCAAGATGCTATCTCTATTTTTTGTGTAGTACTGTTTTTTTTTTAACATGCGTATAGCTTGCTTGATTGAAACCATTATATAACCATTAGTTGAATGTTTACGTCACGTATAAAGTACCAAGAACCTAACAAAAAATTTAACTAATTTTAAAATTTTCAGGCATTTTTCTTGTCTAAATTAAAAGATTAAAACTATTGCTCAGATACCATAAATATTTTTGCAGTCTATAACTTTAGCGATTCTGAACTGAAAACCAAAATTAAAATAAAAATTTGATTTTTTTCAATTTTTACGTCAAGTCAGTCATTATGTCATACATGGTTATTAGTACACAAAAGGTTTTAGATATTACGTCATGCCACTTATTGCGTCATATATGGTTATTAGTAGACAATCGGTAGAATATTCGTTCTGTATTATAAAAACTTCAAAAAACTCATTAGAAACCGTTCATATTCATTTTTGTACATTTTGTTAACATTCTATTTTGTTATATTCATTTTATATTCTTTATTATGCGTCGGAACAAAAATTTCGGGGGAGGGATGTTCAAACCCACTAAAACCTCTGGATACGTCCTTGAATATTAATAATTTCCTTTAAAATGAGCCATTGAACAACTCTCTACGATGTTCCAGTGCCAAGCTATTTATGAAATGTAAAGTTTAAATACAACTTTACCACGGTCTGTTTGATTGCTTCAAAAATCAAATATCTTTGAAAAGACAGCAGTATGAAAAGACATCAAAAATACAGTTTAGTGAAAAAATTTGTCCTGTTTTAAAAATAATTTGTTTTAGTTACAAAAGCTTTTTAAGCAAATTAATTTCCTTTAAAATGAGCCATTGAACCACTCTCTACGATGTTCCAGTGCCAAGCTATCTGTGGAAAAGTAGAAAGAAAAAAAGATGCTGTTTGTGGAGAATAACGTGGTTAAAGTCAGTTTTCTTGATTTTCAGGCCAATATATTTTCTTTTTTATTCAAGCCAAAGGACGGTAAGTTTGCTATATAAAAGTTTTGGACAAGGCGGTTCTAATAGTGTACTTCTTGTTTTGATCTGAATCTTTTTTTTTAGGAGTTATGGGTTTTTATATTTCTTAACATTGGACGTGATCGTTTCTTACTATGTTGCTAGCTACCGCTGCAACCGGATGATACTGATCATACTTACAAAATTCCCATTTAGAGTATCGATCCGTAATATAAATTATGTAATATATAGAGGCTTCGGACAAGGCGGTTCTAATAGTTTAAAAATTTTGTTTAATTACATCAGCACGTAGATTAGAACCTTAAAAAAAACAAAACAAATTAAAAAATTTCATACATTTTTCTAGTTTTAATTAAAAAATAAATTATTCCTCAGATACCATAAATATATTTGCAGTTTACATAATAACTTTAGCAATCCTGAACTGAAATCTAAAATAAAATAAAATTGAATCTTCTTATGGAAATACACATTAAATGACACGTCTTAGAGTTAGAATTTAACAAAAAAAACATCTAATTTAAAAGTAATTCTGAATAATTCTAGTTTCAGATGAAGAATCAGATTTTTTCGTTAAAAACCACCATTTGTTGTGTTTGTAACAACAGCACGTAGATTAGAACCTTACAAAAAACAAAACTAATTTTAAAATATTCAGGTATTTTTCTAGTTTTAATTATAAAATTAAAATTATTGCCTAGGCACCATAAATGTTTTTGCAGTGTCCATAATAACTTTGAAATAGTAACAGACGCACCTCAAACAATCAAGTAGCTAAAGTAAGTCCAATGTATGCAACGGTTTCTTCTTCAAATAATGTAACAAACAAGAAAAAAGCCTACGGCTTTTTCTTCTTTGGAATTGTAAGAGACGATCGTCAAAGAATCAGGATGCTAACTAAGTCTGTAATTTGTTTTTTTTATCATTAACTTCAGGTATATCCTAAATAGTCTAGTGTTTGGGAAGGCTGACTTTCACCCTTTTGGCTCGAGTTCAATTCCTGGCATGGGAAATATTATGAGTTACACGTGATCAAATTGTGTAACGAGTCACTTTAAGCGAAAGAAAAAAAATTAATTTCAAGATTGCCAGGTATTTTTCTGGTTTGAATTAAAATATTAAAATTATTGTTCAGACATCATAAATATTTTTGCGGTTTGCAGTAAATAAAATTATTATATTTAAAATTTTCAGGAATTATTCAAGTTTCAGTTTTTGGGGGGTTTTAACAAACACCCCAAAAAATTACTTCATTTTACATAATAATGGATAATTATATTTAAAAAAAACGAATTGACAAATACCTTTATGATGAACTATATAGGTCTTTTATGTAAAACCCCCCGGAAGTTACTGCATTTTACATAATAATGGATAATTATATAGAAAAACCTAATTGAAAAACACCATTTACGATGAACTATATCGGTCCTTTTATGTAATTTTCATAAAAAATGATTAATTAAAAAAAAATTAAGTGCAAAAGACGCTAGATCTAGAGATTTCCTTTAGAATGAGCTATTGAACAACTATCTACGATGTTCCAGTGCCAAGCTTTCTCTCGATACAAAGAAAAAAAATATCCCGTTTAGGCAGAATGTTGTAGTAGCTGCCACTTTTCTTGACTTTCAAGCCAATATATTTCCCTTGCTGTTCAAGCAAGGGACAAAAAGTTTACTATACAGGGGTTTCGGATAAGGCGGTTCTAATGGTGTACTTTTTGTTTTGATCTGACTCCTTTTTTAAGAGCTATATGGTTTTATATTTCTCAACATTGGACGTGATCGTCTCTTACTAGGTTGCTAGCTACCGCTGCAACCCGGATTCAAGCCTATATATTTCCGTTGCTGATCAAGCCAAGGGACTGAAAGTTTCCTGTACAGGGGTTTCGAACAAGGCCGTTCTAATGGTGTACTTTTTGTTTTGATTTGACTCCTTTTTTAGGAACCATGAGTTTTTATATTTCGTAACATTGGACGTGATCGTCTCTTACTAGGTTGCTAGCTACTGCTGCAACCCAAACTATGTTGCTAGCTACCACTGCAACCCGGATAATTGACAAACACCATTTATGATGAGCTATATTCGTCCTTTATGTAACTACACCTGGAACCACCATATATCAGTTAGTATGGGAGAGAGATCGTTCTTTACTGTAATTTCTATTCACGTCATAGCTCTAATATAAAAACTATGACGACATTCATTATTTATCTAGTAGGGTTTCAGACAAGGTAATTCTAATGATGTACTTTTGTTTTGATTTGACTCTATTTTTAGGAGTTTTGTTATATTTCTTATCATTGGACTGATCGTCTCTTACTAGATTGCTAGCTACTGCTGCAACCCAGATTCACATATATAGTTATTTATGAGAGGCAGCCTTGCCGAGTGGTCCAAGGCACTTGTGTTAGCCACCAGTCTCTTCGGAGGCGTGGGTTCAAATCTTACCGCGGGTATACGATTATGTTTGAAAGACTGCAGTGTGAAAAGACATCAAAAATGCAGTTTTTGGTGGAAAAAATTTATTCTCTTTTAGAAATAATTTATTTTAGTTACAAAAGATTTTTAACCAAATTAATTTCCTTTAAAATGAGCTATTGAACAACCCTCTACGATGTTCCAGTGCCAAGCTATCTGTGGAAAAGAAAAAAGAAAAAAGAAAGAAAAAAATATCCCGTTTAGGCAGAATGTTGTAGTAGCTGCCACTTTTCTTGATTTTCAAGCCAATATATTTCCCTTGCTGTTCAAGCCAAGAGACAGAAAGTTTCCTATACAGGGGTTTCGGACAAGGCGGTTCTAATGGTGTACTTTTTATTTGATCTGACTCCTTTGTTAGGAACTATGGGTTTTTATATTTCTTAACATTGGACGTGACCGTCTCTTACTAGGTTGCTAGCTACCGCTGCAGCCCGGATACCACTGCAATAACGGCTGCAACCCGGATTTTATTTACTATGGGCTGAAGTTCGTTCTTTACTGTAAATATTTATGATTCAGCTAACATAGGCTTGGTGTCGTTCTTTATTGTAATATTATAATAAAAATTAAGTTTTCCGTAAAAAATAATTAATTTTAAAAGAAAATTAAGTAAAAATAGCACTAGATCTAGAGATTTCCTTTAAAATGAGCCATTGAACAACTCTCTACAATGTCCCAGTGCCAAGCTATCTGTGGAAAAGAAGAAGAAAAGAAAAAAAATATCCCTTTGTGGAGAATAACGTGGTAAAAGTCAATTTTCTTGATTTTCAAGCCAATATATATTCTTTGTTATTCAAGCCAAAGGGCGGTAAGTTTCCCTTATAGGAATTTTGAACAAGGCGATACTAATGGTGTACTTTTGTTTTGATCTGACTCTTTTTTAGGAGTTATGGGTTTTTATATTTCTTAACATTGGACGTGATCGTCTCTTACTAGGTTGCTAGCTACCGCTGCAACCCGGATGTTATTCAAGCCAAAGGGCGGTAAGTTTCCTTTATAGAGGTTTCGGACAAGGCGGTTCTAATGGTGTACTTTTTGTTTTGATCTGAATTTTTTTTAGGAGTTGGGGGGTTTTATATTACTTAACATTGGAGATGATCGTCTCTTACTAGGCTGCTAGCTACCGCTGCAACCCGGACTACCCCTGGAACCACCATTTCTCCGTTACTACAGGTGAAAGATCGTTCTTTACTGTAATTTCATGACGTCTTCAGAAACAACAATATAATTTCATGTTTTTCTATTCACGTCATAGCTCTAATATAAAACTATGATGACATTCATTATTTATCTAGTAGGATTTCAGACAAGGTAATTCTAATGATGTACTTTTGTTTTGATCTGACTCTATTTTTAGGAGTTTTGTTATATTTCTTAGCATTGGACTGATCATCTCTTACTAGGTTGCTAGCTACTGCTGCAACCCAAATTCACATATATATTTATTATGAGAGGCAGCCTGGCCGAGTGGTCCAAGGCACTGGTGTTAGCCACCAGTCTCTTCGGAGGCGTGGGTTCAAATCTTACCGCTGGTATACGATTATGTTTGAAAGACTGGAGTGTGAAAAGACATCGAAAATGCAGTTTTTGGTGGAAAAATTTATTCTCTTTTAGAAATAATTTTTTTAGTTACAAAAGGTTTTTAACCCAATTAATTTACTTTAAAATGAGCTATTGAACAACCCTCTACGATGTTCCAGTGCCAAGCTATCTGTGGAAAAAAAAAAAAAAAGAAAAAAGAAAAAAATATCCCGTTTGGGGAGAATAACGTGGTTAAAGTCAATTTTCTTGATTTTCAAGCCAATATATTTTCCCTTGCTGTTCAAGCCAAGGGAAAGAAAGTTTCCTATACAGGGGTTTCGGACAAGGCGGTTCTAATGGTGTACTTTTTGTTTTGATCTGACTCCTTTGTTAGGAACTATGGGTTTTTTATATTCTTAACATTGGAAGTGATCGTCTCTTACTAGGTTGCTAGCTACCGCTGCAACCCGGATTAGCCACCAGTCTCTTCGGAGGCGTGGGTTCAAATCTTACCGCTGGTATACGATTATGTTTGAAAGACTGGAGTGTGAAAAGGCATCGAAAATGCAGTTTTTGGTGGAAAAATTTATTCTCTTTTAGAAATAATTTATTTTAGTTACAAAAGGTTTTTAACCCAATTAATTTACTTTAAAATGAGCTATTGAACAACCCTCTACGATGTTCCAGTGCCAAGCTATCTGTGGAAAAGAAAAAAAAAAAAAGAAAAAAATATCCCGTTTGGGGAGAATAACGTGGTTTTAAAGTCAATTTTCTTGATTTTCAAGCCAATATATTTCCCTTGCTGTTCAAGCCAAGGGAAGAAAGTTTCCTATACAGGAGTTTCGGACAAGGCGGTTCTAATGGTGTACTTTTTGTTTTGATCTGTATCCTTTGTTAGGAACTATGGGTTTTTATATTTCTTAACATTGGACGTGATCGTCTCTTACTAGGTTGCTAGCTACCGCTGCAACCCGGATTTTAACCCAATTAATTTCCTTTAAAATGAGCTATTGAACAACCCTCTACGATGTTTCAGTGCCAAGCTATCTGTGGAAAAGAAAAAGAAAAAAAAAAGAAAAAAATATCCCGTTTGGGAGAATAACGTGGTTAAAGTCAATTTTCTTGATTTTCAAGCCAATATATTTCCCTTGCTGTTCAAGCCAAGGGACAGAAAGTTTTCTATACAGGGGTTTCGGACAAGGCGGTTCTAATGGTGTACTTTTTGTTTTGATCTGACTCCTTTGTTAGGAACTATGGGTTTTTATATTTCTGAACATTGGACGTGATCGTCTCTTACTAGGTTGCTAGCTATCGCTGCAACCGGATTAACATTGGAGGTGATCGTCTCTTACTAGGTTGCTAGCTACCGCTGCAACCCGGATATTCAAATGATGGTCCTTTAATGTAATTTCATGCTATATTATTACAAACAGGAAAAAACCTACGGCTTTTTCTTCTTTGAAATAGTAAGAGACGAGCCTCAAGCAATCAAGTAGCTAGCTAAGTCCAATGTATGCAGTGGTATGTTATTCCAATGATCGTCTTCAATGTAAACAGCCATGATACTGATGGGAATTTGTAAAAATGTGGGTTCAAATCCTACCACTGGTATACGATTATGACGTCATTGATCAATCTTTAATATGAAATATGTGATTTTTCGTAAAAAACTGATTCTATTTTAAAATACATTGTTTTAAGTACAAAAGGTTTTTAACCCAATTAATTTCCTTTAAAATGAGCCATTGAACAACTCTCTACGATGTCCAGTGCCAAGCTATCTGTGGAAAAGAAGAAGAAAGAAAAAAAATATCCCCTTTGTGGAGAATAACGTGGTAAAAGTCAATTTTCTTGATTTTCAAGCCAATATATATTCTTTGTTATTCAAGCCAAAGGGCGGTAAGTTTCCCTTATAGGAATTTGGACAAGGCGATACTAATGGTGTACTTTTTGTTTTGATCTGACTCTTTTTTTAGGAGTTATGGGTTTTTATATTTCTTAACATTGGACGTGATCGTCTCTTACTAGGTTGCTAGCTACCGCTGCAACCCGGAGGTTGCTAGCTACCGCTGCAACCCGGATTACATTCTAGCTAAAATAATGAAGATAATATGAATGAACCACAGTGTTCAGTTTCTTTGGACTTGAGTTCGTTTTTTAACTATAAATACAAACAGGAAAAAGCCTACGGCTTTTTCTTCTTTTAAATAGTAAGAGACGAAACTCAAACAATCAAGTAGCTAACTAAGTCCAATGTATGGAATGGTTTGTTATTTCAGTGATCGTCTTTTAATGTAAATTTAACCCCATTAATTTTCTTTAAAATGAGCCATTAAAAACAACTCTCTACGATGTTCCAGTGCCAAGCTATCTGTGGAATTACTAACCTTTTTTAACTAACCTAATTACCCTAACCTAAATTAACTAAAATTTAGTATAGGCAAAAAGTCGTTCTTTATTATAAACTCATAATCATTTTTCAACCATTCTTCGGTGTCACCATTTAAAATCTGTTTGTTTGTGTCTAACAAATCCTCCATAGCATCTGCTGCTCTGTCAATGACTCCTCCCTGAATTGCATTTTCTGGGTCATCTTCAATGTTTTCATCATATTTTCTGCCTTCAGAATTTCTTTTGCACGTTCTCGGACCCTTTCTTCAAATCTATATCGCTTTTCCTCTTAACAACAAATTTTCATGGTAAGCTACCATGTCGGGATAGTTTACACTTTCAACACAGTAGGTTTCGTAGTTGCTATTTCCACTGACTACTAGTTCATATTCATTTCTCCAAGGTTTAAACAATTTTAAAAGATCTCCACAATAAGCACTTTTCTTCTCGTCAGTTTCAAATGGGTTTACCTTTCTGTGCTGTATGATATACGGTTTAAAAAGCCTTTTTCTGAGGTAGATGGACCCGTCAGTTAACATCATTATATCATCAGTACCATTACGCTCCCGTTCATACCAAGACAATAACTGAAAAAGACTGATATTTTCCATATGTTCCGGTCTTTTAGGGTATATATCAATAACCCAGTGGGCAATGTACAGATCACTACTCTGTGGATCGTTTTTAGCAAGCTTTTCAAGCTCCTCATACCTTCTCAGTGTCCTCTTTACCTCGCTCTTTTTCGCAAGGTCAATATATCTAAATTGCCTAGAAATACTATACATTTTAGTACCAAGAAGCCTATCAGCAGCTTCAACTGCTCCAACTTGACGGGTTTTTATGGACTTCAACAAGTAGGACATAGTTCGTTGACCAAGACTTTTGCATGCATTATTTACTTCCTCCCACATTGCTTCTATTTCGACACTCTCTGCTTTTGTCATGTAATCGGTAATGTAATACGGTAATTTAGAGCCCAAATGGCCAATATATTGAACATCAATGTTTGCTTGATTAGCAATAAGTAACGCAGGAGAATAGTCATTTATATAACGCTCGTCATCTCTTCGAAGCAGATGATATATTCTTTTTCTTGGCTTTTTACGGGTTTGTACCATGAGCCAAGCAGTCAAGGATGTCATATAATTCTGTTCGTTCCTTTGTAGGACGAGGAAAGCCAAATTTACAATACGTAACCCATCTTCCTCTTTTTCTCTTATACTTTCTTTGACAGTATTTATTACAGCGGTACACTTGATGGTCTTTGACCAGTTTGTGAAGAGTTGGACTAGTCAATCTATTTGGTATTTCACAAGTTATAATACTATTGATATACTGAATCACTTCAGACGCTGTTGATTTCCCAATAATAGGAGCATCTTCAATCCACAACACACAGTGTACATGAGGCGCACCTCGTTTCTGATACTCGATACGCCAGAAATGATCCTTAATTTTACCAAACAAAGGACTTGTCTTTGAACAAATTAGCTCATTAAATATAGGTGTCCATTTTTTGTCAAAGTGCATGGAAACTGCAATTGGATCTAGACACGTCAACTCTGCTGGGGTCATTTTTGCCACACCAGGTAAGTTCTTATGGACAGTCCGTAAATATTCAATAAATTCAGGAGAGTACCACTCAGCACATGAAACTGTCAGAAACAAAGTCGGTGGACCCAATTGCTCAATCATTGACTTTACTTTATAGAGAAAAAGATTTGAAAAGATATCCTCTTATAGGAAAGAGATTGAAAATACTGCTGAGATCCTCTGATTTTTGATTGAACAGAAAACAAAGTCGCTTCCATCTCTCCATCACGGGAATGAAGCCTGTCTATAAATTGACGAGCATTTTGATTTGGTTTCACAGTCCGCAACATATGACCGACGCTATTACACATGTAAGAGAATTCTTGCAATTGGAAGCTGTGAAAAAGAAACTGTTTGTCAAGACGAAACTTAGTATGTCTGCTAAGAAGCCTTGATTTAAAATATTCTGCATTCCTAATCCGAAATGGTCTTGCCTTGTCACGCAAGCCATATTTGCCTTTCGGGAAAAGATTTGGAAACACTTTTAGATCAAGTTCTTCCTGAAATAAGTCTTCGCTCTCACCTTTTAGTTTCTTGATTTGAAATTGGTCAGTACCAAGATCTTTCTTCTGCTTAAAATCTTCAATGAAGTCTTTTGGTACCGCTGAATTGAGAGGCTGGACAGAAAAATGTTCAACCAATGTAGATTTTGCGCTTTCTGTCAGTTTCTGAAGGATTGCAGCTTCCGGTATTTCAGGTAAATTATCAACACCAACCGCTTTTTTCAGCAAGACGTGCTTCAAGTATTTTATTTAAATCTTCTAGGGTGTATGCATGTATTGTTTTATAGAGACTGTTGTTCTCTCTTAACCACAACAGTGCTTCATGGACTTTTCTCAGATCTATTAGTGCAGTCCAAACATTCTTGTTGTAAGTAGGCTGACCATTGACAATGACTACAAAACTATCAATGTTAAGAAGTTTTTCAGGCTGAATATCTGCATTTGCTTGCACATCAACAGGTAGATATACTATTCTCCCTTAAGAGCGTCAACAAGTTCTGTTCTAGGTCTCTTCAATGCAGTTACTTGCCCTAATCTGACGATCGTAAGACAAGGCATAACAAATCGAATCATTGCCATTTCAAAATTATTTAAACACTTTATACATCCCGGTGTACAGTCTATATGAAGGTTATTTAATACTGATCGGACATTCTCCTGACTTTTCAACATTTTCCCAGCACAGTAATCACAGACAAAGAATGAATCTATGACATCCTCTTTCCAACCTGTACATTGAATTAGTTGTTCTCTGTCATCTTTGGGTATGTCCTGTTGTAGGTGTTCTAAAATCGTGGCCATCATTACATCAAAACCTTTCCTATTTGAAAGGGATCTTAGACTCTTCAATTGGTATTTTGTCTTTATCTGCTCACAACTGTCACAATGCATTGTGGGGTATACATCCCTGATGTTAGCTCATCCCTGATCCACAGAAACTCTAATATTGCTATCACCGTAAATGAAGTCTTGACTATTATTACGACAGAGTCTACTTGACACTTCTTCTATGTAATGACTTAGTTCCTTGTACGAACCCTCGACTTTTAGTAGATTAATATGTTGTATAATCTTACATTTTGATACTGCCTTATATACGCTATTAATGAAACAGTTCAACACAGGAAAATGTGGAGCTAGTGCCCTTAGAGAACGCAAATAGCTCTGACATCCCTCATTTTGGGCTACAGTATAACGAATGCCCATGCTTTCTTGTGTCCCTGTAATTGATTTCACAATAATCTAAGCCGCCAAGGTAGAAATTAACCACTTTGTCAGTTGAAAATTTTAATGCTATATTATTTTCAAGGATATCAAAAAGAATTTGACATAATTCAATATCCATCGGATAGAGCTTGCAGATATCAGGGTGACATTGCCAAGTAACCTGCTGCCCAATTTTTGGTTTTGAATGTTTACTCGGATTGTTATAGGTGACTTCAGCCATCATAATTTCCTTGTCAGATCTAGTTCTAGAGCATTTTTCAATAGTTGTCTCGTACTTTTCAGGACAGTTTGTTCTACTACACAGAGAATTTTTTGCCAAATATTCAGTAGAACTAAACGAACTGTTTAAAACACAGTTAGAAATGCTTTTTTCTGAGTCGGTGTTCCAGGAATTTGTTCTAAATCATTAGTCTTACAAACACATTTACTAATAACCCTAACAGGCTCGTTTTCACCATAATTGAAAAACATTGCTTTTCCTTCGCTGTTTATAGGTATGCTTGTATATATATTTTTATTGCTGCTACATAAACTGCAATTGCTCCTTCTAAAATTAATATACGAATTTTCTAAGAAGTACGCCTCCGTATATTCACTGTGTTGTCGAACATTTTCCATTGCATCTATAAACTGTTCCACAGTTGCCAATCCATACCTTGGAAGCTTTCGTTAAACTGACAACATTTCTTTGGTCATTACTATGAAGCTTTGCCAAAGAATTTCTAGCCGACTTTTCAACAGCATCCGCTCTTTCAAAGAGAATTTTAATCTGTAATTTTGAATACTTTTCGTGATTCCGATAAAACATGCGTAAAATGTTTCTCAATTTACAAAGATCAGCCTGCATTTTTGCCATCTTCTTGTATTTCTGAATGTAATTTTTCCCTCTGTCCTTATGCGTTCTTCGGTACAACCTCGCAGAGAATTTAATTTTTTCATTATAGATTTTGTCACCCCAGTAACGCTCCTTGATCTTTTGTTTGGCTGTCTCAATTTTTGCTTCTCGATACACCTGGACGTTGAATACCTTTGCTTTGGTTTTTCTTATATTTGATGCGGTAATCTTCATCATTGTGATAACTCTCCTTGATCTTTTGTTTGGCTGTCTCAATTTTTGCATGTCTATAATCTTCATCATTGTGATAACACATCTTGCTGTTTTGTTTTGCTCTCTCAATTATTACTTCTCGATACGCCTGGTCGGTTGAATACCTTTGCTTTTTCTTTTCAAGTTACTATCTCTGTTGTTTGTGTAGTACTGTTTTTTCAACTTGCGTATAGCTTGCTTGATTGAAACCATTATGTAATTATGAATGAGAACATTTTCATCTTTGTAGTTCTTAAGTAGTAATTATGACGTCACAGCGTAATGATTTTGTTGACGTCATAGAGCAATGATATTATTTCATGACGTCTTCAGAAACAACAATAAATTTTCGTGTTTTTCTATTCACGTCATAGCTCTAATATAAAACTATGATGACATTCAATATTTATCTAGTAGGGTTTCAGACAAGGTAATTCTAATGATGTACTTTTGTTTTGATCTGACTCTATTTTTAGGAGTTTTGTTATATTTCATAGCATTGGACTGATCGTCTCTTACTAGATTGCTAGCTACTGCCGCAACCCAGATTCACATATATATTTATTTATGAGAGGCAGCCTGGCCGGGTGGTCCAAGGCACTGGTGTTAGCCACCAGTCTCTTCGGAGGCCTAGGTTCAAATCTTACCGCTGGTATACGATTATGTTTGAAAGACTGCAGTGTGAAAAGACATCGAAAATGCAGTTTTTGGTGGAAAAATTTATTCTCTTTTAGAAATAATTTATTTTAGTTACAAAAGGTTTTTAACCCAATTAATTTACTTTAAAATGAGCTATTGAACAACCCTCTACGATGTTCCAGTGCCAAGCTATCTCTGGATACAAAAGAAAAAAAAGAAAAAAATATCCCTTTTGTGCAGAATAACGTGGTTAAAGTCAATTTTCTTGATTTTCAAGCCAATATATTTCCCTTGCTGTTCAAGCCAAGGGACAGAAAGTTTCCTATACAGGGGTTTCGGACAAGGCGGTTCTAATGGTGTACTTTTTGTTTTGATCTGACTCCTTTGTTAGGAACTATGGGTTTTTATATTTCTTAACATTGGACGTGATCGTCTCTTACTAGGTTGCTAGCTACCGCTGCAACCCGGATTACATAATAAGTTTAGCGATTCTGGACTGAAAACTAAAATAATTGCAATTATAAGACAATAATATGGAGATACGTACTTTACGGGTTACAAACCAAAAAAAGTTTCAGGATACAATAATAACTTTGAACTGAGATGAAAAAAATTTTTCTTCCAGGAGACAAAAAGTAAAACTAATTATAAAATTTTCATGTATTTTTGTTGTTTAAATTAAGAAATTACTATTACTGATTAGGCATCATAAATATTTTTGCAGTTTACATAATAATTTTAGCAATTAAGCCAAAAAAGAAAATTTCCTTTCAAGCGAGACCATATTTTTTCAAGGTTTAAAATTATTAAGTACACAATACCCCGTGTCGAATATCTAAAACCTAGCATAAAAAAAAATAATTTTTAAAATTTTCCGGTATTTATCTTGTTTGAATTACAAAATTAGTATTATTGGTTAGACACCATAAATATTTTTGCAGTTTACATAATAAGTTTAGCGATTCTGGACTGAAAACTAAAATAAGGCATCATAGATATTTTTGCAGTTTACATAATAATTTTAGCGATTAAGCCAAAAAAGAAAATTTTGGCTCCAGGAGTTTCGGTTACTATTGAGACAAGTAGCTATTATTACTATAGAGTTCATTACCATGAACTGTTTGATTGCTTCAAAATTCAAATATCTTTGAAAAGACTGCAGCATGAAAATACATCAAAAATGCAATTTTTTTGACAAAATTGATTCTACTTTAAAAAGTATTTTATTTTTAATTACAAAAGGCACTAGATGTTGCAATTTTTTTTTAAATGAGCTATTATACAGCTCTCTATGATTTTCCAGTGCCCAGCTAGCTCAGAAGAAAAATCAAGCGGAAAGAAAAAAAATCCTGTTTGTGGAGAATAACGTGGTAAAAGTCAATTTCCTTGATTTTCAAGCCAAATATATTGTCTTTGTTATTCAAGCCAAAGGGTGGTAAGTTTCCTTTATAGAGGTTTCGGACAAGGCGATTCTAATGGTGTACTTTTGTTTTGATCTTACTCCTTTTTTAGGAGTTGGGGGGTTTTATATTTCTTTACATTGGAGGTGATCGTCTCTTACTAGGTTGCTAGCTACCGCTGCAACCCGGAAAAATAATTGCAATTATAAGACAATAATATGGAGATACGTACTTTACGGGTTACAAACCAAAAAAAATGTTGGGTCCAGGATACAATAATAACTTTGAACTGAGATGAAAAAAATTTTTTCTTCCAGGAGACAAAAAGTAAAACTAATTATAAAATTTTCATGTATATTTGTTTTTTAAATTAAGAACTTACTATTACTGATTAGGCATCATAAATATTTTTGCAGTTTACATAATAATTTTAGCGATTAAGCCAAAAAAGAAAATTTTGGTTCCAGGAGTTTCGGTTACTATTGAGACAAGTAGCTATTATTACTATAGAGTTCATTACCATGAACTGTTTGATTGCTTAAAAATTCAAATATCTTTGAAAAGACTGCAGTATGAAAATACATCAAAAATGCAATTTTTTTTGACAAAATTGATTATACTTTAAAAAGTATTTTATTTTTAATTACAAAAGGCACTAGATATTGCAATTGCCTTTAAAATGAGCTATTATACAGCTCTATATGATTTTCCAGTGCCCAGCTAGCTGAGGAGGAAAAAAAAAGCGGAAAGAAAAAAATATCCCGTTTGTGGAGAATAAGGTGGTAAAAGTCAATTTTCTTGATTTTCAAACCAATATATTTTCTTTGTTATTCAAGCCAAAGGGCGGTAAGCTTCCTTTATAGAGGATTCGGACAAGGCGGTTCTAATGGTGTACTTTTTGTTTTGATCTGACTCTTTTTTTAGGAGTTGGGGGGTTTTATATTTCTTAACATTGGATGATCTTACTAGGTTGCTAGCTACCGCTGCAACCCGGATTCAGGTTTAAAATTATTAAGTACACAATACCCCGTGTCGAGTATCTAAAACCTAGCATAAAAAAACTAATTTTTAAATTTTCAGGTATTATTTTTTTGAATTACAAAATTAGTATTATTTTTTAGACACCATAAATATTTTTGCAGTTTACATAATAGGTTTAGGATTTGGACTGAAACTAAAATAAAAATATTTTTGCATTGATTTACATAGGATAAGAAAGAGAAGAGAAGAAGAGATTTTACATAGCGATTTCTTTGAAAAAATAAGATATGATTTGGTTATAAGACAATAAATATGCAGAAGATACATACCTTTATCGGAATAACAAACCAAAAAAAGTTTTTCCAGGATACTAATATAACTTTGAATACTGAGATGAAAAAGTTTTTCTTCCAGGACAAAAATACATAATTTACGGAATACAAACCAAAAAAAGTTTTTCCAGGATACCAATAATTGAACTGATGAAAAAATTTTTTCCAGGAGACAAAAAGTAAAACTAATTATAAAATTTCATGTATTTTTGTTGTTTAAATTAAGAAATTACTATTACTGATTAGGCATCATAAATATTTTTGCAGTTTACATAATAATTTTAGCAATTAAGCCAAAAAGTAAATTTCTTTTCAAGCGAGACCATATTTTTTCAAGGTTTAAAATTATTAAGTACACTATACCCCGTGTCGAGTATCTAAAACCTAGCATAAAAAAACTATTTTTTAAATTTTCAGGTATTATCTTGTTTGAATTACAAAATTAGTATTATTGGTTAGACACCATAAATATTTTTGCAGTTTACATAATAAGTTTAGCGATTCTGGACTGAAAACTAAAATAAGGCATCATAGATATTTTTGCAGTTTACATAATAATTTTAGCGATTAAGCCAAAAAAGAAAAATTTGGTTCCAGGAGTTTCGGTTACTACTGAGACAAGTAGCTATTATTGCTATAGAGTTCATTACCATGAACTGTTTGATTGCTTCAAAATTCAAATATCTTTGAAAAGACTGCAGCATGAAAATACATCAAAAATGCATTTTTTTGACAAAATTGATTCTACTTTAAAAAGTATTTTATTTTTAATTACAAAAGGCACTAGATGTTACAATTTCCTTTAAAATGAGCTATTATACAGCTCTCTATGATTTTTCAGTGCCCAGCTAGCTGAGAAGAAAAATCAAGCGGAAAGAAAAAAATATCCCGTTTGTGGAGAATAACGTGATAAAAGTCAATTTTCTTGATTTTCAAGCCAATATATTTTCTTTGTTATTCAAGCCAAAGGCCGGTAAGTTTCCTTTATAGAGGTTTCGGACAAGGCGGTTCTAATGGTGTACTTTTTGTTTTGATTTGACTCTTTTTTTAGGAGTTAAGGGGTTTTATATTTCTTTACATTGGAGGTGATCGTCTCTTACTAGGTTGCTAGCTACCACTGCAACCTGGATAAATTCCTTTTCAAGATACTATCTCTGTTGTCTGTGTAGTACTGTTTTTTTAACTTGCGTGCAGCTTGCTTTGATCTAACCATTATCTAATTAACGAATGAGACCATTTAAATCTTTGTCGTTCTTAAGTAGTAATTATGACGTCACGGCGTAATGATTTTATTGACGTCATGGCGAAATGATATTATTTCATGACGTCTTCAGAAACCACAACATAATATCGTGTTTTTCTATTCACGTCATAGCTCTAATATAAAACTATGACGAAATTCATTATTTATCTAGTAAGTTTTCAGACAAAGTAGCTCTTAATGATATACTTTTGTTTTGATCTGACTCTATTTTTAGGAGTTTTGGGTTTTTATATTTCTTAGCATTGGACTGATCGTCTCTTGCTAGGTTGCTAGCTACTGCTGCAAACCAGATTCACATATATATTATTTATGAGGGGCAGCCTGGCCAAGTGGTCCAAGGCACTGGTGTTAGCCACCAGTCTCTTCGGAGGCGTGGGTTCAAATCTTACCGCTGGTATAATGTTTGAAATACTGCAGTGTGAAAAGACATCGAAAATGCAGTTTTTGGTGGTAAAATTTATTCTCTTTTAAAAATAATTTATTTTAGTTACTATAGATTTTTAACCTAATTAATTTCCTTTAAAATGAGCCATTGAACAACTCTCTACGATGTTCCAGTGCCAAGCTATCTGTGGAAAAGAAAGAAAGAGAAAAAAAAAGAAAAAAAATATCCCGTTTAGGCAGAATGTTGTAATAGCTGCCACTTTTCTTGATTTTCAAGCCAATATATTTCCCTTACTGATTCAAGCCAAGGGACAGAAAGTTTCCTATACAGGGGTTTCGGACAAGGCGGTTCTAATGGTGTACTTTTGAATTTGATCTGACTCCTTTGTTAGGAACTATGGGTTTTTATATTTCTTAGCATTGGACGTGATCGTCTCTTACTAGGTTGCTAGCTACCGCTGCAACCCGGATACTTTATCATAATTTCTTTTTTTAGAGTTTCAGTTACTATTGAGACGGGTCATTTTTACTATACAGTTCGTTACCACGAACTGTTTGATTATTATGGACTAAAGTTCGTTCTTTAATGTAAATATATTTCCCTTGCTGTTCAAACCAAATGACAGAATGTTTCCTATACAGGGGTTTCGGACAAGGTGGTTCTAATGGTGTACTTTTTGTTTTGATCTGACTCCTTTTTTAGGAGCTATGGTTTTTTATTTCTTAACATTGGACGTGATCGTCTCTTACTAGGTTGCTAGCTACCGCTGCAACCCGGATACCACTGTATTCCTGATAACAAACAGGAAAATATTACAAAGAGGAAAAAGCCTACGGCTTTTTCTTCTTTCAAATAGTAAGAGACGAACCTCAAATGATCAAGTAGCTAACTTGCATCAAGTAGCTAACTTGCATAAGTCCAATGCATGCAATAACTTTTTATTCCAATGATCGTC
Organism: Artemia sinica; assembly: GCA_027921565.1. Classification (NCBI taxonomy): domain Eukaryota; kingdom Metazoa; phylum Arthropoda; class Branchiopoda; order Anostraca; family Artemiidae; genus Artemia; species Artemia sinica. Next base: position 270,772 of record JAPEVW010000106.1, on the reverse strand, counting down.
TTTTAATGTAACATATCAGTTACTATGGGAGAGAGATCGTTCTTTACTGTAAAACTACCACAAATCAGCATCGATAAATAAATGAAACCCAAAACGAACAGAAATTAAAATGAATAAGCGAGTCAAACTCAAAACGAGCAGAAATTAACATGAGTAGGGCTCAAAACCCTTATTTTTTCCCAAGGCCAGAAAATAATTTGCACTTTACTGATAAAAATACAAATGAATATGCATTGTCAGTTTAATATACATATACTGATATTCAGTAATCAAAATTTTAATATTATTTTTATTTATTAAAGTTATAAAAGTAAAAACATTTATATTTTTAAAAGTATAAAGTAAAAGTCTAACATGTTCCTTGCTATTTCTTATTTTTATTATGTTAAATCCTAGTAAAGGGGTATATACCTGAGTTCTTTAACAATTTTATTAGATTCTTTCAAGTAGGAACATGTTAGCCTTACTATATTAGTAAGTTACTTACTAAAAGGGGTTTTGCTAAAATCTTTACATTTCTAAGGGTCCATACTCAAAACTCACCCTGCCTGCATAGATACCACGTTTTGATTTTATAATAGCCATACAAAATATACCTCTTTCATAACAGGTCAGTTCTCCCAATCGAACTGAAATCTCTTGTATCTTCAGACATTAAAAAAAAAAAAAAAAATACAGAATAGCGAAAGAAAAACTAAATATAAAACTTAAAATCCAGCAGTCAAATTGATCCTCTTTCTTTCGATACTCCAATTCGGATGATTAAATGAAAAAGATCAACAAAAACTGTTTATCATAAGAGAATCTTATCAAATAGTTCGGGAGAACGAACTGTAAGTAAGGAGCAGCTCAAGCCAATATTCACCTAAACTAAAGAGGGAATTTTGATGACAAATGACACATCAACAGAATTGGCTTTTTATGCTGATTGTAAGTATATAAAATTAAATGAAAAAAACAAGTTTTTTAACTGAAAGTAAGGAGCAACATTAAAACTTAAAACGAACAGAAATTTTTACGTATATGAAGGGAATTGCCCCCTTCTCAACACCACACCTCGCTATTTACGCTAAAGTTTTTAGTACTTTTAAAAAAGCTTCTTATTGTTCTAATTAAACGACTGTTGTGTTTCAGGATTCATAAAGATATTATATTCATAAAGAATTGGGGCAAGACTCAAACTTTAGCGCAAAGAACAAGGTGTATAGGAGGAGGCAAACAATGGGCAGACTTTCAAAATTTGCATGTTAATTTTGCTTTTATTTGGTTAAATGGCTTTCTCGAAACTTGTTTAATTTTATTTACGAACGTTTTTATTAGTAATAAATATACGTAACTTACGAATTAACGAACGTGACAAACTTCTATATTCATAGATTTGAAATACGTATATTAGGGGGTTCGCCCCCTATTCAATACCTAGCTCTTTAAGCTAAAGTTCGAATTTTGTTCCAATTCTTTAAAAATGACCCCTTAATCACAAATGCCGTTAATTAGAATAAGTAGTTCTTTTGAAAGTACTAAAAAATCTTTGGCTTAAAGAGTGAGGTATTGACTAGGGGGTGAACTCAATCATATATGTAATATTTTCTGTTCGTTTTAAGTTTTGATGTTGCTCCTTACTTTCAGTTGAAAAACTTGTTTTTTTTTTTTTTTCATTTCTGATCTTTTTCTTTAATAATGCTGGGAATCCGGCGCCCCCTTCATAGCAATGTCCCTTCCCCCATGAAAATTTCCTTCATGGAATGATCCTCCCATATAACCCCTGACCAACCCCCTCCCCATCTACCAGAAAAAATCCCCCCCTGAAAACGTCTGTATACTCCCAATAACCAATACTATATGTTAACATTTGGTAAAGCTCATAACTTTCAGCCCTCCCCCCGAGGACTTCGGGTGATTAAGTCATCCTGAAAGAAAACAGTTATCATATTTTCGACCATGCTGAACAAAATGCCTATCTCAAAATTTTGATCGGATGAATTTGTGAAAAAAATTAGCGCGGGAGGGGGCCTATTTGCCCTCCATTTTTTGGTCACTTAAAAAGGGCACTAGAACTTTTAATTTTCGTTCCAATGAGCCCTCCAACCATGATATTCTAGGATCACTGGGTCGATACGATCACCCCTGGGAAAAAAAAAAACAACAACAAAAAACAAATAAACTACGCATCCGTGATCTTTCTTCTGGCAAAAAATGCAAAAGTTCCACATTTCTGTAGATAGGTGCTTTTCTTTGTTATTCAAGCCAAAGAGTGATAAGTTTCCTTAATAGGGGTTTTGTACAAGGTGGTTCTAATGGTTTAATTTTTGTTTTGATCTGACTCTTTTCTCAGGAGTTAGGGGTTCTTATATTTCTTAACATTGGACGTGATCGTCTCTTACTAGGTTGCTAGCTAACGCTGCAACCCGGAAAATTCGATGATCGAGCCTTTATGTAACCCGGATTAAAAAATTATTATCATATCTTATATGTAACTTTTATTTTATAAGTCTTCGGTAGTCTAATGGTAATAATGCCCACTTGTTACCTGGGACAAGGGGGTTCGATTCCCCGTTGGGGAGAACTTTTAATATGTTGAATTAAAAGCACTATCTTTTCAATATAAAATTTAAAAAAGAAACTTGTTTATTTACATTCTAGCTAAAATAATGAAGATAATATGAATGAACCACAGTCTTCAGTTTCTTTGGACTTGAGTTCGTTTTTTAACTATAATAAATACAAACAGGAAAAAGCCTACGGCTTTTTCTTCTTTTAAATAGTAAGAGACGAAACTCAAACAATCAAGTAGCTAACTAAGTCCAATGTATGGAATGGTTTGTTATTTCAGTGATCGTCTTTTAATGTAATACAAATCGAATCATTGCCATTTCAAAATTATTTAAAACACTTTATACATTCCCGGTGTACAGTCTATATGAAGGTTATTTAATACTGATCGGACATTTTCCTGACTTTTCAACATTTTCCCAGCACAGTAATCACAGACAGAGAATAAATCGATGACATCCTCTTTCCAACCTGTACAATGAATTAGCTGTTCTCTGTCATCTTTGGATATGTCCTGTTGTAGATGTTCTAAAATCGTGGCCATCATTACATCAAAACCTTTTTTATTTGAAAGGGATCTTAGACTCTTCAATTGGTATTTTGTCTTTATCTGCTCACAACTGTCACAATGCATTGTGGGGGTATACATCCCTGATGTTAGCTACCTTATCAAGGCTCTCACCAAATAATTTTATTATTGTATTTTCATCCACAGAAACTCTAATATTGCTATCACCGTAAATGAAGTCTTGACTATTATTACGACAGAGTCTACTTGACACTTCTTCTATATAATGACTTAGTTCCTTGTACGAGCCCTCGACTTTTAGTAGATTAATATGTTGTATAATCTTACATTTTGATACTGCCTTATATACGCTATTAATGAAACAGTTCAGGACAGGAAAATGTGGAGCTAGTGCCCTTAGAGAACGCAAATAGCTCTGACATCCCTCATTTGGGCTACAGTATAACGAATGCCCATGCTTTCTTGTGTCCCTGTAATTGATTTCACAATAATCCAAGCCGCCAAGGTAGAAATTAACCAATTTGTCAGTTGAAAATTTTAATGCTACATTATTTCAAGGATATCAAAAAGAATTTGACATAATTCAATATCCGTCGGATAGAGCTTGCAGATATCAGGGTGACATTGCCAAGTAACCTGCTGCCCAATTTTGGTTTTGAATGTTTACTCAGATTGTTATAGGTGACTTCAGCCATCATAATTTCCTTGTCAGATCTAGATTCAGAGCATTTTTCAATAGTTGTCTCGTACTTTTCAGGACAGTTTGTTCTACTACACAGAGAATTTTTTGCCAAATATTCAGAAGAACTGAAAGAACTGTTTAAAACACAGTTAGAAATGCTTTTTTCTTGAGTCCTTGTCCCAGGAATTTGTTCTAAATCATTAGTCTTACAAACACATTTACTAATAACCCTAACAGGCTCGTTTTCGCCATAATTGAAAAAACATTGCTTTTCCTTCGCTGTTGATAGGTATGCTTGTATATATATATTTTTATTGCTGCTACATAAACTGCAATGGCTCCTTCCAAAATTAATATACGAATTTTCAAAGAAGTACGCCTCCGTATATTCACTGTGTTGTCGAACATTTTCCATTGCATCTATAAACTGTTCCGCAGTTGCCAATCCATACCTTGGAAGCTTTTCGTTAAACTGACAACATTTCTTTTGGATATTACTATGAAGCTTTGCCAAAGAATTTCTAGCCGACTTTTCAACAGCATCCGCTCTTTCAAAGAGAATTTTAATCTGTAATTTTGAATACTTTTCGTGATCCCGATAAAACATGCGTAAAATGTTTCTCAATTTACAAAGATCAGCCTGCATTTTTGCCATCTTCTTGTATTTCTGAATGTAATTTTTCCCTTTGTCCTTATGCGTTCTTCGGTACAACCTCGCAGAGAATTTAATTTTTTCATTATAGATTTTGTCACCCCAATAACGCTCCTTGATCTTTTGTTTGGCTGTCTCAATTTTTACTTCTCGATACACCTGGACGGTTGAATACCTTTGCTTTTGGTTTTTCTTATATTTGATGCGGTAATCTTCATCATTGTGATAACTATCCTTGAACTTTTGTTTGGCTGTCTCAATTTTTGCATGTCTATAATCTTCATCATTGAGATAACACATCTTGCTGTTTTGTTTTGCTCTCTCAATTATTACTTCTCGATACGCCGGGTCGGCTGAATACCTTTGCTTTTTTCTTTTCAAGTTACTATCTCTGTTGTTTGTGTAGTACTGGCGTACGTAGTACTGTGTTTGTGTAGTACTTACGTCACGGCGTAATGATTTTATTGACGTCATAGCGCAATGATATTATTTCATGACGTCTTTAGAAACAACAATATATTTTAGTGTTTTTTCTATTCACGTCATAGCTCTAATATAAAACTATGACGACATTCAATATTTATCTAGTAGGGTTTCAGACAAGGTAATCTAGTGATGTACTTTTGTTTTGATTTGACTCTATTTTTAGGAGTTTTGTTATATTTCTTAGCATTGGACTGATCGTCTCTTACTAGATTTTCACCAATGATTTGTCAACATAAATTGAAAATGTGATCTCTGTTTTGAAAAGAAAAATTATATTTAAATATTTGTGATATATAGAATAAATATCAAGCAATAAAAGTTACATTCCTAGAATCAGAAAAAAATCATCCTGTCATATATGACAGGCTGATTTATGAAAGCCTGTCATATCTGTCAATATATGAATAAGACCGAAACACTAAAAGGATATATAGCCTACATCAAAATAGGATAATTGGTATTTCCATAAAGAGGTCCCTTCAGGTAAGTCAATAAACTAATAGTTTCAAGTGGTTGATCTTAAATAATCTGAATAATAACTATATTTATGCATAGCTTAGACTTTTAGCTAGGCTATTCATTAATATACCCAATCCTTCTCAATTCCTCTTTGGTAACAATATGTGAAGGTTTTAGTTTTACACAATTTTACTCAATTGGATACTGGTTTTTTACCCTAGATTAGGAAAATGAAACTTTCAGGGATGGGTCTACAGGCTAAAGTATGTCCCAGGAGTGTATTTTGAAGTACCTACATCCACTCCTTCTCCCTCTAGGGGATCCTAAAATTTGACTACATGACAGATCTATAGGCTATTAACAAAAGCTGATAGTCTATGATTCTAAAGTTTTATTTTTTGATTTTTATTCTTAAGATCATTCACTTAAAACAATTAGTTTATTGATAGATCTAGAAAGACCTCTTTTTGGAAATAGCCTAGGTGCCAATTAGCCTAGGCTATCCCTTTTTGATGTAAATATATTTTTAGTGTTTCAGTATTATTCACATATTAACAAAAAGCTGATTGTCTTCTGATTCTGAACTTTTATTTCTTGATTTTTATTTTAAATCACTAGTATTAAATAGCCTACATATTTTTTTTTTCATTTCCCTTGCTTGTCAAAACAGAGACCACATATTGGATTAAGGATGACAAATTATTCCCACTTGGTTGGCTCTAGTGAGAGACTCCTTGAACTTTTGTTTGGCTGTCTCAATTTTTGCATGTCTATAATCTTCATCATTGTGATAACACATCTTGCTGTTTTGTTTTGCCCTCTCAATTATTACTTCTCGATACGCCTGGTCGGTTGAATACCTTTGTTTTGCTCTCTCAACTTTTACTTCTCGATACGCCTGGTCGGTTGAATACCTTTGCTTTTCTCTTTTCAAGATACTATCTCTGTTGTTTGTGTAGTACTGTTTTTTCAAATTGCCTATAGCTTGCTTCGATCTAACCAGTATTCTAATCAAGAATGAGAGAATTTACATCTTTGTCGTTCTTAAGTAGTAATTATGACGTCACGGCGTAATGATTTTATTGACGTCATGGCGCAATGATATTATTTCATGACGTCATCAGAAACAACAATATAATTTCGTGTTTTTCTATTCACGTCATAGCTCTAATATAAAGCTATGACGACATTCATTATTTATCTAGTAGGGTTTCAGACAAGGTAGTTCTAATGATGTACTTTTGTTTTGATCTTACTCTATTTTTAGGAGTTTTGGGTTTTTATATTTCTTAGCATGGGACTGATCGTCTCTTACTAGGTTGCTAGCTACTGCTGCAACCCAAATTATAAGAGGCAGCCTGGCCGAGTGGTCCAAGACACTGGTGTTAGCCACCAGTCTCTTCGGAGGCGTGGGTTCAAATCTTACCGCTGGTATACGATTATGTTTGAAAGACTGCAGTGTGAAAACAGCAAAAATGCAGTTTTTGGTGGAAAAATTTATTCTCTTTTAGAAATAATTTATTTTAGTTACTATAGATTTTTAACCCAATTAATTTCCTTTAAAATGAGCTATTGAACAACCCTCTACGATGTTCCAGTGCCAAGCTATCTGTGGAAAAGAAAAAGAAAAAAATATCCCGTTTGGGGAGAATAACGTGGTTAAAGTCAATTTTCTTGATTTTCAAGCCAATATATTTCCCTTGCTGTTCAAGCCAAGGGACAGAAAGTTTCCTATACAGGGGTTTCGGACAAGGCGGTTCTAATGGTGTACTTTTTGTTTTGATCTGACTCCTTTGTTAGGAACTATGGGTTTTTATATTTCTTAACATTGGACGTGATCGTCTCTTACTAGGTTGCTAGCTACCGCTGCAACCGGATTGCTAGCTACCGCTGCAACCCGGAAACATCCAACGACTATGACGTCATTGATGAATAATGTATATAAAAAATCAAGTTTTTCGTAAAAAATAATTAATTGAAAAAAAATTAAGTGCAAAAGATGCTAGATCTAGAGATTACCTTTAAAATGTGCCATTGAACAACTCTCTACGATGTTCCAGTGCCAAGCTATGTGTGGAAAAGAGGAAAGAAAAAAAATATCCCGTTTAGGCAGAATGTTGTAGTAGCTGCCACTTTTCTTGATTTTCAAGCCAATATATATCCCTTGCTGTTCAAGCCAAGGGACAGAAAGTTTCCTATACAGGGGTTTCAGACAAGGCGGTTCTAATAGTGTACTTTTTGTTTTGATCTGACTCCCTTTTTTAGGAACTATGGGTTTTTATATTTCTTAACATTGGACGTGATCGTCTCTTACTAGGTTGCTAGCTACCGCTGCAACCCGGATATATTTTATATTTGAAAGAAAGTCTCTGTTTGTAAATTACTATTGGCTAGAGTCTGTTCTTTATTATAAATCTTTAAAATTGATAGAAACAGGAAAAAGCCTACGGCTTTTTCTTCTTTGAAATAGTAAGAGACTAGCCTTAAGCAATCAAATAGCTAACTAAATCAAATGTATGTAATGGGTTTTTATTCCAATGGTCGTCTTTTAATGGAAAATTTTAATATATTGGCCTTAAATATAACTGAACTAGCCTACACTATAGCTAAGTGACCTATAAAATTTAGTAGAGGCAAGAGGTCGTTGTTTATTATAAAAACTCAAAGAATCAGGCAGCAAACTAAGTCCAATATAAGCAATTGTTTGTTCTTCTAATGATCATCTTTTAATTTGGAGTTTCTTACTAGGTTGCTAGCTCCCACTTAAACCCGGATTGTGTAATAGGTTGCTAACTACCGCTGCAACCTAGATATTCTTATTTCTGCTACTATGGGCTAAGGTTCATTCTTTCATGTAAAACTAGCAAAACATTTTTAAGTCTGATGAAGATTTAACTAATGTGTCAAAAGTAAGGTTGCAAGTCGACGATTTTGTTTTGGCCTTATTATAATTGGTATGGTGAAATAATAATATGCATATGGCTCTTAAATCATACTTCTTTATTGTCCCATATGGTTTAGTGCCTAGGATAGTTAACTTTCACTTGTAACAGGCCCGGGTTCGATTCCGGTGTGGGAAAATTTTTAACTCTATAATCTTCGAACATTTGAACCTTTTATAATTTATAATGATGTATAATATAAATACTGTAATCTTAACTATAGTGAAGTTGCCTATGCAAGTTAGTATAGGGAAGAGTTCGATCTTTATTATAATTTTGTTTGGCTGTCTCAATTTTTGCATGTCTATAATCTTCATCATTGTGATAACACATCTTGCTGTTTTGTTTTGCTCTCTCAATTATTACTTCTCGATACGCCTGGTCGGTTGAATACCTTTGTTTTGCTCTCTCAATTATTACTTCTCGATACGCCTGGTCGGTTGAATACCTTTGTTTTGCTCTCTCAATTTTTACTTCTCGATGCGCCTGGTCGGTTGAATATTTTTGCTTTTCTCTTTTCAAGATACTATCTCTGTTGTTTGTGTAGTACTGTTTTTTCAACTTGCGTGCGACTTGCTTGATTGAAACCATTATGTAATTATGAATGACAACATTTTCATCTTTGTAGTTCTTAAGTAGTAATTATGACGTCACAGCGTAATGATTTTGTTGACGTCATAGAGCAATGATATTATTTCATGACGTCTTCAGAAACAACAATATAATTTCATGTTTTTCTATTCACGTCATAGCTCTAATATAAAACTATGATGACATTCATTATTTATCTAGTAGGGTTTCAGGCAAGGTAATTCTAATGATGTACTTTTGTTTTGATCTGACTCTATTTTTAGGAGTTTTGTTATATTTCTTAGCATTGGACTGATCATCTCTTACTAGGTTGCTAGCTACTGCTGCAACCCAAATTCACATATATTTATTTATGAGAGGCAGCCTGGCCGAGTGGTCCAAGGCACTGGTGTTAGCCACCAGTCTCTTCGGAGGCGTGGGTTCAAATCTTACCGCTGGTATACGATTATGTTTGAAAGACTGGAGTGTGAAAAGACATCGAAAATGCAGTTTTTGGTGGAAAAGTTTATTCTCTTTTAGAAATAATTTATTTTAGTTACAAAAGGTTTTTAACCCAATTAATTTACTTTAAAATGAGCTATTGAACAACCCTCTACGATGTTCCAGTGCCAAGCTATCTGTGGAAAAGAAAAAAAAAGAAAAAAGAAAAAAAAATATCCCGTTTGGGGAGAATAACGTGGTTAAAGTCAATTTTCTTGATTTTCAAGCCAATATATTTCCCTTGCTGTTCAAGCCAAGGGACAGAAAGTTTCCTATACAGGGGTTTCGGACAAGGCGGTTCTAATGGTGTACTTTTTGTTTTGATCTGACTCCTTTGTTAGGAACTATGGGTTTTTATATTTCTTAACATTGGACGTGATCGTCTCTTACTAGGTTGCTAGCTACCGCTGCAATCCGGATAACTTTCACTTAACAGGCCCGGGTTCGATTCCCGGTGTGGGAAATTTTTTAACTCTATAATCTTCGAACATGTGAACCTTTTATAACTTATAATGATGTATAATATAAATACTGTAATCTTAACTATAGTGAAGTTGCCTATGCAAGTTAGTATAGGGAAGAGTTCGATCTTTAAACCTAATGGACAAATACCATGTATGATGAACTATATCGGTCCTTTATGTAATCTTTTAATGTAATCGTATGAGACTTCGGTCCTTACTGTAATCTCAAAAAATCAGGCATCTAACCAAGTCCAATGTATGCAATGGTTTACTATGGTTACTGTAAATTATTGAAATGATCGTCCCTTAATGTTATCACTTATACGTCACATATGGTTATCTTTTAATGTTTATTACAAACAGGAAAAAGCCTACGGCTTTTTCTTCTTTGGAATAATAAGAGACGAACCTCAAAGAATCAGGCAGCTAACTAAGTCCAATATAAGCAATTGTTTGTTCTTCTAATGATCCATCTTTTAATTTGGCGTTTCTTACTAGGTTGCTAGCTACCACTTAAACCCGGATTATGTAATAGGTTGCCAGCTACTGCTGCAACCTAGATATTCTTATTTCCGCTACTATGGGCTAAGGTTCGTTCTTTCATGTAAACTAGCAAAACATTTTTTAAGCCTGATGCAGATTTAACTAATGTGTCAAATATAAGGTTGCATGTCGACTATTTTGTTTTGGCCTTATTATAATTGGTATGGTGAAATAATAATATGCATATGGCTCTTAAATCATACTTCTTTATGGTTCCATATGGTCTAGTGGCTAGGATAGTTAACTTTTACTTAACAGGCTGACTATAAAATTTAGTAGAGGCAAGTGGTCGTTCTTTATTATAATTAATTGTTACTACGGGGCGTGATTGTCTCTTACTAGGTTGCTAGCTACCGCTGCAACCCGGATCTTTACTACGATATGTGAGGAATGTCCAGACACATCATTAAACCTATAATTACTTCTGTTCTATTAGTTGCTGTAGCGCATTGGATAGTTAGCTCTCCTCCTGACAAGGAAGATAGAAGTTCGAGTCCTTCTACAGTAACAATTGAATCACGTTGCCTGTTATTGGCGGCTGTTGTTTGATCGGGTTTACTCTCTTGGTCTTTTCTTATGCTTGTCTTCTTTTTTATTTTGATGAGGTGGAGAACCACATGTTTCTGAAAACAATCTGGATCATTATGCCATTTTTGGTCATTAATGACGTCGATGTCCCAGATTTCAATCAGGTAAAATTCCTGCACTTTACCAGTGAGAAATTTTTGTAACTCTTCATAAAAATCCAGCTTGCTCTTAACGTCATTTTCTGACATGTTTGCTTTAACGCTTTTCATAATTAAATGATTCTGACGCTTTTGCAGTTCTTTCTTTTATTGACAATATAACGTCGTTGAATACTGACATCATTATAACTAGTTGCATAATGTAGTTTTTACTCTTACGTCATATATGGTTTTAAGCTCTAATTATGACGTCATTCATCTTCTTGTATACGAAGATGCAGTTTTCTGTCAAAAAATTGATTCTATTTTAAACATGGTGTTGTGTTTATTACAAATTGCGTGGATACAGCAATTTTCTTTCAAATTGGCCCTTAAAAACTCTGTATGATATTCCAGTGCCCCATTAGAAGTGAAGAAGGAAAGAATGAATAAGAGTTGTATTTTGTAAGAACTATATTGAATTTTGTAAGTATTATTTTTTATTTTATAAGAATTATCCTGTTTTGTAAGAACTGTTTTGTATTTATAAGAATTATTTTGTATTTTGTTGGAAATGTTTTGAATTTTGTAAGAGCTACTACGTATTTTGTAAGATTTATTGAACTTTGTAAGAACTATTTTGTATTTTGTAAGGATTAGTTTGGTTTTGTTTATTGCATTTTGTAAGACCTATTTGCATTTTTAAGAATCATTTTTGTTTTGTAAGAACTATATAGAGTTTTGCAAGAAATATTGTTGTTTTATAATAACTATATCACATTTTAACAGAATTATTTTATTGACTTTCACTGTGTTCTGTATCAACATTACATAATATAAGAAGAAAAACAAAATTCATGATATATGTCTATCAATCAGGAATACTTAGTATTGACTCCAAGAAATGAGTCTTCTCCCTGAATAGCTCATAAAGTAGTTTCTGACTCCTTTTTTAGGATTGTGGGTTTTTATATTTCTTAACATTGGACGTGATCGTCTCTTACTAAGTTTCTAGCTACCGCTGCAACCCGGATAATTAATAAGCATAATTTTAGTTCCTATGAGCTAGCGTTCGTTCTTTATTATAAATTTTGTTTTGATCTGACTCTTTTTTTAGGAGTTTTGTGTTTTCATATTTCTTAGCATTGGACTGATCGTCTCTTACTAGGTTGCTATCTACTGCTGCAACCCAAATTCACATATATATTTATTTATGAGAGGCAGCCTGGCCGAGTGGTCCAAGGCACTGGTGTTAGCCACCAGTCTCTTCGGAGGCGTGGGTTCAAATCTTACCGCTGGTATACGATTATGTTTGAAAGACTGCAGTGTGAAAAGACATCAAAAATGCAGTTTTTGGTGGAAAAATTTATTCTCTTTTAGAAATAATTTATTTTAGTTACTATAGATTTTTAACCCAATTAATTTCCTTTAAAATGAGCTATTGAACAACAACCCTCTACGATGTTCCAGTGCCAAGCTATCTCTGGATACAAAAGAAAAAAAGAAAAAAATATCCCGTTTAGGCAGAATGTTGTAGTAGCTGCCACTTTTCTTGATTTTCAAGTCAATATATTTCCCTTGCTGTTCAAGCCAAGGGACAGAAAGTTTCCTATACAGGGGTTTTGGACAAGGCGGTTCTAATGGTGTACTTTTTGTTTTGATCTGACTCCTTTGTTAGGAACTATGGGTTTTTATGTTTCTTAACATTGGACGTGATAGTCTCTTACTAGGTTGCTAGCTACCGCTGCAACCCGGATAACGTAAACTACAATTAAGTGTCGTATAAAATTTAGTATTCGTTCTTTATTGTAAAAATTATAATGGCCTATAAAATTTAGTATAGGAAAGAGGTCGTTCTTTATTATAATTGATCTAACCATTATGTATTCATGAATGAGACCATTTGCAGTTTTGACGTTTCTTATATAGTAATTATGACGTCACTGCATCAAAAATACAGTTTTTATTGGAAAAATTTATTCTCTTTTAGAAATAATTTATTTTAGTTACTATAGATTTTTAACCAAATTAATTTCCTTTAAAATGAGCTATTGAACAACCCTCTACGATGTTCCAGTGCCAAGCTATCTGTGGAAAAGAAAAAGAAAAAAAGGAAAAAAATATCCCGTTTGGGGAGAATAACGTGGTAAAAGTCTATTTTCTTGATTTTCAAGCCAATATATTTTCTTTGTTATTCAAGCCAAAGGGCGGTAAGTTTCCTTTATGGAGGATTTGGACAAGGCGGTTCTAATGGTGTACTTTTTGTTTTGATCTGACTCTTTTTTTTAGGAGCTACGGGTTTTTATATTTCTTAACATTGGAGGTGATCGTCTCTTACTAGGTTGCTAGCTACCGCTGCAACCCGGATAATGTTGTGATCTGAATCTTTTTTCAGGAGTTTTGAAAAAAACTCCAGGTTACTTTAGTTTTTGCTATGGGGCGTGATCGTCTCTTACTAGGTTGCTTGCTACCGCTGCAACCTGGATGAAATCTCTTCTTTGTTTGATGTGAAATTACAAACAGGAAAAAGCCTATGGCTTTTTCTTAATTGGATTAGTAAGAGACGACCTGGCTACAAACTTTTTTATGACATCATTGATCAATCTTTAACATGAAATGTTCTTTACTGTAATGGTTTTGTTCTTTACTAGGTTTCAGCCATCTCTACGGCCATGATACTGATGGAAATTACATAATATATATTTATGTTTCAGTTAACATGGGCTAGGTCTCGTTATTTATTGTAAAATACTCAGGCAGTGCTAGCGCACTGCCTATGATAATAAACTGATTAAACACAGGAAAAAGCCTACGGCTTTTTCTTCTTTGAAATAGTAAGAGACGAGTCTCAAACAATCAAGTAGCTAGCTAATTCAATGTATGCAATTGTTTGTTATTCCAATGATCGTCTTTTATTGTGACTAGGTTTCAGCCATCTCTACAGCCATAATACTGATGGAAATTACATAATCCCTATTTATGTCTCAGTTAACATGGGCAAAGTGTCGTTCTTTATTGTAACGTCCCATTACTAAAATCCTTACTGCATTACAAACAGGAAAAATCCTATGGATTTTTCATAATTTGAATAATAAGAGACAACCTGGCAAAAACTTACGGTTATGACATCATTGATCTATCTTTAACATTACAGTACAGTCTTATTTTAGTTACTATGGGCTTGAAGTTTGTTCTTTACTGTAATATTACGATCCTCTAAAAGTGTTGTCAAGGTTGTTCAATTAAATTTAAAATTTTACATTTATTCCCCCGAAGAAACCTCAAAAGGCCATTAACTTAGCATCTTTTCTGGGTTGTCTTCATGACATATTTTATCCCAATGAAAAATATTGTCTGAAAACAATACTTGTAATACAATGTGTAACATCATTGCAATACTGTCATGTATTTTTTTTGCTCTTTACAAGCATTTGAATGCGATATCATTCACATGAAAATTCCTCTTCTTTTTTTTAAATTTAAGCTCCTAATTGTAGTCAGACATACTAAAGGGTTGTCGAAGTAGTCAATAGTATTTCTCCTTTTCCCCTTTCCCACCCCAAGAGTTGCAAGAAATTAAACTTTGAAAATCTAAATTGAAACGGTAAAATTAACATCGTTCTTCATCAGATAACATTTTTAAAGCTACAATCATTCAAATTAATCATCTTCAAAAAATATCAAATGTAACACAAATTTCCAATTTTACTACACCCATGAACTCTACACAGAGAACATTTAATTATGATTTTATGACGTCATAATAATGGCATATAGATAATGATATGAAAATGACACCAATACTGCAGTCTCTGTCAGAAATCATCCTTTAATATAATAACATGGGCTAGATGTTGTTCTTTATTATAACTGTTGAATTACTAACCTATACTATAATTAAGTGGCGTATAAAATTTAGTATAGACAAGAGGTCGTTCATTATTATAATTTTCTAGGAGTTATGTGTTTTTATATTTCTTAATATTGGACGTGATCGTCTCTTATTAGATTCCCTTGCTGTTCAAGCCAAGGGACAGAAACCTTTCTATACAGGGGTTTCGGAAAACGCGGTTCTAATGGTGTACATTTTGTTTCGTCGATCTGACTTCTTTTTTAGGAGTTATGGGTTTTTTATATTTATTAACATTGGACGTGATCGTCTCTTGCTTGGTTGCTAGCTACCGCTGCAACCCGAATCATTTTCGAGATCTTTTACTTCAAAGCATGTCGATCCTTTATCTATGAAAACTAAAATAAAATATTATTTTTTCATTTTTTACGTCAAGTCACTCATTTCGTCATATATAGTTATTCTTGTCAAAAGATAAATGTTTATAAATATTCCATTCACTTATTACGTCATATATGGATATCCAAGAAAAATTAATCCCTTTGTATCTTTTCAACAAGTTTTAAACAGTAACCTTATCAATGTGATTATAATTACTTTATATTCGTTCTTTATTATATGTAATTATGAATGAGAACATTTTCATCATCTTTGTAGTTCTTAAGTAGTAATTATGACGTCACAGCGTAATGATTTTGTTGACGTCATAGAGCAATGATATTATTTCATGACGTCTTCAGAAACAACAATATAATTTCATGTTTTTCTATTCACGTCATAGCTCTAATATAAAACTATGATGACATTCATTATTTATCTAGTAGGGTTTCAGACAAGGTAATTCTAATGATGTACTTTGTTTTGATCTGACTCTATTTTTAGGAGTTTTGTTATATTTCTTAGCATTGGACTGATCATCTCTTACTAGGTTGCTAGCTACTGCTGCAACCCAAATTCACATATATATTTATTTATGAGAGGCAGCCTGGCCGAGTGGTCCAAGGCACTGGTGTTAGCCACCAGTCTCTTCGGAGGCGTGGGTTCAAATCTTACCGCTGGTATACGATTATGTTTGAAAGACTGGAGTGTGAAAAGACATTGAAAATGCAGTTTTGGTGGAAAAATTTATTCTCTTTTAGAAATAATTTATTTTAGTTACAAAAGGTTTTTAACCCAATTAATTTACTTTAAAATGAGCTATTGAACAACCCTCTACGATGTTCCAGTGCCAAGCTATCTGTGGAAAAGAAAAAAAAAAGAAAAAAATATCCCGTTTGGGGAGAATAACGTGGTTAAAGTCAATTTTCTTGATTTTCAAGCCAATATATTTCTCTTGCTGTTCAAGCCAAGGGACAGAAAGTTTCCTATACAGGGGTTTCGGACAAGGCGGTTCTAATGGTGTACTTTTTGTTTTGATCTGACTCCTTTGTTAGGAACTATGGGTTTTTTATATTTCTTAACATTGGACGTGATCGTCTCTTACTAGGTTGCTAGCTACCGCTGCAACCCGGATTACCATGAGCTACATTTCGTTTTTTAATGTAAATGCAATCCAGATAATGTACAAGCATCGGTGGCTCAGTTAGTAGAGCATATAATTCTGCTAATGATCGTCCTTTAATATAAAATATAGGCTAGAGTTTGTTCTTTATTGTACCTTACTGTATTACAAACAGGAAACAGCCTATGGCTTTTTTTAATTGGAATAGTAAGAAACGACCTGGCTACAACCTACGATTATGACATCATTGATCAATCTTTAATATTAATTATAATCTTATTTTAGTTACTATGGACTGGAAGTTTGTTCTTTACTGTAAAAAAATTAATTTTTTCAATTTTTACGTCACGTCACTAATTAAGTCATATATGGTTATTAGTACACAATAGGTTTTAGATATTACGTCATGTCACTTATTACGTCATATATGGTTATTAGTAGATAATCGGTAAAATATTCGTTCTTTATTATAATTTCAACTTGCGTGCGACTTGCTTGATTGAAACCATTATGTAATTATGAATGAGAACTTTTTCATCTTTGTAGTTCTTAAGTAGTAATTATGACGTCACAGCGTAATGATTTTGTTGACGTCATAGAGCAATGATATTATTTCATGACGTCTTCAGAAACAACAATATAATTTCATGTTTTTCTATTCACGTCATAGCTCTAATATAAAACTACGATGACATTCATTATTTATCTAGTAGGGTTTCAGACAAGGTAATTCTAATGATGTACTTTTGTTTTGATCTGACTCTATTTTTAGGAGTTTTGTTATATTTCTTAGCATTGGACTGATCATCTCTTACTAGGTTGCTAGCTACTGCTGCAACCCAAATTCACATATATATTTATTTATGAGAGGCAGCCTGGCCGAGTGGTCCAAGGCACTGGTGTTAGCCACCAGTCTCTTCGGAGGCGTGGGTTCAAATCTTACCGCTGGTATACGATTATGTTTGAAAGACTGGAGTGTGAAAAGACATCGAAAATGCAGTTTTTGGTGGAAAAATTTATTCTCTTTTAGAAATAATTTATTTTAGTTACAAAAGGTTTTTAACACAATTAATTTACTTTAAAATGAGCCATTGAACAACCCTCTACGATGTTCCAGTGCCAAGCTATCTGTGGAAAAGAAAAAAAAAAGAAAAAAGAAAAAAAATATCCCGTTTGGGGAGAATAACGTGGTTAAAGTCAATTTTCTTGATTTTCAAGCCAATATACTTCCCTTGCTGTTCAAGCCAAGGGACAGAAAGTTTCCTATACAGGGGTTTCGGACAAGGCGGTTCTAATGGTGTACTTTTTGTTTTGATCTGACTCCTTTGTTAGGAACTATGGGTTTTTATATTTCTTAACATTGGACGTGATCGTCTCTTACTAGGTTGCTAGCTACCGCTGCAACCCGGATTTAGTTTAAATTTTCAGGAATTAATCTAGTTTTATTTGACAAAAAAGATCTTTTACAAGGAATCAGGCAGCTAACAAAGTCCAACATATGCGATGGTAAGTTCTTTGAATGATCGTCTTTTCATGTAATTTTAAAAATAATTTATTTTATAATTACAAAAGGTGTTTATTATATATTAAGTGGCGTATAAAATTTAGTATAGGCAAAAGGTGGTTCTTTATTATAGATCCTTTATGTAAGTTTCTAGCTACCGCTGCAGCCCGGATAATAAACTGATTACAAACAGGAAAAAGCCTAAGGCTTTTTCTTCTTTGAAATAGTAAGAGACGAACCTCAAACAATCAAGTAGCTAACTAATTCCAATGCATGCAATTGTTTGTTATTCCAATGATCGTCTTTTAATGTAATTAGCCACCAGTCTCTTCGGAGGCGTGGGTTCAAATCTTACCGCTGGTATACGATTATGTTTGAAAGACTGCAGTGTGAAAAGACATCAAAAATGCAGTTTTTGGTGGAAAAATTTATTCTCTTTTAGAAATAATTTATTTTAGTTACTATAGATTTTTAACCCAATTAATTTCCTTTAAAATGAGCTATTGAACAACCCTCTACGATGTTCCAGTGCCAAGCTATCTGTGGAAAAGAAAAAGAAAAAAGAAAAAATATCCCGTTTGTGGAGAATAACGTGGTAAAAGTCTATTTTCTTGATTTTCAAGCCAATATATTTTCTTTGCTATTCAAGCCAAAGGGCGGTAAGTTTTCTTTATAGAGGATTCGGACAAGGTGGTTCTAATGGTGTACTTTTTGTTTTGATCTGACTCTTTTTTTTAGGAGTTGGGGGGTTTTATATTTCTTAACATTGGAGGTGATCGTCTCTTACTAGGTTGCTAGCTACCGCTGCAACCCGGATACGATGTTCCAGTGCCAAGCTATCTGTGGAAAAAAAAAAGAAAAGAGAAAAAAATATCCCGTTCGGGGAGAATAACGTGGTTAAAGTCAATTTTCTTGATTTTCAAGCAATATATTTCCCTTGCTGTTCAAGCCAAGGGACAGAAAGTTTCCTATACAGGCGTTTCGGACAAGGCGGTTCTAATGGTGTACTGTTTGTTCTGATCTGACTCCTTTGTTAGGAACTATGGGTTTTTATATTTCTTAACATTGGACGTGATCGTCTCTTACTAGGTTGCTAGCTACCGCTGCAACCCGGATCAGTCCCTTATGTAAACTTTACTAACCTATACTATAGTTAAGTGGTCTATAAAATTTGGCATAGGCAAGAGGTCGTTCTTTATTATATTATTATAGCTAAACATAAACTGAACCATTAACCATTAATAATAACCCAGTTACAAACAGGAAAAAGCCTACGGCTTTTTTCTTCTTTCAAATAGTAAGAGACGAACCTCAAACAATCAAGTGGCTAACTAGTTCCACTGTACACAATGGTTTGATATTCCAACGATAGTCTTTTAATATCTTTTCAACACATTGTAAATAGTAACCTTTGATTGCTGTAAGCATCATCTAAATAAGGGTTTCTTATAACACTTCAGTTAGTATGGACTGAAGATCGTTCTTTAATATATGCTGTTCAAGCCAAATGACAGAAAGTTTCCTATGCAAGGGTTTTAGACAATGCAGTTCTAATGGTGTACTTTCTGTTTTGATCTGACTCCTTTTTAGGAGCTATGGGTTTTTGTATTTCTTAATTTTGGACTTGATCGTCTCTTACTAGGTTGCTAGCTACCGCTGCAACCCGGAACTGTAGTAGCTTATACTATAGTTAAGTGGCCTATAAAATTTAGTACAGGCAACAGGTCGTTCTTTATTATAAAGCTGGTACAATTTTAGACAAAAGCAAACAAATTTCTTCTTTGAGTCATACATTATAACCTTATTTAATTTGCTATGGGCTGAAGTTCGTTCTTTATTGTATACTGTAAATGACCTGGATACAACCTACGATTATCACTCCATTGATCAATCTTTAATATTAACGTCTCTTACTAGGTTGCTTGCTACTGCTGCAACCCGGATATAATCTTATTCTAGTTACTATGGGCTGGAAGTCCGCTCTTTACTGTAAATAAAAATTTTAAAAAAGAAACTTGTTTATTTACATTCTAGCTTAAATAATGAAGATAATATGAATGAACCACAGGGTTCAGTTTCTTTGGACTTGAGTTCGTTTTTTTAACTATAAATACAAAACAGGAAAAAGCCTACGGCTTTTTCTTCTTTTAAATAGTAAGAGACGAAACTCAAACAATCAAGTAGCTAACTAAGTCCAATGTATGGAATGGTTTGTTATTTCAGTGATCGTCTTTTAATGCAAACTTGATCTGAATCTTTTTTCAGGAGTTATGGGTTTCTTTAGCATTTACTATAGGGCATGATCGTCTCCTACTAGGTTGCTAGCTACCGCTGCAACCCGGATGATTACAAACAGGAAAAAGCCTACGGCTATTTCTTCTTTCAAATAGTAAGAGACTATCCTCAAATAATCAAGTAGCGAACTAAATCCAATTTATGTGATTGGTTTTTATTCCAATGATCGTCTTTTAATGGAAAATTTTAATATATTGACCTTAAATATAACTTTACTAGACTATACTATACGTAAGAGGCCTTTAAAAATTTAGTATAGGCAAGAGGTCGTTCTTTACTGTATTGGAGGTGATCGTCTCTTACTAGGTTGCTAGCTACCGCTGCAACCCGGATGATTGACAAACACCATTTATAATGAGCTATATCGGTCCTTTGTGTAAATTACAAAATATTTTTAACCCCATTAATTTCATTTAAAATGAGCCATTGAAAAACTCTCTACGATGTTTCAGTGCCATTCTATCTGTTGAATTACTAACCTATACTATAATTAAGTGGCGTATAAAATTTAGTATAGGCAAGAGGTCGTTCTTTATTATAAAATCTTGTTTCTGTTACTATGGGCTAAGGTTCGTTCTTTACTGTAAATTCTACGACAACTTCTTTGATAGGAATTTCCTATCGAATGAGCCTGTTTTGAAGTTTCTATGACAATGCCTTCTATAGAAAACCTTATATGCCCCCAGGGCATAACTTAAAACCCTTGCCCTGAGGGTTGTGGGGGAGTGTCCTTTCTCAAAAACATATTTTCTATCTGGAAATCAACTACGCTGTACAAAAAGGCTATCTCAAAATGTTGATTGGATGTGTTTGGGGGAATGATGAACGTGAGGGGGGGGGGGGGCTAGTTGCCCTCCAATCTCTTTCGACTATTAAAAAGGGTACTAGCCCTTTGAACTTCTATCGAATGAGCCTGTTTTGAAGTTTCTATGACAACGCCTTCTATAAAAAAACCTTATATGCCCACAGGGCATAACTTAAAACCCATGCCCTGAGGGTTGTGGGGGAGTGTCCTTTTCAAAAACATATATTCTATCTGGAAATCAACTACGCTGAACAAAATAGCTATCTCAAAATTTTGATTAGATGTGTTTGGGGGAATGATGGGCGTGGGGGGGCTAGTTGCCCTCCAATTACTTTCGACTATTAAAAAGGGTACTAGCCCTTTGAATTTCCAATCAAATGAGCCCGTTTTGAAGTTTCTACGACAACGCTTTCTATAAAAACATTATATGCCCCAGGGCATAACTTGAAACCCTTGCCCTGAGGGCTGTGGGGGAGTGTCCTCCTCAAGAACATATTTTCTATCTGGAAATCAACTATGCTGAACAAAATAGCTATCTCAAAATTTTGATTGGATGTGTTTGGGGGAATGATGGGCGGGGGGGGGCTAGTTGCCCTCCAATCACTTTCAACCATTAAAAAGGGCACTAGCCACTCAAATTACCAATCGAATGAGCCCTTTTCAAAGTTTCTACGACAACTCCTTCGATACGAAATTCCGGGTATGGAGAAAAATAGAACACATTGTGCCCACATCGTTCTTTACTTAGGCATTGCTAGCGTGCTGCCTATGATCCTAGTCTTTCTGATGCTTCACCAACAATCATTCTTGTATATGATTAACATTGGACGTGATCGTCTCTTACTAGGTTGCTAGCTACCGCTGCAACCGGATTACTATGGGCTGGAAGTTCGTTCTTTACTGTAATACACACAGGAAAAAGCCTACGGCTTTTTCTTCTTTTAAATAGTAAGAGACGATTCTCAAATAATCAAGTAGCTAGCTAATTCCAAAGGTATGCAATTTTTTGTTATTCCAATGATCGTTTTTTATTGTAACTAGGTTTCAGCCATCTCTACAGCCATGATACTATTGGAAATTACATAATCCCTATTTATGTTTCAGTTAACATGGGCAAGGTGTCGTTCTTTATTGTAATTTTGCCATCTTCTTGTATTTCTGAATGTAATTTTTCCCTTTGTCCTTATGCGTTCTTCGGTACAACCTCGCAGAGAATTTAATTTTTTCATTATAGCTTTTGTCACCCCAGTATCTACCCATTATTCTGGTAGCAACTTTTTTCTTATGTTTGTTTCGGTAATCTTCATCATTATCATACCGTTCCCTGCTCTTTTGTCTAGCCTGCTCAATTGTTGCTTCTCTATAAAGTTTATCATTGTGATAACGCTCCTTGATCTTTTGTCTAGCCTGCTCAATTCTTGCTTCTCTGTAATGTTCATCATTACCATACCGTTCCTTGATCTTTTGTTTGGCTGTCTCAATTTTTGCACGTCTATAATCTTCATCATTGTGATAACGTTCCCTGCTCTTTTGTCTAGCCTGCTCAATTGTTGCTTCTCTATAAAGTTTATCATTGTGATAACGCTGCTCTTTTGTCTAGCCTGCTCAATTGTTGCTTCTCTATAAAGTTTATCATTGTGATAACGCTCCTTGATCTTTTGTTTAGCCTGCTCAATTCTTGCTTCTCTGTAATGTTCATCATTACCATACCGTTCCTTGATCTTTTGTTTGGCTGTCTCAATTTTTGCATGTCTATAATCTTCATCATTGTGATAACACATCTTGCTGTTTTCTTTTGCTCTCTCAATTATTACTTCTCGATACGCCTGGTCGGTTGAATACCTTTGTTTTGCTCTCTCAATTTTTACTTCTCGATACGCCTGATCGGTTGAATACCTTTGCTTTTCTCTTTTCAAGATACTAGCTCTGTTGTTTGTGTAGTACTCTTTCTTCAAATTGCGTATAGCTTGCTTCGATCTAACCATTATTCTAATCAAGAATGAGAGAATTTTCAGTTTTGACTTTCCTTATAAACTAATTATGACGTCACTCTATTCACGTCATAGCTCTAATATAAAACTATGATGACGTTCATTATTTATCTAGTAGGGTTTCAGACAAGGTATTTCTAATGATGTACTTTTGTTTTGATCTGACTCTATTTTTAGGAGTTTTGGGTTTTTATATTTCTTAGCATTGGACTGATCGTCTATTACTAGGTTGCTAGCTACTGCTGCAACCCAAATTCACATATATATTTATTTATGAGAGGCAGCCTGGCCGAGTGGTCCAAGGCACTGGTGTTAGCCACCAGTCTCTTCAGAGGCGTGGGTTCAATTCTTACCGCTGGTATACGATTATGTTTGAAAGACTGCAGTGTGAAAAGACATGAAAAATGCAGTTTTTGGTGGAAAAATTTATTCTCTTTTAGAAATAATTTATTTTAGTTACTATAGATTTTTAACCCAATTAATTTCCTTTAAAATGCGCTATTGAACAACCCTTTACGATGTTCCAGTGCCAAGCTATCTGAGGAAAAGAAAAAAAAAAAAAAAAAAAAAAAAAAAAGAAAAAAATATCCCGTTTAGGCAGAATGTTGTAGTAGCTGCCACTTTTCTTGATTTTCAAGCCAATATATTTCCCTTGCTGTTCAAGCCAAGGGACAGAAATTTTACTATGCAGGGGTTTCGGACAAGGCGGTTCTAATGGTGTACTTTTTGTTTTGATCTGACTCTTTTTTTAAGAACTATGGGTTTTTATTTTTCTTAACATTGGACGTGATCGTCTCTTACTAGTTTGCTAGCTACCGCTGCAACCCGGATTGCTAGCTACTGCCGCAACCCAGATTCATATATATATATTTATTTATGAGAGGCAACCTGACCGAGTGGTCCAAGGCACTGGTGTTAGCCACCAGTCTCTTCAGAGGCGTGGGTTCAAATCTTACCGCTGGTATACGATTATGTTTGAAAGACTGCAGTGTGAAAAGACATCGAAAATGAAGTTTTTAGTGGAAAAATTTATTCTCTTTTAGAAATAATTTATTTTTTGTTACAAAAGGTTTTTAACCCAATTAATTTCCTTTAAAATGAGCTATTGAACAACCCTCTACGATGTTCCTGTGCCAAGCTATCTTTGGATACAAAAGAAAAGAGAAAAAATATCCCGTTTGTGGAGAATAACGTGGTAAAAGACAATTTGCTTGATTTTCAAGCCAATATATTTTCTTTGTTATTCAAGCCAAAGGGTGGTAAGTTTCCTTTATAGAGGTTTCGGACAAGGCGGTTCTAATGGTGTACTTTTTGTTTTTATCTGACTCCTCTGTTAGGAACTATGGGTTTTTATATTTCTTAACATTGGACGTGATCGTCTCTTACTAGGTTGCTAGCTACCGCTGCAACCCGGATTCTAAATAATGACCTAGTTCCTTGTACGAACTCTCGACTTTTTGTAGATTAATATGTTGTATAATCTTAGATTTTGATACTGCCTTATATACCCTATTAATGAAACAGGTCAAGACACGAAAAGTAACCTGCTGCCCAATTTTTTTGTTTTTGAATGTTTACTCAGATTGTTATAGGTGACTTAAGCCATCATAATTTTCTTGTCAGATCTAGTTTCAGAGCATTTTTCAATAGTTGACTTGTACTTTTCAGGACAGTTTGTTCTACAACACAGAGCATTTTTTGCCAAATATTCAGTAGAACTAAAAGAACTGTTTAAAACACAGTTAGAAATACTTTTTTCTTGGGGAGGTGTTCGAGGAATTTCTCCTAAATCATTAGTCTTACAAAGATATATACTAATAACCCTAACAGGTTTGTTTTCTCCATAACTGAAAAACATTGCTTTTCCTTTGCTGTTGATGGGTATGCTTCTATATATATATATTTTTTTGCTGCTACATAAACTGCAATTGCTCCTTCCAAAATTAATATACGAATTTTCTAAGAATTACGCCTCCGTATATTCACGGAGCATCGTACATCGAACATCAAGCACTCACCGAATATCGTAGAGAGTTGTTCAATGGCTCATTTTAAAGGAAATTAATAGGGTTAAAAATTAAATTAAAAAACGATAATTCGAATAAAAAAATTATTGCATACATTGGACTTAGTTAGCTACTTGATCATTTGAGGTTCGTCTCTTACTGTTTAAAAGAAGAAAAAGCCGTAGGCTTTTTCAAGTTTTTAATATGTTCCTGGTTGTTATCAGGGTTGCAGCGGTAGGTAGCAACCTAGTGAGAGACGATCACGCCCCATAGTAAAAAACTAATGTAACCCATAAATCATGAAAAAAGAAAAAAAAAAGTACACTATTAGAACCTTCTTGGCCAAAACTACTATAAAGCAAACTTACTGTCCTTTGGCTTGAATAACAAGGAAAATATATTGGCTTGAAAATCAAGAAAAGTGACTTTAACCACAACATTCTCAACAAACGGCATTTTTTTTCTTTTCGCCTTTTCTTCCTCCTCTGCTAGCTGGGCACTGGACAATTATAGAGAGCTGTATAATGGTTCATTTTAAAGGAAATTGCTACATCTAGTCACTTTTTTTGTAATTAAAAATAAAATAGTTTTGAAGTAGAATCAATTTTTTTTTTAAAAAAAGCTACATTTTTTATGTATTTTCATACTGCAGTGTTTTCAAAGATATTTGAATTTTGAAGCAATCAAACAGTTCATGGTAATGAACTCTATAGTAAAAATGTTGATTATATTAGTTTTACTGTTAAGAACGAACTCTGTTGGGTAATATATCGTTCGTTACCACGAAATGTTTGATATAGTAAAGATCCGAGTTGCAGCGGAAGCTAGCAGCCTAATAAGAGATTTGTATATAAAAAACCGATATAGCTCATCATAAATTGTATTAGTCAATATTACATTAAGGAGAAATTTGGAAGTATGATCAGTATCATGGTTTTTATTGAGTTGCAGCGGTAGTCAAACAGTTCACGGTAACTAATTGTATAGTAAGAGCGACTCGTTTCGATAGTAACAGAAACTCTAAAAAACTGAATTTTAACATCAATAGATACATCAAAATTATCTGGGTTGCAGCGGTAGTTTACATTAAAAAAACGATCTGTCGCCCATAGTAACTGAAGTATTAAAAGGAATCCTGGTTAAAGCGGTATCTAACAACCTAGTAAGAGACGTTTTTTAATTTAAACCAGAAATAATAATAATAATAATAATAATATAATAATCCGGGTTGCAGTGGTAGCTAGCAGCCTAGTAAGATACGAACACGTCCAATGTTAAGAATATAACTACCCATAACTCCTCCTGATTTTCAAGCCAATATATTTCCCTTGCTGTTCAAGCCATGGGACAGAAAGTTTTCTATACAGGGGTTTCGGACAAGGTGGTTCTAATGGTGTACTTTTTGTTTTGATCTGAGTGTTTTTTAGGATTTATGGGTTTTTATATTTCTTAACATTGGAAGTGATCGTCTCTTACTAGGTTGCTAGCTACCGCTGCAACCCGGATTATTATTTTTAGGATTCTAGTTTTTGGAGTTAAGGGCTCTTTAGTTTTTACTATAGGGCCTTATCTTCTCTTACTAGGTGCCGTCTTTCAATGTAATTTGGACAAGGCAGTTCTAATGGTATACTTTCGCGTTTTGTCAGCCAGCGAACCATGAAGAAGACAAAATATAAGCAAATATTTCGACAAGGACCTCCGCCAAGTCGTCCTCAGTGCTAAACAAAAACAAAAAAGAGAAGAAAAAAAAAACGAGAATCTAACCTTTCGAAGTTTCCTGTACAAAGACAGAATAGACACTGAATAAAAAACCAGGCAGGAATCAATGAAAATGAAATTTACCAAGATGATTGTGTAAGGATCTTTTGTCTTGCATTAATTTTGGCTGGTCTACAATTTCGGTTTTCATTAGATATGCAAATAGGTTCTTTTAAGTTTTTTTGGGTGAAAATATTGATTGAGTCCTTCAAGATTAAACTGTCGTAAATTGGGCTTAATGAAATATCTCCCGTATCTCTATTTATTGCTAAATTTTGGTTCATATTTTTTTTTTTTTTTTTTTTTTTTTTTTTTTTTTTTTTTTTTTTTTTTATATCTCAATTATCTCCTTAAAAGTTTGTGTTACGCCATTAGCAGTTGATATTAAAGTTGCCTCGTCAAACAGAACTAGATGGGTCGGGTTTACGAAAATATGCGAAGCCAATGCCGAATCAAAGTTGTCATTGTTATTTTTTAATCTCAGGGACTTGTCTATTGAAATTTTGTGCTCATGCAAACGTTCACCTAGTTGTTGATGGGTTCTACCAATGTAAAATTTTCCACAAGAACACGGGATTCTGTAGACACCACTACCCAGTACAGGGTCTGTTTTATCCTTTCCTGAGTTAAAAAAATTAAGCCCAATTTACGACAGTTTAATCTTGAAGGACTCAATCAATATTTTCACCCAAAAAAACTTAAAAGAACCTATTTGCATATCTAATGAAAACCGAAATTGTAGACCAGCCGAAATTAATGCAAGACAAAAGATCCTTACACAATCATCTTGGTAAATTTCATTTTCATTGATTCCTGCCTGGTTTTTTATTCAGTGTCTATTCTGTCTTTGTACAGGAAACTTCGAAAGGTTAGATTCTCGTTTTTTTTTTTTCTTCTCTTTTTTGTTTTTGTTTTAGCACTGAGGACGACTTGGCGGAGGTCCTTGTCGAAATATTTGCTTATATTTTGTCTTCTTCATGGTTCGCTGGCTGACAAAATCCTCGTTTTTTCACCCTTTTTGATTTTATTTTTCATTTTGTTACTTTCTCTCTTCTCTGAGTTTCGTTTGTCATGTATAGCCAGTGTGGTCTAAGAATGTATTTTCGCGTTTTGAGCTGACTTTTTTTTAGGAGTTCTGGGTTTTAGATTTCTTAACATTGGACGTGATCGTCTCTTCCTAGGTTGTTAGCTACCGCTGCAACCCGGATTAGGGGATCGTTGTTTACTACCATTCGTGAGGAATGTGCAGAGACATCATCAAACCTATAATTAATTTTACACTATCAGTTGCTGTAGCGCATTGCTATTGAGCTCTCCTCCTGGCAAGGAAGATTGAAGTTCGAGTCGCTCTACAGTAACAATGGAATCCCGGGATAAGCATCTTCAAAAAAAAAAATAATAAAAATACATCCCGGGATATGCATCTTAAATGTTCTGATGCAATAATCCTTTCCTATTAAAGAAATCCAATGGCTGACAAAATTATGGCTAAACTTATCGGGATAACAATCACCTTGTTTTCTGTGGTACTAATTGTTTGTTCTTCGAAAACAGCTGCATATTTTTTTAGGAAAATTGGAATCTTGCGATATTCTCGCATACAAAACTAGCTAGATAAGTCAGAAGTTTGGGTAAATTTGTTAAAAACCTTAATTTTGGAGAAACTGTAATAATCAAATATCTTTGAATAGACTACAGTATGAAAAGACATTAAATTGCATAAAGAACAAAAAGTGGTAATTGCAAAAATATTTTTATATATTTAACAAGGGATTACAAAAATTCAAAAACTTGAAAAATAAAACCAAAAGTTTGAAGCTTAGCAGAAATCGCTGTTAAAAATTGTACTTGCTTAATAATCAAACATATTTGAAAAGAAACAGTAGGAAAAGACATTAAATTGTGTAAAGACCAAAAACCTGGTAACTGAACAAATATTTGTATATATTTTGACAAGGGATTACAACAATTTCAAAACCTTAAATAAGAAAACCCAAAAATTTGAAGCTTAGTAGAAATAATTGTTTTTGGGAATTATTATCCAGGTATATTCTGGCCTAAAAAACGATTTAGATAGATCAGACGTTTGAGAAAATTCGTTAAGAGCCTTAATTTCGGGAAAAAATATTTATGTGAATGACATCATTTTTATATACATCAGTATTGCAATCATGTTGTCACACTTATTAGGAAAAATTAAAGACTTTCAGGTATGGAGAAGTACATTAAATTGATTAAAGAGCAAAAAACTGGTAACTGCAAAAATATTCTTATATTTTTGACAAGGGACAACAGCCATTTCAAAACAGCAACATTTCAAAATATGCTTGTATTGTCTTATTTTTTATTCTCTATGTGCTGCAGTTTTTTCTTTGCTAGGTTTCAGCTGTATCCGTTGAAACTTACATAGTCCTCATTTATAATGAACTATACCGAATCATTATATATGTCTTACATTGTCTTGTCGATAGATAACCGTGTATAAATATAACCTTCTGTCAAAACAGAAAAGCCGTATGGTTACTACCTACGACTATGACGTCATTCATCAAGATTGGCCATAAAAATGCAGTTTTTAGTGGACGAATCGATTATTTTTAAAAAAATGAAATTTTAATTACAAATTAATTAGAATTAAAATTTTAACTCTATATAGGTGTTTCGGACAAGGCGATTCTAAAGGTGTACTTTTTGTTTTCATTTGACTCTATTTTTAGGAGTTATGGGTTATTATATTTCTTAACATTGGACGCAATCGTCTCTTACTAGGTTCCTAGCTACCACTGCAGGCTGGAAAATGTGTTCTTGTAATGATCGTCTTTTAAAATAAACAGTTCGTTCTTTAATGTGATTTACTTTTGTACATTTTTTTTTACATTCAATTTTGTTATGTTCATTTTATATTCGTTATTAATTGAAAAAATGTATTTTCTCTTAGAAATATTTATTTTAGTTACAAAATATTTTTAACCCAATTAATTTCCTTTAAAGTGAGCCATTGAACAACTTTCTACGAAGTTCCTGTGCCAAGCTATCTGCGGAAAACAAGAAAGAAAAAAGAAACAAAAAATATTCCGTTTAGGGAGAATGTTGTGATAGCTGTCACTTTTCTTGATTTTAAAGCCAATATATTTCCCTTGCTGTTAAAGCCAATGGACAGAAAGTTTCCTATGCAGGGGTTTCGGACAAGGCGGTTCTAATGGTGTACTTTTTGTTTTGATCTTTTTCCTTTTTAGGAACTATGGGTTTTTATGTTTCTTAACATTGGACGTGATCGTCTCTTACTAGGTTGCTAGCTACCGCTGCAATCCGGATATTTAATCTAAACAAATCTTTTATTAATGACTACTACCACGAGATCTTCTTGACTGAAACCATTTTTGATAATTTTATAGATCCCTTATGTAAAAATTGGAAAAATACCTGAATTTTTTTAAATTAGTTTTATTTTTTGTTAGGTTTTTGTTTAATAACAAGCCGACATATTTTCTTTTTTGTTAAGTTTTTTTTTCCAAGAGACTCGGGGTTACAGCTGCCGTTGCAACCTGGATACTGCTACAATCTAGATAGCTTGTAGCTACCCCAGGAACCACCATATATCACTTACTATGAGCGAGAGATCATACTTTACTGTAATTCGATACGAAATGCCCTGGCGAAAACAAGAAAATAAATAATACATTGTGCAAATATCGTTTCTTTACTTAGGTAGCGCTATTGCCGCTGCCTATGATTCCTTTTAATACTTCAGTTATTATAGGCTACAGATCGTTCCTTAATGTAAACTACCGCTGCAACCCGGATGTGACATATCAGTTACTATGGGAGAGAGATCGTTCTTTACTGTAACTATCTCTGGATACAAAAGAAAAAAGTAAAAAAAAATATCCCGTTTAGGCAGAATGTTGTAGTATCTGCCACTTTTCTTGATTTTCAAGCCAATATATTTCCCTTGCTGTTCAAGCCAAGGGACAGAAAGTTTACTATACAGGGGTTTCGGACAAGGTGGTTCTAATGGTGTACTATTGAATTTGATCTGACTCCTCCTTTTTTAGGAACTTTGGGTTTCTATATTTCTTAACATTGGTCATGATCGACTCCTACTAGGTTGCTAACTACCGCTGCAACCCGGATAACTACTGTTGCAACCCAGATTCCAGTTACTATGTGCTATAGCTCATCCTTTAATGTAAAAATACCATTTATGATGAACTATATGGGTCCTTTATGTAAGTTTATAGCTACCGCTGCAACCTGGATAATGAACTGATTACAAACAGGAAAAAGCCTACTGCTTTTTCTTCTTTGAAATAGTAGGAGACGAACATCAAACAATCAAATAGCTAACTAATTCAAATGTATGTAATTGTTTATTATTCCAATGAGGGTCTTTTAATGTAATTAATTATAAAAGGTTTTTATATGCAGCAGTTTCCTTTAAAATTAGCCATTACACTCATTATTATGACCACAAAACTGTTTGATTTAATACTTAAGTTACTATGGGTTACAGTTCGTTCCTTATTGTAATGATCTGACTCTATTTTTAGGAGTTTTGGGTTTTTTATATTTCTTAGCATGGGACTGATCGTCTCTTGCTAGGTTGCTAGCTACTGCTGCAACCCAAATTATAAGAGGCAGCCTGGCCGAGTGGTCCAAGGCACTGGTGTTAGCCACCAGTCTCTTCGGAGGCGTGGGTTCAAATCTTACCGCTGTTATACGATTATGTTTGAAGGACTGCAGTGTGAAAAGACATCGAAAATGCAGTTTCTGGTGGAAAAATTTAGTCTTTTTAGAAATAATTTATTTTAGTTACTATAGATTTTTTAACCCAATTAATTTCCTTTAAATGAGCTATTGAACAACTCTCTACGATGTTCCAGTGTTAAGCTATCTCTGGAAACAAAAAAAAAGAAAAAAAAAAGAAAAAATATCCCGTTTAGGCAGAATATTGTAATAGCTGCCACTTTTCTTGATTTTCAAGCCAATATATTTCCCTTGCTGTTCAAGCCAAGGGACAGAAAGTTTCCTTTACAGGGGTTTCTGACAAGGCGGTTCTAATGGTGTACTTTTTGTTTTAATCTGACTCCTTTTTTAGGAACTATGGGTTTTTATATTTCTTAACATTGGACGTGATCGTCTCTTACTAGGTTGCTAGCTACCGCTGCAACCCGGATTGCTAGCTACCGCTGCAACCTGGCTTACATAATCCATATTTATGTTTCAGTTAACATGGGCTAGGTGTCCTTCTTTATTGTAATAGGTTGCTAGTTACTGCTGCAACCCAGATTCACATATATATTATTTATGAGAGGCAGCCTGGCCGAGTGGTCCAAGGCACTGGTGTTAGCCACCAGTCTCTTCGGAGGCGTGGGTTCAAATCTTACTGCTGGTATACGATTATGTTTGAAATACTGCAGTGTGAAAAGACATCAAAAATGCAGTTTTTGGTGGAAAAATTTATTCAGTTTTAGAAATAATTTATTTTAGTTACAAAAGGTTTTTACCCCAATTAATTTCCTTTAAAATGAGCCATTGAACAACTCTCTACGATGTTCCAGTGCCAAGCTATCTCTGGACACAAAAGAAAAAAAGAAAAAAAGAAAAAAATATCCCGTTTAGGCAGAATTTTGTAGTAGCTGCCACTTTTCTTGATTTTCAAGCCAATATATTCCCCTTGCTGTTCAAGCCAAAGGGACAGAAAGTTTCCTATACAGGGTTTCGGACAAGCGGTTCTAATGGTGTACTTTTTGTTTTGATCTGACTCCTCTGTTAGGAACTATGGGTTTTTATATTTCTTAACATTGGACGTGATCGTCTCTTACTAGGTTGCTAGCTACCGCTGCAACCCGGATGTTGTTTGTGTAGTACTGTTTTTTAAACATGCGTATAGCTTGCTTGATTGAAACCATTATGTAACCATTAGTTGAATGTTTATGTCACGTATCAAGTATCAAGAACCTAACAAAAAATTAAACTAAATTTTAAATTTTCAGGTATTTTTCTAGTCTAAATTAAAAGATTAAAACTATTGTTCAGACACCATAAATATTTTTGCAGTTTATAACTTTAGCGATTCTGAACTAAAAATGAAAATAAAATAAAATAAAACTTATGACGACGAACTGTTTGATTTTAATACTTAAGTTACTATGGGCTCAGTTCGTTCCTTCTTGTAATTTTTATTCCAATGATCGTCTTTTAATGTAAATCATTACAAACAGGAAAAAGCCTACGGCTTTTTCTTCTTTGAAATAGTAAGAGACGAACCACAAGTAACTACCCCTGGAACCACCATATATCAGTTACTATGCATGAGTGATCGTTCTTTACTGTAACTAGGTTGCTAGCTACCGCTGCAACCCGGATTGCTAGCTACCGCTGCAACCCGGATTTTCAACAGCATCCGCTCTTTCAAAGAGAATTTTAATCTGTAATTTTGAATACTTTTCGTGATCCTGGTAAAACATGCGTAAAATGTTTCTCAATTTACGAAGATCAGCCTGCATTTTTGCCATCTTCTTGTATTTCTGAATGTAATTTTTCCCTTTGTCCTTATGCATTCTTCGGTACAACCTCGCAGAGAATTTAATTTTTTCATTATAGCTTTTGTCACCCCAGTATCTACCCATTACTCTGGTAGCAACTTTTTTCTTATGTTTGTTTCGGTAATCTTCATCATTATCATACCGTTCCTTGCTCTTTTGTCTAGTCTGCTCAATTGTTGCTTCTCTATAAAGTTTATCATTGTGATAACGCTCCTTGATCTTTTGTCTAGCCTGCTCAATTCTTGCTTCTCTGTAATCTTCATCATTTTGATAACGCTCCTTGATCTTTTGTTTGGCTGTCTCAATTTTTATTCTCGATACACCTGGACGGTTGAATACCTTTGCTTTTGGTTTTTCTTATATTTGATGCGGTAATCTTCATCATTGTGATAACTCTCCTTGAACTTTTGTTTGGCTGTCTCAATTTTTGCATGTCTATAATCTTCATCATTTAGATAACACATCTTGCTGTTTTGTTTTGCTCTCTCAATTATTACTTCTCGATACGCCTGGTCGGTTGAATACCTTTGCTTTTTTCTTTTCAAGTTACTATCTCTGTTGTTTGTGTAGTACTGTTTTTTCAACTTGCGTATAGCTTGCTTCGATCTAACCATTATCTAATCAAGAATGAGAGAATTTACATCTTTGTCGTTCTTAAGTAGTAATTATGACGTCACGGCGTAATGATTTTATTGACGTCATGGCGTAATGATATTATTTCATGACGTCTTCAGAAACAACAATATATTTTCGTGTTTTTCTATTCACGTCATAGCTCTAATATAAAACTATGATGCCATTCATTATTTATCTAGTAGGGTTTCAGACAAGGTAGTTCTAATGATATACTTTGTTTTGATCTGACTCTATTTTTAGGAGTTTTGGTTTTTATATTTCTTAGCATTGGACTGATCGTCTCTTACTAGTTTGCTAGCTACTGCTGCAACCCAAATTCACATATACATTTATTTATGAGAGGCAGCCTGGCCGAGTGGTCCAAGGCACTGGTGTTAGCCACCAGTCTCTTCGGAGGCGTGGGTTCAAATCTTACCGCTGGTATGCGATTATGTTTGAAAGAAAGCAGTGTGAAAAGACATCAAAAATGCAGTTTTTGGTGGAAAAATTATTCTCTTTTAGAAATAATTTATTTTAGTTACTATAGATTTTTAACTTCCCAATTAATTTCCTTTAAAATGAGCTATTAAACAACCCTTTACGATGTTCCAGTGCCAAGCTATCTCTGGATACAAAAGAAAAGAGAAAAAAAAAAAGAAAAAAATATCCCGTTTAGGCAGAATGTTGTAGTAGCTGCCACTTTTCTTGATTTTCAAGCCAATATATTTCCCTTGCTGTTCAAGCCAAGGGACAGAAAGTTTCAATACAGGGGTTTCGGACAAGGCGGTTCTAATGGTGTACTTTTTGTTTTTTATCTGACTCCTCTGTTAGGAACTATGGGTTTTTTATATTTCTTAACATTGGACGTGATCGTCTCTTACTAGGTTGCTAGCTACCACTGCAACCCGGATTATTTTATAAGTCTTAGATAGTCTAATGGTAAGCATGCCCACTTGTTACTTGGGAGAAGAGGGTTCGATTCCCCGTCGGGGAGAACTTTTAATATGTTGAATTAAAAGCACAATCTTTTCAGTTTAAAATTTAAAAAAGAAACTTGTCTATTTACATTCTAGCTAAAATAATGAAGATAATATGAATGAACACGGGGTTCAGTTTCTTTGGACCTGAGTTCGTTTTTCAACTATAAATACAAACAGGAAAAAGCCTGCGGCTTTTTCTTCTTTTAAATAGTAAGAGACGAAACTCAAACAATCAAGTAGCTAACTAAGTCCAATGTTTGGAATGGTTTGTTATTTCAGTGATCGTCTTTTAATGTAAACTAGGATTATAATTTGTTCTTTAACATAAACTTCATTAATCGGATATTTTAATATATCCTATATGGTCTAGAGGTTGGGATAGCTCTCACCCAGTAGGCTTGAGTTCAATTTCTGTTTGGGAAATTTTTATTTATGATGATTTCTTAAGGAACATAATTAAAATTTCTTAATGTAATAAAAATAATTTGTTTTAATTACAAAAAGTTTTTAACCCCATTAATTTCCTTTAAAATGAGCCATTGAACAACTCTCTACGATGTTCCAGTGCCATGCTATCTGTTGAAGTACTAACCTATACTATAATTAAGTGGCGTATAAAATTTAGTATAGGCAAGAGGTCGTTCTTTATTATAACAACCCGGATATCATAAAACAATTAATTAGCTTTTTACACATATCTCATATGGTCTAGTGGTTTAGGATAGTTGGCTTTCAACCAATTGGCTTGGGTTCGAATCCCGGTGTGGGAATTATTTTTAAAACAAAATCAGGTGAAATTAATTAGCTAATTTGACAAGACATAGGTAACTAAGGGCAAGAGTTCGTTTCTTTACTATAAAAACAGGCTCGGGTTCGATTCCCGGTGAGGGAAAATTTTTAACTCTATAATCTTCGAATATTTGAATCTTTTATAATTTATAATGATGTATAATATAAATACTGTAATCTTAACTATATTAACTATAGTGAAGTTGCGTATGCAAGTTAGTATAGGGAAGAGTTCGATCTTTATTATAATTTTAACCCAATTAATTTCCTTTAAAATGAGCCATTGAACAACTCTCTACGATGTTCCAGTGCCAAGCTATCTGTGGAAAAGAAAGAAAGAGAAAAAAAGAAAAAAAAAATATCCCGTTTAGGCAGAATGTTGTAATAGCTGCCACTTTTCTTGATTTTCAAGCCAATATATTTCCCTTGCTGTTTCAAGCCAAGGGACAGAAAGTTTCCTATACAGGGGTTTTGGACAAGGCGGTTCTAATGGTGTACTTTTGAATTTGATCTGACTCCTTTGTTAGGAACTATGGGTTTTTATATTTCTTAACATTGGACATGATTGTCTCTTACTAGGTTGCTAGCTACCGCTGCAACCCGGACCAGTGCCAAGCTATCTCTGGAAACAAAAGAAAGAAAGAAAAAAATATCCCGTTTGTGGAGAATAACGTGGTTAAAGTCAATTTTTCTTGATTTTCAAGCCAATATATTTCCCTTGCTGTTCAAGCCAAATGACAGAAAGTTTTCTATACAGGGGTTTCGGACAAGGCGGTTCTAATGGTGTATTTTTTGTTTTGATCTGACTGCTTTTTTTAGGAGCTATGGGTTTTCTTATTTCTTAACATTGGACGTGATCGTCTCTTACTAGGTTGCTAGCTACCGCTGCAACCCGGATGTTTTAATTACAAAAGGTTTTTTAACCCCATTAATTTGCTTCAAAATGAGCCATTGAACAACTCTCTACAATGTTCCAGTGCCATACTATCTGTTGAATTACTAACCTATACTATAATTAAGTGGTGTATAAAATTTAGTATAGGTAAGAGGTCGTACCTTATTATAAATCTCTGGAAACAAAGAAAGAGAAAAAATATCCCGTTTAGGCAGAATGCTGTAGTAGCTGCCACTTTTCTTGATTTTTTAGTACTGATTTTTTAACTTGCGTGTAGCTTGCTTTGATCTAACCATTATGTATTCATGAATGAGACAATTTACAGTTTTGACGTTTCTTATATAGTAATTATGACGTCACTTCATCAAAAATACAGTTTTTATTGGAAAAATTTATTCTCTTTTAGAAATAATTTATTTACTTACTATAGATTTTTAACCCAATTAATTTCCTTTAGGATGAGCTATTGAACAACCCTCTACGATGTTCCAGTGCCAAGCTATCTCTGGATACAAAGAAAAGAGAAAAAAATATCCCGTTTGGGGAGAATAGCGTGGTTAAAGTCAATTTTCTTGATTTTCAAGCCAATATATTTCCCTTGCTGTTCAAGCCAAGGGACAGAAAGTTTCCTATAAAGGGGTTTCGGACAAGGCGGTTCTAATGGTGTACTTTTTGTTTTGATCTGACTCCTTTTTTAGGAGCTATGGGTTTTATATTTCTTAACATTGGACATGATCTTCTCTTACTAGGTTGCTAGCTACCGCTGCAACCCGGATAACAACCAATCAAGTAGCTAACTAAATCAAATGTATGTAATGGATTTTTATTTTAGTATAGGCAAGAGGTCGATCTTTATTATAAAAAACCTCAAACAATCAAGTAGCTAACTAAGTCAAAATTCTGCAATGGTTTATTATTGCAATGATCGTCCTTAATGTAATTCTTTAACATAAACTTCATTAATTGGATACTTTAATATATTCTATATGGTCTAGAGGTTGGGATAGCTCTCACCCAGTAGGCTTGAGTTCAATTTCTGTATGGGAAATTTTTACTTATGATGATTTCTTAAGGAACATAATTAAAATTTCTTAATGTAATAAAAAATAATTTGTTTTAATTACAAAAAGTTTTTTAACCCCATTAATTTCCTTTAAAATGAGCCATTGAACAACTCTCTACGATGTTTTCAGTGCCATGCTATCTGTTGAATTACTAACCTATACTATAATTAAGTGGCGTATAAATTTAGTATAGGCAAGAGGTCGTTCTTTATTATAAAAACTCAAAAATCAAGTAGCTAAATCCAATGTATGGAATGGTTTGCTATTTCAGTGATCGTCTTTTAATGTAATTGCAGCTACCCCTGGAACCACCATATCTCAGTTAATATGGGCGAGAGATCGGTCTTTAATGTAAAACTTACAAACACATTTACTAATAACCCTAACAGGCTCGTTTTCGCCATAATTGAAAAACATTGCTTTTCCTTCGCTGTTGATAGGTATGCTTGTATATATATTTTTATTGCTGCTACATAAACTGCAATTGCTCCTTCCAAAATTAATATACGAATTTTCTAAGAAGTACGCCTCCGTATATTCACTGTGTTGTCGAACATTTTCCATTGCATCTATAAACTGTTCCGCAGTTGCCAATCCATACCTTGGAAGCTTTTCGTTAAACTGACAACATTTCTTTTGGATATTACTATGAAGCTTTGCCAAAGAATTTCTAGCCGACTTTTCAACAGCATCCGCTCTTTCAAAGAGAATTTTAATCTGTAATTTTGAATACTTTTTCGTGATTCCGATAAAACATGCGTAAAATGTTTCTCAATTTACAAACAAAGATCAGCCTGCATTTTTGCCATCTTCTTGTATTTCT
Organism: Artemia sinica; assembly: GCA_027921565.1. Classification (NCBI taxonomy): domain Eukaryota; kingdom Metazoa; phylum Arthropoda; class Branchiopoda; order Anostraca; family Artemiidae; genus Artemia; species Artemia sinica. The sequence continues at coordinate 232,302 of JAPEVW010000106.1, read as the reverse complement.
GAATGTAATTTTTCCCTCTGTCCTTATGCGTTCTTCGGTACAACCTCGCAGAGAATTTAATCTTTTCATTATAGATTTTGTCACCCCAGTAACGCTCCTTGATCTTTTGTTTGGCTGTCTCAATTTTTGCTTCTCGATACACACCTGGACGGTTGAATACCTTTGCTTTTGGTTTTTCTTATATTTGATGCGGTAATCTTCATCATTGTGATAACTCTCCTTGATCTTTTGTTTGGCTGTCTCAATTTTTGCATGTCTATAATCTTCATCATTGTGATAACACATCTTGCTGTTTTGTTTTGCTCTCTCAATTATTACTTCTCGATACGCCTGGTCGGTTGAATACCTTTGTTTTGCTCTCTCAATTATTACTTCTCGATACGCCTGGTCGGTTGAATACCTTTGTTTTTGCTCTCTCAATTATTACTTCTCGATACGCCTGGTCGGTTGAATACCTTTGTTTTGCTCTCTCAATTTTTACTTCTCGATGCGCCTGGTCGGTTGAATATTTTTGCTTTTCTCTTTTCAAGATACTATCTCTGTTGTTTGTGTAGTACTGTTTTTTTTTCAACTTGCGTGCGACTTGCTTGATTGAAACCATTATGTAATTATGAATGAGAACATTTTCATCTTTGTAGTTCTTAAGTAGTAATTATGACGTCACAGCGTAATGATTTTTGTTGACGTCATAGAGCAATGATATTATTTCATGACGTCTTCAGAAACAACAATATAATTTCATGTTTTTCTATTCACGTCATAGCTCTAATATAAAACTATGATGACATTCATTATTTATCTAGTAGGGTTTCAGACAAGGTAATTCTAATGATGTACTTTTGTTTTGATCTGACTCTATTTTTAGGAGTTTTGTTATATTTCTTAGCATTGGACTGATCATCTCTTACTAGGTTGCTAGCTACTGCTGCAACCCAAATTCACATATATATTTATTTATGAGAGGCAGCCTGGCCGAGTGGTCCAAGGCACTGGTGTTAGCCACCAGTCTCTCTTCGGAGGCGTGGGTTCAAATCTTACCGCTGGTATACGATTATGTTTGAAAGACTGGAGTGTGAAAAGACATCAAAAATGCAGTTTTTGGTGGAAAATTTTATTCTCTTTTAGAAATAATTTATTTTAGTTACAAAAGGTTTTTAACCCAATTAATTTACTTTAAAATGAGCTATTGAACAACCCTCTACGATGTTCCAGTGCCAAGCTATCTGTGGAAAAGAAAAAAAAAAGAAAAAAGAAAAAAAAATATCCCGTTTGGGGAGAATAACGTGGTTAAAGTCAATTTTCTTGATTTTCAAGCCAATATATTTCCCTTGCTGTTCAAGCCAAGGGACAGAAAGTTTCCTATACAGGGGTTTCGGACAAGGCGGTTCTAATGGTGTACTTTTTGTTTTGATCTGACTCCTTTGTTAGGAACTATGGGTTTTTATATTTCTTAACATTGGACGTGATCGTCTCTTACTAGGTTGCTAGCTACCGCTGCAACCCGGATTATCTTTTTAATGTATTATTACAAACAGGAAAAAGCCTACTGCTTTTTCTTATTTGGAATAGTAAGAGACGAACCTCAAAGAATCAGGCAGCTAACTAAGTCCAATATAAGCAATGGTTTGTTCTTCTAATGATCATCTTTTAATTTGGTGTTTCTTACTAGGCTGCTAGCTACCACTGCAACCCGGATTATGTGATTAATAGGTTGCTAGCTACCGCTGCAACCTAGATATTCTTTTTTCTGCTACTATGGGCTAAGGTTCGTTCTTTACTGCAAATTTTAACCCCATTAATTTCCTTTAAAATGAGCCATTGAACAACTTTCTACGGTGTTCCAGTGCCATGCTATCTGTTGAATTACTAACCTATACTATAATTAAGTGGCGTATAAAATTTAGTATAGGCAAGAGGTCGTTCTTTATTATAAATAGGTTGCTAGCTACCGCTGCAACCCGGATATTACAAACAGGAAAGAGCCTACGGCTTTTTCTTCTTTGAAATAGTAAGAGACGAACCTCAAACGATCAAGTAGCTAACTAAGTCCAATGTATGCAATAATTTCTTATTCCAATTTTCGTCTTTTAATGTATAAAATTGCTATAAAGTTCGTTAAAACGATCTGATAGACAATACTGATCGTTAGAGTTTGGTCTTTAAGTTATCATATACTGTTAAAATTCTTTCTTATATGAACATTTCTTGGTGTAGTGGTTAGCACTTAAGACTTTGAATCCTGCGATCCGAGTTCAAATCCTGGTGGACGGTCGTTATTAAATGTAGCTTACTTATACTACCATTTAGGTTTCTGCTGTAATTCTTTCTTTTCAAAATTAAATTAGTTGCTATCGCCTAGAGTTAGTTCTTTACCACCACATCGTAATATTTGTTTTATAATAATAATTAATTTTTTTAATTACAAAAGGTTTCTATATACAGCAGTTTCCTTTAAAATGAGCCATTACACAGCTCTTTACTATGACAACGAACCGTTTGATTTAATACTTAAGTTACTATGGGTTAAAGTTCGTTCCTTATTGTAAAAACCTTACCGCTGGTATACGATTATGTTTGAAAGACTGCAGTGTGAAAAGACATCAAAAATGCAGTTTTTGGTGGAAAAATTTATTCTCTTTTAGAAATAATTTATTTTAGTTACTATAGATTTTTAACCCAATTAATTTCCTTTAAAATGAGCTATTGAACAACCCTCTACGATGTTCCCAGTGCCAAGCTATCTGTGGAAAAGAAAAAAAAAAAAAAGAAAAGAGAAAAAAATATCCCGTTTGGGGAGAATAACGTGGTTTTAAAGTCAATTTTCTTGATTTTCAAGCCAATATATTTCCCTTGCTGTTCAAGCCAAGGGACAGAAAGTTTCCTATACAGGGGTTTCGGACAAGGCGGTTCTAATGGTGTACTTTTTGTTTTGATCTGACTCCTTTGTTAGGAACTATGGGTTTTTATATTTCTTAACATTGGACGTGATCGTCTCTTACTAGGTTGCTAGCTACCGCTGCAACCCGGATTTTTTAGTACTGATTTTTTAACTTGCGTGTAGCTTGCTTTGATCTAACCATTATGTATTCATGAATGAGACCATTTACAGTTTTTGACGTTTCTTATATAGTAATTATGACGTCACTGCATCAAAAATACAGTTTTTATTGGAAAAATTTATTCTCTTTTAGAAATATTTTATTTTAGTTACTATAGATTTTAACCCAATTAATTTCCTTTAGGATGAGCTATTGAACAACCCTCTACGATGTTCCAGTGCCAAGCTATCTCTGGATACAAAAGAAAAGAGAAAAAAATATCCCGTTTGGGGAGAATAACGTGGTTAAAGTCAATTTTCTTGATTTTCAAGCCAATATATTTCCCTTGCTGTTCAAGCCAAGGGACAGAAAGTTTCCTATAAAGGGGTTTCGGACAAGGCGGTTCTAATGGTGTACTTTTTGTTTTGATCTGACTCCTTTTTTAGGAGCTATGGGTTTTTATATTTCTTAACATTGGACGTGATCGTCTCTTACTAGGTTGCTAGCTACCGCTGCAACCCGGATCAAGCAATCAAGTAGCAAACTTTTTCCAATGTTTGCAATGGTTTCTTATTCCAATGATAGTATTTTAATGTAATAATTGACAAATACTATTTATGATGAACTATATCGGTCCTTTATATAATATCAGAAAACCTTACTGCAGAGGTTTCGAGCTCCTGTCTAGAAAAATGTGGAATTTGGTATTTTTTTGGCAAAATTACTTAATAAATCAAATATCTTTGAGAAGACTGCAATATAAAAAGAGACAATTGATAAAAGCATCATGTGTAACATATTGTTAATTTTTAAATTTATTAATGACGTCATAGTCCAAGTGGCAAGCACGATCGGCCTTTAACCGAAAGGATGATGGTTCAAGCCAACCGGGATCATTTTCTTTAATTTTTCATTCGGCTATGAATAAAATCATATCATTACTATATCATTAATTAGTAATAGATTTATTTAGTATAGGAAAGAGCTCGTTCTTTATTATAATGCTAGCTACCGCTGCAACCTAGATATTCTTATTTCTGCTACTATGGGCTAAGGTTCGTTCTTTACTGTAATGTTTTAAGTACAAAAGGTTTTTAACCCAATTAATTTCCTTTAAAATGAGCTATTGAACAACCCTCTACGATGTTCCAGTGCCAAGCTATCTCTGGAAACAAAGAAAAAAAAAAGAAAAAAAATATCCCGTTTAGGAAGAATGTTGTAGTAGCTGGGCCACTTGTCTTGATTTTCAAGCCAATATATTTCCCTTTCTGTTCAAGCCAAGGGACAGAAAGTTTCCTATACAGGGGTTTCGGACAAGGCGGTTCTAATGGTGTACTTTTTGTTTTGATCTGACTCCTTTTTTAGGAACTATGGGTTTTTATATTTCTTAACATTGGACGTGATCGTCTCTTACTAGGTTGCTAGCTACCGCTGCAACCCGGATAACCTATACAATAATTAAGTGTCGTACAAAATTTAGTATAGGCAAAAGGTCGTTCTTTATTATATGGAAGTGATCGTCTCTTACTAGGTTGCTAGCTACCGCTGCAACCCGGATATAAAAAAAAAGCTAATTGACAAATAAAATTTATGATGAACTATTTCGGTCCTTTATGTAAGTTGCTAGCCACCGCTGCAACCCGGATAATAAACTGATTACAAACAGGAAAAAGCCTACGGCTTTTTCTTCTTTGATATAGTAAGAGACAAACATCAAACAATCAAGTAGCTATTTAATTCCAATGTATGCAATTTTTTGTTATTCCAATGATCGTCTTTTAATGTAATTTTAGAAATAATTTATTTTAGTTACTATAGATTTTTAACCAATTAATTTCCTTTAAAATGAGCTATTGAACAACCCTCTACGATGTTCCAGTGCCAAGCTATCTCTGGATACAAAAGAAAAGAGAAAAAAAAGAAAAAAATATCCCGTTTAGGCAGAATTTTGTAGTAGCTGCCACTTTTCTTGATTTTCAAGCCAATATATTTCCCTTGCTGTTCAAGCCAAGGGACAGAAAGTTTCCTATACAGGGGTTTCGGACAAGGCGGTTTTAATGGTCTACTTTTTGTTTTGATCTGACTCCTCTGTTAGGAACTATGGGTTTTTATATTTCTTAACATTGGACGTGATCGTCTCTTACTAGGTTGCTAGCTACCGCTGCAACCGGATGCTGTTGAAGCCAAGAGACTGTAAGTTTTATTTTAAGGAGTTATGGGCTATTGTAGTTCTTATATACGATGTTCCAGTGTCATGCTATCTGTTGAATTGCTCTTTCGGTCCTTTATGTAAGTTGCTAGCCACCACTGCAACCCGGATAATAAACTGATTACAAACAGGAAAAAGCCTACGGCTTTTTTCTTCTTTGATATAGTAAGAGACAAACATCAAACAATCAAGTAGCTATTTAATTCCAACGTATGCAATTGTTTGTTATTCCAATGATCGTCTCTTAATGTAATTGGACGTGATCGTCTCTTACTAGGGTTGCTAGCTACCGCTGCAACCCGGATGCTGTTGAAGCCAAGAGACTGTAAGTTTTATTTTAAGGAATTATGGGCTATTGTAGTTCTTATATACGATGTTCCTGTGCCATGCTATCTGTTGAATTACTAACCTATACTATAATTAAGTGGTGTATAAAATTTAGTATAGGCAAGAGGTCGTTTCTTTATTATATAATTTTGAATACTTTTCGTGATCCTGGTAAAACATGCGTAAAATGTTTCTCAATTTACGAAGATCAGCCTGCATTTTTGCCATCTTCTTATATTTCTGAATGTAATTTTTCCCTTTGTCCTTATGCGTTCTTCGGTACAACCTCGCAGAGAATTTAATTTTTTCATTATAGCTTTTGTCACCCCAGTATCTACCCATTATTCTGGTAGCAACTTTTTTCTTATGTTTGTTTCGGTAATCTTCATCATTACCCATACCGTTCCTTGATCTTTTGTTTGGCTGTCTCAATTTTTGCATGTCTATAATCTTCATCATTGTGATAACACATCTTGCTGTTTCTTTTGCTCTCTCAATTATTACTTCTCGATACGCCTGGTCGGTTGAATACCTTTGTTTTGCTCTCTCAATTATTACTTCTCGATATGCCTGGTCGGTTGAATACCTTTGTTTTTTTCTTTTCAAGATACTATCTCTGTTGTTTGTGTAGTACTGTTTTTTCAATATCCGTGCAGCTTGCTTGATTGAAACCATTATGTAATTATGAATGTGAACTTTTACAGTTCTGAAGCTTCTTATATAGTAATTATGACGTCACAAGGTAATGATTTTATTGACGTCATAGCGCAATGATATTATTTCATGACGTCTTCAGAAACAACAATATAATTTCGTGTTTGTCTATTCACATCATAGCTCTAAACAAAATTTAATTAGAGTTCGTTCTTTATTGTTATGTTTGGACGTGATCGTCTCTTATTGTGATATTCATGAATGAGACCATTTACAGTTTTGACGTTTCTTATATAGTAATTATGACGTCACTGCATCAAAAATACAGTTTTTATGGAAAAATTTATTTCTCTTTTAGAAATAATTTATTTTAGTTACAAAGGTTTTTAACCCAATTAATTTTCCTTTAAAATGAGCTATTGAACAACCCTCTACGATGTTCCAGTGCCAAGCTATCTCTGGATACAAAAAAAGAAAAAAAAAAATATCCCGTTTGGGGAGAATAACGTGGTAAAAGTCAATTTGCTTGATTTCAAGCCAATATATTTCCCTTTCTGTTCAAGCCAAGGGACAGAAAGTTTCCTATACAGGGGTTCGGACAAGGCGGTTCTAATGGTGTACTTTTTGTTTTTATCTGACTCCTTTTTTAGGAACTATGGGTTTTTTATATTTCTTAACATTGGACGTGATCGTCTCTTACTAGGTTGCTAGCTACCGCTGCAACCGGAAACCTGGAACCACCATATATCAGTTGGTATGGGAGAGAGATCGTTCTTTACTGTAAAACGTGGGTTCAAATCTTACCGCTGATATACGATTATGTTTGAAAGACTGCACTGTGAAAAGACATCGAAAATGCAGTTTTGGGTGGAAAAAATTTATTCTCTTTTAGAAATAATTTTATTTTTAGTTACAAAAGGTTTTTAACCCAATTAATTTCCTTTAAAATGAGCTATTGAACAACCCTCTTCGATGTTCCGGTGCCAAGCTATCTCTGGATACAAAAGAAAAGAGAAAAAAATATCCCGTTGTGGAGAATAACGTGGTAAAAGTCAATTTGCTTGATTTTCAAGCCAATATATTTTCTTTGTTATTCAAGCCAAAGGGCGGTAAGTTTCCTTTATAGAGGTTTCGGACAAGGCGGTTCTAATGGTGTACTTTTTGTTTTATCTGACTCCATTCTTAGGAACTATGGGTTTTTATATTTCTTAACATTGGACGTGATCGTCTCTTAGTTACCTAAAATTTCTAGGTTAACTTACATCAGGTTAAGTGGCGCACCACTTAACCTGATGTAAGTTAACCTAGAAATGTTAGGTAACCTAATCTAACCTAACCTAACTTGACCTTGGTGGTGAGGGTCCCACCCGTGTCAGGCTTTCGGCCCCGTGGCCCCGGGGTTGCGGGGGGGGGGGGCACCTAGAAATGTTAGGTAACCTAAACTTGGTGGTGGGGGTCCCACCCTTGGTAGGCTTTCGGTCCCCGTGGCCCCTGGGGGTGGGGGGGCCACCTAGAAATGTTAGGTAACCTAACCTAACCTTGGTTAGTGGGGTCCACCCGTGGTAGGCTTTCAGTCCCCGTGGCCCCGGGGGTGAGGGGCCCACCTAGAAATGTTAGGTAACCTAACCTATCCTAACCTTGGTGGTTTCCCACCCGTGGCTGGCCTTCGGCTCCGTGGCTCCCATTAGACGATTTTGGAAAAGGTGATGTGGGAGGGGGGGCTAGTTGTCCTCCAATTATTTTTGTTACTTAAAAAGGGTCACTAGAATCTTTTTTTAAATTAGAAATGAACCCCCTCTCGACTGTTGTGCTTCGAGTTGGAGTAAAAATCTTTTTCAATCCCAACTTTTACCGGCTTATGTATAAATTTCATAACTTAAAAACCTTTCCCCCAGGGGCTGAAGGGTCCATTTTATCTCTAAGGACATAGTTATTGAGTATTTCAACTATGTTGAAGAAAAAAAAAAATCCATCTAAAAATTGATTAGACGATTTTGAAAAAAATATGCGCATTATGACAAGAACTTTCATATATATGAAGTTACTTTGTTCACGTAGAAATAACTCTATTTCTGAAAAACAAGTCATAGAATGGCTTATGACATTGGGGGTCTTATGCAAATGAAAAGAAGACATAAAATGAACTTGTTTTCCATGATCCTATAGGTCAACATTTATTAATTTGATTAAGGAAAGGAAATATGCCGTTATTACCGCATATTATTTAGTGTTTGATGTCATTAACTTCAGTGCATATTGAAATATAGATAGATATATACATAAAGTAATGAATACTCCAAATGAACTCACCGGTCCTTCAATGGCTAATGTACGTTTAAATTTTAATTTATATTTTCCCCCATGGATTTTACATATTTGAACCATAGAAATATACTTTCTATAATTTTTTACAAAAACGAGACGATTTATACAAAAACTAAGATAAAAACCCCCAACATTTAATTCTATTAAGCAATGTCGAAGCGTTGGAGCTAATTTTTTTAAACAGTATCGTTAGTTTTGAACTTGGTTTTCAAGCACCTAGATAATTAAATGCCTTTATACTTGGTGTGTTTTATAAAAAGTAACGCATTAACAAAGTAGTTTGTTCAAAGTAAAATATTAAACTATGCTTCAGATAATCAAATAAAAAAATTTATTCAATATTTTTAATAATAATAAAACTTTGTTTTTAAATTCTAAAAAAGTTGTGTAAAGAGTGATGTCTTGAGGAGGGGGTGACCCTTTTCTTATACGTAATAATTTCTGTTCGTTTATAAACTTTGATGTTGCTTCTTACTTTCAGTTGGATTTTTAATTTAATTTACTGTCGTTTTAAATAATACCGTGTAATCCGGTTCTCTCTCCATGAACAATTTCCGATACTTGTATATTATACACACATCGCAACTGTAGCATGACATTTTTTTTTTTTCGTGATCATAATTTAAAACTGTACATAAACTCTTGATTTTTTTTTTTTTGTCGTGTTACTTAGGTAATACAGGAACATTTGGTTTTCTTTCCTAATTTGAATTTTTACACACAATTTTAGCCCTAGCTAGTTAAAACTGTGCATAAATTCATGATTTTTTTTATTTAGTCTAGCAGCTCTTTACTTTTAGTTGAAAAATGTTCTCTCACTTGTGGAAAAAAAGTTTTTGTCACTCTAACAGGTTTATCACTATAAACAACAAAAGTTTACAGAAAATTTAAGTTTGAACAATTATTCGTTATTATTTCTGCACATCTTTGATTAGTCTAGTAGCTCTTTACTTTTAGTTGAAAAATGTCCTCAATGATCCATCGTTAACAAATTTAGCCCTAGCTAGTTAAAACTGTGCATAAATTCATGATTTTTTTTTACTTAGTCTAGCAGCTCTTTACTTTTAGTTGAAAAATGTCCTCTTGTTGAAAACAAAGTTCTTGTCACTCTAACAAGTTCATCACTAGACAAAAGTTTGAAACTATTTTCATAAATCTTTATTTAGTTTGAACTATTATTGGAAAAAAAAAGTTCTGTTCACTTATTTCTGCACATGAACTTTGATTTAGCTATAATTTTTCTAGTAGCTCTTTACTTTTTAGTCCTCAATGAAAAATGAGCCTCATAAATTCATTGTCTAGCAGCTCTTTACTTTTAAAAAGTTCTTGTCACTCTAACAAGTTCATCACTAGACAAAAGTTTACAGCAGAAAATGTTAATTTTGAAAATCGTTATTATTAGACAATCTGCACAGATTTAAGTAGCTTTACTTTTAGTTAAGTTTGTTAAAACTGTTCATAAAATTCATGATTTTTTTTTTTTAAATTTAGTTCTAGCAGCTCTTTACAATTACTCGTTAACAAGTTCATCACTAGACAAAAGTTAAAATTAAGTTTCTTCGTTATTATTTCACATCTTTGATTTAGTCTAGTAGCTCTTTACTTTTAGTTGAAAAATGTCCTCTTGTGGGTTGTGGACAAAAAAAAAGTTTCTGTCACTCTAATAAGTCTATCGCTAGACATAACTTTACAGCAAAAATTTAGTTTCTTCTAGTTTCAAGGTCTAAGTATAGATTCTAAGTAGGTTTTTAACTGCACTGCTTGTTTGGTGGGGGGATGAATGACCAAAAATGCCGGATGGATCTTTATTCGACTGGTCAGATTTTGATTCTGAAGCTATTTGTCATAGTCCGTTGTTCTATTCAATTTCATGAGCCAAACTCTGTACATCTTAAAATATTGTAGTTTTTTTATATTCTTTTTTCGTTTGCCATTATTATTGTTGTGGTATCAAAAAATTTGGATCGTTGGTTCAATTAATTATAAGTTCATTAAAAATTAAGTAATTAGTTACCACTTATAATAATTTGCATTAAAAATTAAGTAATTAGTTACCACTTATAAATAAGTTCCAAATGATGTTAGGAAAGAGATATTTAAAAAAAAAACTTTTGTCCAACTATAAGTTATATTATTGTTTTCAGGTCGTAGTTAGGTTGGGCTCTGAAGAATATTCGGGTATAAAAAGAATTTTTGCATTTTTTTCTAGCTTCCTTCAATTTTAGTATATGAAAAAGCTTGAAACAGTGATTTTGCGATAAGTCATCAGCTGCAATTTACACCAAAAGGACAAGATACTTATCAAAAGCATGAAAATTAAAAATGTAAAATGTATATTTCAAAGAAATAATAGCCTTCTTAATAATTTAACATCGATAAACCGTGGAAAATGGTTTTCTTTAGTATTGTTTGTGAATGATTAAAAAGATGATGACTGACAAAAAAACATTTTTTGAAACTAAAGAAAACTTTAAAATTAGTAAATTGTCAAATGATGTCAAAATGTAATTTTTTTCCTGAAATTGAAAACCTCTCAGTTTAACTCAGGTATTGGACCTTTCATCTATGCCGACAAAAAAAAATAACTAGTTGAAGTTGTGTTTAAATTCCTCATCAATATAAAAATCAAAAGCATGAAAATTAAAAATCATGAATATTAGTCATTGAAGGAATAAACATTAATAAAGTTAATGGAAATAATGGTTTAATCTTTATTTGAGGAAGAAAACAGTCCTGCATTTTGGTTAGAATTTGATGAACCTTCATATACATAGAGGAATTTGTCTTTCCCCCCTTCGCTACATGGAATTTTTACACGTATATAAGAGATAATATAAAGAGTTATTTTTTTTGTGTGAATACAGATATACGTCACAAATATATATTCAAATGATCAGGCTCTCTCCATTCCAAATTAGATATATATCCGTCAAGTGGGGCCTTATTTCATGAGGACATTATAGTTATGAATCTCAGTGTGCCAAATCTAACAGTACCCCTCCCCCCCCCTTAACTATGAAAAATATTTGCTATGTGGAAAGAGATCAAAATGAAAAATTGTTTAAAATCATTTACACAAAACTGTTTGGAGTTCTTATGCGGATTTTCACTTTGTTGGCTCGCCATCATATCCTATTACTGTATTTAGTTGCCCAAAGAGAGATAAATTCATTCAAATCTTAATAGTGTCGTTATTTTGGTTCATCTAGTACTACTACTACTACTACTACAACTCACCACTGTACCAGAACTCTAGTTTTTGTAAGAAAATTACGGTAAATACATTTCTTTGGTTCGAAAATAAACTATTCCCGTAAAATCTGAACTAATATAGGTTTTCCGCAGGAAACTCTAGTTTTTGATCATAGTGTTATCAATCTCTTAGGATGTATGGCTTGGTTGGGATCTCTCACTTGATGAGGAGGTCCTTCTTTGTACTACTACAACCTTCGAAGGTACTGATGATGTGCTAGAAGTACATTATACGGAAGATGGTCTGTCGTATACGTCGGAAGATGTGGTACGGCGGGGGCCTTCAGGCCGTCTTTGCATAGAGGATGACGAGCGTTGGCTCCTAGTTTGCCTACAATAGGAGTACGCGGCGATTTATTTGAATAATCAGGCCCATCTCTTTGATTGATATATCAATAAATGATGAACCGAAGGTTGAAATTGAATGTATACCACCCCCTCTGGTAGATATAGTGGTAGTGGAGGATGGTGACATAGATATTCAGATAATTGAACCAGATATAGTTTATTTTAAAAGCATTGTGAAAATTGATATTTCAAGAGAATAAAGATTAGAAAGAATGAATTATTTTTTGTTATCATTGCATAGAAAACTTGGTTGTGGACTGATAATACTCTATGGAGTGATCTAATCAAACTGAACTATTCATATACAGAAGTCTCTGATGGTATCCTCACTCTATATATATCTAGTATATGAAAATTAAAAAATACAAACAAATTTATTGTATGATTACAATATAAAACTCATTATACATATTAATAATTGATTTAACGTTAAATCATATATGAGAACTCTTCCACCATGGTTTCCGTTGTTTAAAATCCTTTTCGTAGAATGACCTCTTATGTTGTCTCAAAGGGCCACTTTTTCTCTTCTCTTAGAACATAATCATCATAATAATCCGAGTTATATCTTGCTTTATATATTTTTTCGTTGGGTTTTCACTGCTGTCTTTTACACTATAGAGCAAGCCCTCTTTTACCAGTCTCTTCTTTTGATCTTCCTTTTCTATCATATCAACCCTTTCTTTTATGTGAACATACTTGCAACTGGTATAAATTTCTCTCCATGTCACATATAATTTTTCTTCTCGTTTCCTCCAGATTCTTCTCATCTGTCTCTGCCTCTATGCTGTCTAAACATAAAGTAGGTTCATGAGAATGTTCAAAATCATGAAAATGTCCTTTACAAATAGAACAGTTGCAATAAATGGATATTTCTAACTCAACTTGTTCACTCATGTTATTACACTGCTAACTAAAAAACTCAGTGAATTCTATTCACAGACTAATAAAAACTATAGCAAAAATCCATTCCTCGTATTCCCTCCTGCCGCTAATATGTAAGCAAGCCCTCTGATTGGCTGAGAAGGAGACACGTGATCCTGTTTCCTGTTATCGGATCAATAAAATTCCCAATCGATTACGCAATCAATTTCTCAGGTTAGGTTAGCCAAACAACAAAGAAGCCATGTTTGTTTCTTAATTCCCCTTTCGTAAATCAATACATTCCCCCACCGATTATGTAAATCAAGTTCTCAGGTTAGGTTAGCCTAAAGATCAAAGAAGACATGTTTGTTTTTCTTAATTCCCCTTCGTGAATCAATAATTTCCCCGCCGATTATGTAAAATCAATTTCTCAGGTTAGGTTAGCCAAACAACAAATGAAGCCAATGTTTGTTTCTTAATTCCCCTTTCTTATTCCCCTTTCGTGAATCAATACATTCCCCTAGCGAATATGTAAATCAATTTCTCAGGTTAGGCTAACCAAACAACAAAGAAGCCATGTTTGTTTCTTAATTTCCCCTTCGTGAATCAATAATTCCCCGCCGATTATGTAAATCAAGTTTTCAGGTTAGGTTAGCCTAAAACAAAGAACCATAATGTTTCTTAATTCCCCTTCGTGAATCAAGTAATTTCCCCGCCGATTATGTAAAAAGTTCTCAGGTTAGGTTATAAAGACAAAGAACCATAAATGTTTCTTAATTCCCCTTCGTGTGTCAATAATTCCCCACCGATTATGTAAATCAAGTTCTCAGGTTAGGTTAGCCAAACAATCTCATAACATTAGCGTCGAGCATGTACATTCTCATGACAAAAACCATAAAACAGACATAAATTGCTGTTGACATCCATAAATGTGAGAAAGTTCCTGTTTTTTTCATTCTCACTGACAACGAACCATAAAACAGACATAAATTGCTGTTGACAACCATAAATGTGAGAAAGTTCCTGTTTTTTCATTCTCACTGACAAAAACCATAAAACAGACATAAATTGCTGTTGACATCCATAAATGTGAGAAAGTTCCTGTTTTTTTCATTCTCACTGACAAAAACTATAAAACAGACATGAATTGATGTTGACATCCATGAAAAACATCAAATAAATTGACCAACACACATAACCGTCCAAAAAAACATCCATCAAAGTGAGAAAAATCCTGTTTTTTCATTCTCACTGACAACAAACAGAATAAAAAACATGCATAAATTATGTAAAAAAGTTGTAGGTGGCAGCAGGCGTGAGTCGTGGGAGTATAAGATAGCCTTCTACTTAAGTAATCACTAATGAGAGCTTATTAGCACAATTAAATCTAAAGTTTTCTTGCTCTCGCGAATTGACATTTGAAAGAAGCAAAGAATCAGGCTCTGGCAAATGCGACAATGCCAGAAATCAAGAGGGATTGCTAAATAGCCTCTTAACCTCCATCCATAAAAACAAATCCAAATCTCAATGTAAATATGAATTGCCCCTTAGCACAATATAAAATTGCTCGTGGCACAAGATGCAAATGTTTTGAAGTACCGATTGGTTTACAGGTAAATGGGGTAAAAATCCAAGCGAAATACAAGTAAGATTTTTTGAGAACCATCTCCTGGAATAATCGTATGAAAAAGAATCACCGATGCACACTGAAGACGAAGCTCCAATATATGGTTCAGGGAATAAGGTTTAGAGGAGCTGAGTGGTGATTCTAATGCAGGGCACGAATATCAAATGGGGCTAGTAGTTTCAGGTTGGAAACGGAAATTTAGTGACTGGTAATGGAAGTAAGTATCTCCCAAGATTCTAGTTTGGAGTTTGCCTCAGGAAAGGGATCGCAACTCACCCATCAGGTGCTAGTTGAGGAAACTGGCTATAAATAATATCTTCAATAAGGAGATCCTCTGATACGGATTCCTCCCCATCTAATGAGAGAGAATAGCCATTACAGTTGATATGAACAACCCCTGAGTCTTTCTTAAGCTTTTCCAATCCATCCCAAAATTCAAACCTCTTGACTTATCCAAAAGCCGTTTTAGTCAATTTAATTATGTTTTCTGGTTATATTTTTTGGTTTCAATGGCTCAAAGACCCTCTTCTCCCTTCTATACTTTTTGTCTCCCCAAAATTTTGTAATTTTTCAAAAATTTTAGTCTGTACTATCTGGAACTGAATGTGCAAATTTTGTCTTTTATTTAAATTTTTGTTTCTTTTATAATAATCTTCAAATTTTCAGTTGTGCTAAGTGAATTGTCTTTAAATCTCGATTGGACTATAGCTTTCTTTTTCTTAGACTGAATTCCTTTGTTGTAATTTTGTTTTATATTTCATTTCTTTCTCTTAGGTTTCTTTACTTTTGTTTCAGTATCAAATGATCGTTATTACATGAGAACTGAACTTTTATTTTGCAGTTTCATTTTACATCTTTTTTCTCTCTTTTAGGTCTCTTTATTCTTACAGGAGGAAAAAAATACTTCGCTGTCTAACGGGAAATGAGCTTTCATATTTAGTTTCTCAAATTGCACTAGAATTGTTTGAACTTTCAAAGGATAAGTACGCAAGTTAAAGTTATTTTTCTTTCTTCTCTAGCACACTAGGTACGTAATGTTTGTGCCTGCTTGTAGACGCTTCATATATTGTATACATATTTTGAAGTTTACCTATTTCCAAAAAACAAAAATCTGAAAAATTGATTTTTGTGTGTCTGACCGACAGGAAAATGTCATAGAGTTTGTCAGGTGAGTATTGGTCCTTGAATATTTCTTACCAGTCAATATTTTCGTGATCTTGTCTCATCGCTTGATAATTTCCCTTGTAATAGTTGCGCTTCGGCTGAGCTGGTGATTTCGCTTGTGGTTTGGCTTTGAAGTCAAACGCTATAACGGCATGATTGGATTTACCAACTGGTGCTAGCACTTCGATATTCTCTACCATACTAATATCACTCACGAGAAGGGGATCTAAGAGGCTTGGGGTGTCTGTGCCACGCACCCTCATGGGCTCATCTATCAGCTGTTCGAGATAGTTTTTGTTGAACGTTTCTATGTAAAACCGTGTAGGCCCATACGTCAAAGTGCCAGTGTAGCGTTGTTGCCAGTCAACCTTAGGTAAGTTGAAGTCACTGACAATTACAAGGCTCAGGGTCTTGCTCAAATGCTACAGAGGAGATTTTGGAGCATATCACCTGGTCATTTTCCAAAGAGCTGTTGGGACTTCGGTAGGCTACCCCTACAACAATGCTGTTGCCGCTAGAGATAGTTAGCTTGATCCAAAGGCATTCGTGAGGGTTAGAATTTCCGAAGGAAACGCGCTGAGTTGAGAATTCTTCGGAACCAGTAGCATATTATTCCTCTGCCACTTTCATCTTCCAGGTTTAAGGCAGTGGTAGTTTAGCCATCCATTTTAAATTCGGCCAGTGTCGGTAAGTATCTGCAAATTTTCGGCTTGGCTTCGACAATAGCAACAAGATCCGGGTTTTGCTTCCTGATCAATTCTTTTGTTTCTGAGAGTTTATCGAAAAACGAGTCAGCGAGTCAGCGTGACCGCATGACATGAAACATAGTCTTCTTAATACGAAGTGCCCTGGTCTAAAGAAATAAATAAATAATAAATAATACACTGTGCCAACATCGGTCCTTACTTAGGCAGCGCGATTGCGCTGGCTATGATATTATTGACTTCTGACAGAAGAGAGATTGGTCTGTAATTTGAAGGTCACTCCTTGAACCACATCTAAATAGAATATGACTTTTCCACTTTTAAAGTGATGTCGGGAAAATACTAGACTCAAAAGAAGCTTGAACAAGCTCAGTTAAGGGTGACAAACACTGATCAAATTAACTTCATAACCTTAGTAGAAATTTCATCTGGGCCTGACAAGGAAGTACTTTGCAGGGCAGAAACATTCCCAAAAATTTTAGAATTACTTACAGGCTCAATTCCCATTGATTTTAGACAAGCAGTGACAAAATAGGTCTTAATTCCAATTGGAAGGCTTTGGATTAAATAGCTACTGCAGTGTTTTTCCCAATAGTAGAGAAATAAGACGTTAGCTGACTTTCAACAATATTTCTACCCAATACCAATTGGCCGTTGATAAAAGACTTTCAGGTAAAGGAGATTTGGGATGGCTAAAGAAATGAATTAATAAATTTTCCAGGTCCTTAGCAAAAATCAGGCTTAGCACGGCGAATAATTGATTTCAACATGTTCCTGTAACTCATAAATTTAATACAAGTGACGAAATAGAGAAGAATCTTTCCTTTTTTTCAAAGATAATTCTTTCTTTTTCAAGTCCTGAGTAAAACGAGAGTAATCCAAGAATTTAAAGGGTTCCTATTTTTTCAGCTAATCATAAAGATAAAGATAAGGGGTTTCAGGCTCGGAGTATTGCAGACTTCACTTAATCGTAAAACAAATCAAAAAACGTAATAAAATCTGACATAGTCAGACTCGCTCCAAAACTGCTCGGTCAAACACAGTTTTGAACGTTGCAAGTTCTTTTCATAGAAAAAAACGGTAAAACTTGTCAAGCAGTTCGTGGTAACGAACTGTAAGTAAGGAGTGACCAGGCTCAATAGTAACCAAATCACTAAAAAATGGAACATTGATACCAATAGATAATTAAAAGAATTGGATTGTTATGCTGATTTCAAATATATAAGTTTAATTAAGTTTAATCTAACCTATCAGAAGTTACGAGCCTTAAAAAAAACTTGCTTTATTTTCGAAAAAAAAGAAAATACCCGCTAAAAGGGATAGAATCTTAATGAAAGTCACACCGTCAGATTCGGCGTATCGGTAAAACCATACAAGAGAGGTTTCAAACTCCTATCTAAAAAACTGTGGAATTTTGTATTTTTTGCCGTTTAAAAAGAAAGATCACGGATGCGTGTTTATTAGTTGGTTCCCCCGGGGTGATCGTATCGATCCAGTGGTCTTAGAATATCGTAAGAGGGCTCATTCAAACAGAAATTAAAAGTTCTATTGCCCTTTTTAAGTGATCAAAAAATTGGAGGGCAACTAGGCCTCCCACACTCATTTTTTTCCCCAGAGTCACCCGAACAAAATTTCTGAGGTAGCCATTTTGTTCGAAATATTCGAAAATCTAATAACTATGTCTTTTAGAATGACTTAATATCCCAAAAATCCTGGGGGAAGGGCTGCAATTTCTGAACTTTGTGCATTACTTACGATAGTATTGGTTATTGGGAAGTATAGCCTACAGACGTTTTCAGGAGGGATTTTTTCTTGGGGGGGGGGGGCAGTTGTTTGGGGAAGGCAGTTGAGCGTGGGGATCTTTAAATGGACGATCTTTAAATGGAATTTTTCATGGAGAAAGGGGACATTTCTATGAAGAGGGTGCCGGCTTTCCCAGTATTATTTAAAAAAGGATCAGAAATTCAACAAAAAACAAGTTTTTTAACTGAAAGTAAGGAGTGACATTAAAACTTAAAATGAACAGAAATTATTACCTATATGAGGAGCATGGGCATCATAAGGGGGGAAAGGAGGATGCAAACCCCCCTCCCCTTGGCTGAATGACGGTGTCCATATATTTGAATTAATTTAAAAACTTTTTCCACACAATAAATTTTCAAGAGAAAGTAAAGAGCTCCATTAAGCCAAAAATGGGCAGAAATAAAGTCAAATAATCTTCCAAGCGTAGAACTACCACAAATCACTATCGACAATTATATGAAACTCAAAAACAAACAGAAATTATAATAAATTGCTAAGTCAAGCTCCAAACGAGCAGAAATTAACACTACTAGGGCTGATAATCCCCATGCCTTCTCAAGACCAGAATATAACTTAGGCTTTACTGAAAATAAAATAAAAATAAAAAAAAATGACCCGTGGATTGTCAGTTTAATATACATATACTGATATTTATTCCTTAAAATAAAAAAAGGGTAAAAAAAGTGAGTAAAAAACGTTTTATTACTTGTTTAAATAAAAAAAGTGGAAACATTTCCACTTCCACGTCTATTGGTGAGTCATGGAATAACTCTTATTATTATTTGTGTTGTTAAACAGGTTTATTCCGTTAAATGTACCGGGTTTTTGTCATTCGACCTTGTGTCTCCGGCGTTTACCCTGTATTTATGTCTATTTTGTACAGATATTTTTAAAATTAAACCTTTTAAACCTTGAACCTTGATTTAAACATATTTTGTTTTCAATAAAGCGCAAATTATGTTCTAGTCTTGAGAAGGCATGGGGGTTATCAGCCCTAATAATGTTAATTTTTGCTAGTTTTTGAGTTTGACTCAGTTATTTTTTCTAATTTATGATCATTTTGAGTTTCATTTATTTATTGATATTGATTTGTGGTAGTTTTTAACGCTTGTGTGATCACTTGACTTCATTTCTGCCCATTTTTAGCTTAATGGGGCTCTTTACTTTTTTTTGAAAAACTTATTTTGTGGAAAAAGTTGTTTTAGATTAATTTCTGTTTGTTTTTTTATTGAAAAAGTCATTTTCTTGAAAAAAAATAATATTTATATCTTTTCCAGTTTATTTTCTATAAGAATCCATAGTTTAGCTTGCTATTTTTATGTTGGAAGAAATCCTTCAACAATTTTTAATCCTAACACGAATAGTATTTTTTTTTTTTTATATATTTTGTCAAGTTAACCTGAAAAAATGAACTTAGTATCATCCCCAAAAAATTCTATCTATGCTTTTTGACAACCTAGATACATTTACAATCTATTTATTTATTTAAAATGTAAGAGCAGAATTAGTTCTCTGTTCAACTCCTTGAACAACAATGAAAATGACTTTCTCCTTGTTGTAGCACTGATGTGTCTCCTGTTTTTTTTTTCCTTTTTTTTTTTTTTTCTTTTTTTTAGCAGGGCTAGGGGGTGACCAGAAGATGTATAATGGCTCCTTCGGACGGATATTTAATTTGCTAGTGTCTTTTTAAGTGACCAAAAAGATTGGAGGGCAACTAGACCCCCTCCCTTAAGGCCCCTCCTCCCAAAGTCATCCAATTCACAATTTTGAGATAGCCATTTTATTCAACATAGTTCAAAGGTCAAATATCTTTGGTTTTGGTGATGATGCGACCGACCCAGCGAATATCTAATCAAAGCTTTATTCGTTTTAAGGTTTATTTATTCATTTATGTTAGTACATGTTGTATATTTGTTAAACTATGATTGTTATTTAGTTTTTGTTCGTTTTGGGCCTCATTTATGTTACAATAATGAAATATTTTTGTTCGTTTTAAGCTTGATTGGCATATTGATTTTTTTTAGCCGAACTCGTTTTAAGATTTTATTATTCGTTACTATTAGTACAACAAAAGAATAAAAACGAAAGCAATACGCAACCGGAAGAATGGAACAACAAGTACAGAGCAAGAATAAGAAAAGAAAACCAGAAACATGAAAGTTCTGGAAATTAGGTGTTTGAGGATGACAACCCCCCCCCAGCCCTAAGGGCAAGAGTTGTGTGTTGTTCCATGGGGCATATAAGTTTTTTTTTAGAAGGCTTTGGCTTAGAAACTTCAAAAAAGGGCTCATTTGATTGAAAATTGAAATAGCTAGTGCCTTTTTCAATAGTCAAAAGTGATTGGAAGGCAACTAACATACCTTCCACGCCCACCATTTATCCAAACAAATCCAATCAAAATTTTGAGATAGCCTTTTTTTCAAAGTAGTTTAAAGGTCCAGAAATATAATTCTAAGAGTATAACATTCCTCCCATAGCCCCCAGGCCAAGGGTTGTAAGTTATGCCTTGGGGGCATATGAGGTTCTTATTGAAAGCTTTGTCGTGGAAACTTGAAAAAAGGGCTTATTTGATTTGAAATTCAAAGGGCTAGTGCCCTTTTTAAGAGTCGAAAGTGATTGGAGGGCAACTAACCCCCCTCTCACGACCACCTTTTCTCCAAACACATTCAATCAAAATTTTTTAGATAGCCATTTTGTTCAGCGTAGTAAGATGTTTTATAAATTAAAGACTTTGAGGATGATAAACCCTCAGAGCCCTCGGGGCAAGGGCTGTAAGTTATGCCCTGGGGGCACACAAGGCTGTTATAGATAGTGATGTTGTAGAAACTTCAAAAAGGGCTCATTCGATTGGAAATTAGAGGGGCTTGTGCCCTTTTAATTAAATAAAATAAACAATCATAGCAAAAAAAAACACAACAAGTAATAATAAAAATGGATAAACAGATTTTAAAGCGAGTAATGTTAAAATTGAATATGCAAATCAAGCTTAAAAATAAAAAAAATATATTTTGCTATTGAATTATAAATGAAAACTAAAAACGAATAGAAATTAAATAAACAATCAATGCAAACAAACATACAATAGATATTAATATAAATGAATAAATAAATTTTAAAAACGAGTGAAACTTAATTAAACATGCAAATCAAGCTTGAAACGAACAAAAATCACTACAAACAAGAATTTGGGTATCTCCTCCTTCTCTCACTGTAAAAGTCTAAAATCCTACTGCGTCATTTTCGCTTTACTGGAAACTATACGTGTCTTGAACTGTCTTGGAAAGTGTAAACAAAATCAAATTGAATATTTGACATATAATGATATTAACTGTTGAAATATCTATCAGTTCAAGATTATATTTTATGGTAATTTTATTTTCATTCTTGAAGCTGTTAGAACTGGAAAATAAAATATTTGTAATATAATTTGTTGAAAAGCATATGACGCAGTAGGCTTTTGGTTTTTACAGTTAAGGAAGGGGGCAGTATCCAAACTCTTGTTTGCAGTGAAAACTATATTTGTCTTGAACAATTTTAAAAAGAACTAATAAATTAAACTGAATATTTGATGTACAATAATATTAATTGCTGAAAACTCATCAGTTCAAAATGTTACTGTAGTTTTAATGTTTCTTTTCAATATTAAGTACAAAAGAAAATATTTCTAATAAAATTCGTTTTCAGAAAAGTGCCAATATCGCCGCCGTAGTACTACCCCCTCCATTGGTTCAAAAGGTCAGATAGGGAAATTAACACAGAGAAATTAACAACTACAAACAAGTGTTTGGAAACTGCCCCCTTCCTTAACTGTAAAAACCAAAAGCCTACTGCGTCATATGCGTTTCACTGAAAACAAATTATATTACAAATATTATATTTTCCAGTTCTAACAGCATCGAGAGTGAAAATAAAATTACCATAAAATATAATCTTGAACTGATAGATATTTCAACAGTTAATATCATTATATGTCAAATATTCAATTTGATTTTGTTTTACACTTTCCAAGACAGTTTCAAGACACGTATAGTTTCCAGTATAGCGAAAATGACGCAGTAGGATTTAGACTTTTACAGTGAGAGAAGGAGGAGGAGATACCCAAATTGTTTGTTTGTAGTGATTTTTGTTCGTTTCAAGCTTGATTCGCATGTTTATTTTAAGTTTCACTCGTTTTAAAATTTATTTATTCATTTATATTAATATCTATTGTATGTTTGTTTGCATTGATTGTTTATATAATTTCTATTCGTTTTTAGTTTCATTTATAATTCAATAGCAAAATAATGTTTTTTTTTTTTTATTTTAAGCTTGATTTGCATATTCAATTTTAACATTACTCGCTTTAAAATCTGTTTATCCATTTTTATTATTACTTTTTGTATTTTTTTTTTTGTTGCTATGATTGTTTATTTAATTTTTTTTCGTTTCGGGTTTCATTTATTATTTAATCTTTAATCTATTCTATAAAATGGAGACATATGGCCTTTACTTTATTATCCCATGACTCCTGAATCACAACGGTTGTTTATTTAGAATAATAACCCCTTTGAAAAGTTAAAATAGAAACTTTAGTGCAAGAGCGAGCTATTGAGGAGAGGCAACCCATCTCATATACGTAATATTTTTTCTGTTTTTTTAAGTTTTAATGTTGCTTCTTACTTTCAGTTGAAAAAAAAACTGGTTTTTCATTCAATTTCTGGTTGTTTTTTAAATAAGTCGGGAAATCCAGCTCACCCTTACATCGATAATCTTCCCCCACAAGAAATTTCTCCATGGAAAGATTCTCCCAAGTAGCATAAATTAATGATATTTGCGGAACTAATTTTGTAAGGCAAACAGTCAAAGAGGTCGAAACTATTTTTATGAAAACGAAAGTCACAAGTTGAGCAATTCTCAAATGACTGAAATGATTTAAAGAAAAGATCTTTAGAACATATACGTAATAACTTATGTCTGTTTTAAGTTTTAATGCTACTCCTTACTTTCAGTTGGAAAAATTTGTTTTTATTCATTTAATAACAACCATAAGCCGAAGACATACAATATCTTTGGTTAATTATCATAGGCAGCGCAATAGCGCTGCCAAAGTAAAGAACGATGTTGGCACAATATATTATTTTTTTTTCTTGGTCTTGGACCAGGGCACTTCGTGCCCAAGGAATCGTCTTAGAAAATTCGAAAAGGACTCATTCGATTGGGAATTGGAGTGGCTTGTGCCCTTTCATATAGTCAAAAGTTATTGGAAGGTAGCTAACACCCCTTCAGTAGAGGAGGGGGTGCTATTCGTGTCATCACACCATATATGGGCATAGAACCACGTGGTCTATGGATTTTGTCAGTGAGAATGAAAAAACAGGAATTTTGTCACATTTATGGATGTTTTCATGGATGGTTATGTGTGTTGGTCGATTTATTTGATGTTTTTCATGGATGTTTTATGGTTTTTGTCAGTGAGAATTTGAAAAAAAAAAAAAAAACAGGAATTTTGTCACATTTATGGATGTTTTTATGGTTTTTGTCAGTGAAAATTTAAAAAAAAACAAAAAAAAAAAAAAAAAAAATTTTGGTCAAAAAAAAAAAAAAAAAAAACAGGAACTTTCTCACATTATGTCTGGTTTTTATGGATTTTGTCAGTGAGAATGAAAAAACAGTATTTTTGTCACTTGAAAAAAAAAACAGGAACTTTTATGTGTGTTTTATGGTTTTTCTCAGTGAGAATTTGAAAAAAAAACAGGAACTTTCTCACTTTTCTTGGATGTTTTTATGGATTTTGTCAGTGAGAATGAAAAAACAGTATTTTTGTCACTTGAAAAACAGGAACTTTTATGTGTGTTTTTATGGTTTTTGTCAGTGAGAATTTGAAAAACAGGAACTTCTCACTTTTCTTGGATGTTCTTATGGATTTTGTCAGTGAGAATGAAAAAACAGTATTTTTGTTACTTGAAAAACAGGAACTTTTATGTGTGTTTTTATGGTTTTTGTCATGGTGTTTTTTTTTATGGTTTTTGTCATATGGGTTTTCATGGATGGTTATGTGTGTTGGTCGATTATTTGATGTTTTTCATGGATGTTTTATGGTTTTTGTCAGTGTGAAAAACAGGAATTTTGTCACATTTATGGATGGTTTTTTATGGTTTTTGTCAGTGAAATTTTGAAAAAAACAGGAATTTTGTCACATTTATGGATGTTTTTTATGGTTTTTGTCAGTGAGAATTTGAAAAAAACAGGAACTTTCTCGAATTTATGTCTGTTTTTATGGATTTTGTCAGTGAGAATGTAAAAAAAAACAGTATTTTTGTCACTTGAAAAACAGGAACTTTTATGTGTGTTTTTATGGTTTTTCTCAGTGAGAATTTGAAAAAAAAAAGGAACTTTCTCACTTTTCTTGGATGTTTTTATGGATTTTGTCAGTGAGAATGAAGAAACAAAAAAAACAGTATTTTTGTCACTTGAAAAACATGAACTTTTATGTGTGTTTTATGGTTTTTGTCAGTGAGAATTTGAAAAACAGGAACTTTCTCACTTTTCTTGGATGTTTTTATGGTTTTTTTTTGTCAGTGAGAATGAAAAAAACAGGAATTTTCTCACATTTATGGATGGATGGATGGATGGATGGATGGATGGATGGATGGATGGATGGATGGATGGATGGATGGATGGATGGATGGAGGATGGATGGATGGATGGATGGATGGATGGATGGATTGATGGATGGATGGATGGATGGATGGATGGATGGATGGATGGATGGATGGATGGATGAATGGGATGAATGGGTGGATGGATGAATGGATGGATGGATGGATGGATGGATGGATGGATGGATGGATGGATGGATGGATGGATGGATGGATGGATGGATGGATGGATGGATGGATGGATGGATGGATGGATGAATGGATGAATGGATGGATGGATGAATGGATGGAATGGATGGATGGATCGATGGATGGTTGGATGGATGGATGGATGGATGGATGGTTCTTTCAATTATTTCGGTGAGAACAGTTAGAGACATTTTAGGGATTATTTGGGCGAAACCGTTTTTTAGCCATTTTAGGGAATTATTTCGGCGAAACAGTTAGAGACATTTTAAGAGATGATTTAAAAGATGATTTTAGAAGAGAATTTGAGGGTAAAACTCTGTGGTCGTTATAATACACAAGTTGTATTTTAACAGTGTCGTGAGGTCCCCTACCCCAACCCCAAAGGGTTCCGATCCCCCCTACCCCAACCCCAAAGGGTTCCGATCCCCCTACCCCGACCCCAAAGGGTTCCGATCCCCCTACCCACACCCCAAAGGGTTCCAATCCCCCTACCTCAACCCCGAAGGAAGCCCCAGGTCCTCAAGGGTCCCCCCAAGCCCCCAAAGGGCCCACAGACCCCCAAAGGCCCTCTCCGGGCCCCCAAAGGCCCTCCCCCGGTCCCTAAAGGTCCACCGAGCTCCCAAAGGACCACCGGCCTCAAGGGCCCCCGGATCCCCAAACGCCCTCCCCGGGCCCCCCAAAGAGTCCCCTCTCCATTTTTTAATACTTTTTTTATGGCTTTATTATATATTATCAGAACAAGTTCCTTTCCTAATGTCCCTTCTAAACCCATTTTCCAACTTGAAGTACTTATCTTTTTCACCCGCAACTACACTTTACAGCTTTTTTGGATACCTCAACACCAAGAAATACTTTTCAAGGACCATTCCAGAGCAAGTTACTTTCTTAATGTCCCTCCTAAACCCATTTTCCAACTTGAAGTACTTATCGTATTTTTCACCACGACTATACTTTACAGCTTTTTGGTTACCTCAACACCAAGAAATACTTTTCAAAGACCATTTCAGAGCAAGTTACTTTCTTAATGTCCCTCCTAAACCCATTTTGCAACTTGAAGTACTTATCTTTTTCACTCACAACAATACTTTACAGCTTTTTGGATACCTCAACACAAAGAAATACATTTCCAAGACCATTTCAGAGCAAGTTACTTTCTTAATGACCATCCTAAAGCCATTTTCCAACTTGAAGTACTTATCTTCTTCACCCTCAACTATACTCTACAGCTTTTTGGATACCTCAACATCAAGAAATACTTTTCAAAGACCATTTCAGAGCAAGTTACTTTCTTAATGTCACTCCTAAATCCATTTTCCAACTTGAAGTACTTATCTTTTTCACTCACAACTATACTCTACAGCTTTTTGGATACCTCAACACAAGAAATACTTTTCAAAGACCATTTCAGAGCAAGTTACTTTCTTAATGTCCATCCTAAACCCATTTTCCAACTTGAAGTACTTATCTTTTTCACCCACAACTACACTTTACAGCTTTTTGGATACCTCAACACCAAGAAATACTTTTCAAGGACCATTCAGAGCAAGTTACTTTCTTAATGTCACTCCTAAATCCATTTTCCAACTTGAAGCACTTATCTTTTTCACCACGACTATACTTTACAGCTTTTTGGATACCTCAACACCAAGAAATACTTTTCAAAGACCATTTCAGAGCAAGTTACTTTCTTAATGTCCATCCTAAACCCATTTTCCAACTTGAAGTACTTATCTTTTTCACCCACAACTTTACTTTACAGCTTTTTGGATACTTCAACACCAAGAAATACTTTTCAAAAGTCATTTCAGAACAAGTTGCTTTCCTAATGTCCCTTCTAAACCCCATTTTCCAACTTGAAGTACTTATCTTTTTTCACCCGCAACTATACTTTACAGCTTTTTTGGTTACCTCAACACAAAGAAATACTTTTCAAAGACCATTTCAGAGCAAGTTACTTTCTTAATGTCCCTCCTAAACCGATTTTCCAACTTGAAGTACTTATCTTTTTCACCCGAAACTATACTTTACAGCTCTTTAGATACCCTAAAACCAAGAAATACTTTTCAAAGATCTGTTCAGAGCAAGTTACTTTCTTAATGTCCCTCCTAAACCCATTTTCCAACTTGAAGTACTTATCTTTTTCACCCTCAACTATACTTTACAGCTTTTTGGATACCTCAACACCAAGAAATACTTTTCAAAGACCATTTCAGAGCAAGTTACTTTCTTAATGTCCCTCCTAAACCCATTTTGCAACTTGAAGTATATATCTTTTTCACTCACAACTTTACTTTTACAGCTTTTTTTGGTTACCTCAACACCAAGAAATACTTTTCAAAGACCATTTCAGAGCAAGTTACTTTCTTAATGTGCCTCCTAAACCCATTTTGCAACTTGAAGTACTTATCTTTTTCACCCACAACTATACTTTACAGCTTTTTGGTTACCTCAACACCAAGAAATACTTTTCAAAGACCATTTCAGAGCAAGTTACTTTCTTAATGTCCCTTCTAAACCCATTTTCTAACTTGAAGTACTTATCTTTTTCACCCGAAACTATACTTTACAGATTTGGATACCTCAACACCAAGAAATATTTTTCAAAAGTCATTTCAGAGCAAGTTACTTTCTTAATGTCCCTCCTAAACCCATTTTGCTTTTTGAAGTACTTATCTTTTTCACTCACAACAATACTTTACAGCTTTTTGGATACCTCAACACAAAGAAATACATTTCAAAGACCATTTCAGAGCAAGTTACTTTCTTTATGACCATCCTAAACCCATTTTCCAACTTGAAGTACTTATCTTTTTCACCCTCAACTACACTCTACAGCTTTTTGGATACCTCAACATCAAGAAATACTTTTCAAAGACCATTTCAGAGCAAGTTACTTTCTTAATGTCACTCCTAAATCCATTTTCCAACCTGAAGTACATATCTTTTTCACTCACATCTATACTTTACAGCTTTTTGGATACCTCAACATCAAGAAATACTTTTCAAAGACTATTTCAGAGCAAGTTACTTTCTTAATGTCCCTCCTAAACCCATTTTGCAACTTGAAGTATTTATCTTTTTCACCACTTTCGCAATGAAAAAGAAATTAGTTTTTAATCAATTCTATTTTTCCAAATAATATAAAATTTTCCACTTCGGTTCAGATTTTTCTCAAAGGGATGAAAAAAATTTAAAATAATGTTCCAAATTTTCTCAACGAAGTGAAGAAAGTTTATGATCTCTTCTGAATTTTACCAAAGAACACGCTCCAATTCTAATTTCTCCAGAGAAAACAAAAATCTTCCACTTCAGTTCTTTATTTCACAAAGACATAAAGAAATTTAAAGTTCAATTCTAATTTTTCGGTGGAAGATAGAAAAAAGTAATACCATACTTGTGAATATTTTCATGGAAGATGAAAAGTTCTTGTTCAATTTAAAATTTTCTCAACGAAGTGAAGAAAAGTTTCAAGTTCTCTTCTGAACTTACCAAAGAACACACTTCAATGCTAATTTCTACAGAGAAAACAAAATCTTCCACTTAATTTCTTTATTTCACAAAGACATAAAGAAATTTAAAGTTCAATTCTAATTTTTCGATGGAAGATGGAAAAAGTAATACCATACTTTGTGAATATTTTCACGGAAAATAAAAAGTTCTAGTTCAATTACAATTTCCTCAATGAAGTGAAGAAAAATTCTAGTTCTCTACTGAATTTTACCAAAGAACGCAATACAATTCTAATTTCTCCAGAGAAAACAAAAAATCTTCCACTTAAGTTCTTTATTTCACAATGACATAAAAGAAATTTAAAGTTCAATTCTAAATTTTTCGGTGGAAGATAGAAAAAGTAATACCATACTTGTCAATATTTTCCCGGAAGATGAAAAGTTCTAGTTCAGTTTAAAATTTTCTCAACGAAGTGAAGAAAAGTTCAAGTTCTCTTCTGAACTTTACCAAAGAACACAATTCAATTCTAAATTTCTCCACAGAAAATTAAAATCTTCCACTTCAGTTCTTTATTTCACAAAGACATAAAGAAATTTAAAGTTTCAATTCTAATTTTGGTGGAAGATAGAAAAAGTAATACCATACTTGTGAATATTTTCCCGGAAGATAAAAAGTTCTAGTTCAATTTACAATTTCTTTTCCTCAACGAAGTGAAGAAAAGTTCAAGTTCTCTTCTGAATTTTACTAAAGAACAACAATTCAATTCTAATTTCTCCAGAGAAAACAAAAATCTTCCACTTAAGTTCTTTATTTCACAAAGACATAAAGAAATTTAAAGTTCAATTCTAAATTTTACTTGGTGTGGAAGATAGAAAAAGTAATACTATACTTGTGAATATTTTCCCGGAAGATAAAAAGTTCTAGTTCAATTTAAAATTTCCTCAACGAAGTTTTAGGAAGAAAAGTTCAAGTTCTCATCTGAATTTTACTAAAGAACACAATTCAATTCTAATTTCACCAGAGAAAATAAAAATCTTCCACTTCAGCTCTTTATTTCACAAGGACATAAAGAAATTTAAAGTTCAATTCTAAATTTTTCGTGGTTGAGATAGAAAAAAGTAATACCATACTTGTGAATATTTTCACGGAAGATAAAAAGTTCTAGTTCAATTAAAATTTTCTCAACATAGTGAAGAAAAGTTCAAGTCTCTTCTGAAACTTTACCAAAGAACACACTTCAATTCTAATTTCTCCAGAGAAAATAAAAATATTCCACTTCAGTTTTAAGTTCCCAAAGAAATAAAGAAATTTTAAAGTTCTATTCTAAATTTTTAAGATGAAAGATAGAAAAAGTAATACTGTGATTGTGATTATTTTCCATGAAGATCAAAAGTTTCACTTTATTTATAATTTTTCTTAAATTTGGTTCTGATTTTCTCAAAGAGATGAAAAAAATTAAAGTTCTGTTCCAAATTTTTCATAGAAGATAGAAAAAGTTACACATTGATTGTGAATATTCAACATGAAGATAAGGAACTCCACTTTTAATTCAGAGTTTTCTCGAAGAAGTGCAAAATGTTCAAGTTCTCTTCTGAATTTTCCTAAAGAAGAGAAAAAAGTTAGCTCAATTCTGAATTTTACCAATGAAAATGAAAAAACCTTCCAATTTCAGTTCATAATTTCTCAAAGACATAAAAATTTAAAGTTCAGTTCTAAATTTTTCTGTAGAAGATAGGAAAAGTTATACTATGATTGTGATTATTTTCTAGTGAAGATAAAAAGTTTCACTTTAATTCCAATTTTCTTAAATTCAGTTCCGATTTTTTGCAAAGAGATGAAAAATTTAAATTTCTGTTCCAAATTTTTCATAGAAGATAGAAAAAGTTATACATTGATTTGAATATTCAACATGAAGATAAGGTGCATCACTTTAATTCTGAGTTTTCTCGAAAGAAGATCAAAATGTTCAAGTTCTCTTCTGAATTTTCTTAAAGAAGTGAAAAAAGTTCGCTCAATTCTGAATTTTACCAATGAAAATGAAAAACCTTCCACTTCAGTTCTTAATTTCTCAAAGACATAAAAAATTCAAAGTTCTCTTCTAATTTTCCAAGAAAAATAAAAAGGTTCCACTTCACTTCTGGTTTTTTTTTTCTCAAAGAGATGAAAAATTTAAAGTTCTATTCTAATTTTAAATTAAATTTTATCTCCTTGTCTTATGGATTTACCCCTCAAATTTTTAAATTTGAAAATGAGTGACTCGTTCTATTATTAAAGACAATCGTTCAAACTCGTTCATCTAACCTCCAAAACAATAGGTTAGGTTAGGCATAAATAAATATTAATAAATAAATAGAAACATTTCTACAGTTTAAGTTAGTTTAGGTTAGATTAACTTATCATGAGCGCTCATGATAAGTCTTTAACCTAACCTTTTCCGGCAAGTATGGTTAGAATAGGCTAGATTAAGTTAGGTTAGATTCGGTTAGGTTAGCCTACGTACGCTTCACTTAGGTTTAGGTGAGAGACAGGCAAAGAGTTAGGTGTATGATTAGGTTAGGTTAGATTAAGTTAGGTTAGGTTAAGTTAGGTTAGGCTAGGTTAGCCTACGTACGCGCGCGCACGTAGGCTAACCTAGCCTAACCTAACTTAACCTAACCTAACTGAAATTAGAATTGAATTGTGTTCTTTAGTAAAATTCAGATGAAAACTTGAACTTTTCTTCACTTCGTTGAGGAAATTTTAAATTGAACTAGAACTTTTTATCTTCCGGGAAAATATTCACAAGTATAGTATTACTTTTTTTATCTTCCACCGAAAAATTTAGAATTGAACTTTAAATTTCTTTATGTCTTTGTTAAATAAAGAACTTAAGTGGAAGATTTTTGTGTTTTCTCTGCAGAAATTAGAATTGAATTGTGTTCTTTAGTAAAATTCAGAAGAGAACTTGAACTTTTCTTCACTTCGTTGAGGAAATTGTAAAATTGAACTAGAACTTTTTTATCTTCGGGAAAATATTCACAAGTATGGTATTACTTTTTCTATCTTCCACCAAAAATTAGAATTGAACTTTAAATTTCTTTATGTCTTTGTGAAATAAAGAACTGAAGTGGAAGATTTTTATTTCTCTGGAGAAATTAGAATTGAATTGTGTTCTTTGGTAAAGTTCAGAAGAGAACTTGAAACTTTTCTCACTTCGTTGAGAAAATTTTAAATTGAACTAGAACTTTTCATCTTCCATGAAAATATTCACAAGAATGGTATTACTTTTTTTCTATCTTCCACCGAAAAATTTAGAGAATGAACTTTAAATTTCTTTATGTCATTGTGAAATAAAGAACTTAAGTGGAAGATTTTTATTTTCTCTGGTGAAATTAGAATTGAATTGTGGCTTTCCTTAGTAAAATTCAGAAGAGACTCTTGAACTTTTCTTCAACTTGAAAACTTCAAAGAGCTCATTCCGTTAGAAATTCAAAGGGCTAGTGCCACTTTATAAAATTCAAAAGTTATTGGATCCTTAGAAATCCTAAGAATCAACTAGTGAGAATTATGGTTATAGATTTGCTATCATTTTCTTCACTTCGTTGAGGAAATTGTAAATTGAACTAGAAACTTTTTATCTCCGGGAAAATATTCACAAGTATGGTCTTTACTTTTTCTATCTTCCACCGAAAAAATTTAGAATTGAGCTTTAAATTTCTTTATGTCATTGT
Organism: Artemia sinica; assembly: GCA_027921565.1. Lineage (NCBI taxonomy): Eukaryota > Metazoa > Arthropoda > Branchiopoda > Anostraca > Artemiidae > Artemia > Artemia sinica. The sequence goes on along the minus strand of JAPEVW010000106.1, from coordinate 200,000 downwards.
GAAATAAAGAACTTACAATAGCAACATTTTACCCTATATTATTAGTATTTTCAAGGGTTTTTTGGTAGCCTTGTTGGAGCATTTTCCTTCTAAACCAGCTACAATAGCAACATTTTACCCTATATTATTGGTATTTCCAAGGGTATTGGTAGCCTTGATGGAGCATTCCTCCTTCTAAACTAGCTACAATAGCAACATTTTACCCTATATTATTAGTATTTTCAAGGGTTTTTGGTAGCCTTGACGGAGAATTCTCCTTCTAAACTAGTTACAATAACAATATTTTACCATATATTATTAGTATTTTCAAGAGTTTTGTGGTAATCTTTTTTTCACTCCCAACGTTACTTTACGACTTTTTGCATACCCCAAGACCAAGCAATACCTTTCAAAAGGCTTTATTATATTATTTCAGAAGAAGTTCTTTTCGTAATACTCCTCCTAAACCTGTTTTACAAGTTGAAGTACTCATCCTTTTTCACCCCCGACATTACTCTACGACTTTTTTGCATACCCCAACACCAAGAAATTCTTTTCAAAAGGCTTTATTATATAATTCAGATCAAGTTCTTTTCTTAATATTCCTCCTAAAACCTGTTTTACAAGTTAAAGTACTCACCTATTTTCTCTTCCTAAATTACTTTACGACTTTTTTTTAATAAAGTTGGGTTTCAGTTTTCAGAAATGAGAACGTCCACGTTTAAAATACATCTGGTTTTATTAATAATATTTGACTTTCTAATAAAGTTGGGTTTTAGTTTTCAGAAATAAGAACAACCATGTCTAAAATATATCAGATTTTATTAATAATATTTGATTCTTTTAATAAAGTTGAATTTAATTTCCAGAAATACGAACATCTCCGTTTAAAATACATATGATTTTAATAATAATATTTAATTTTTTTTAATAGAGTTAGGTTTTAGTTTTCAGAAATATGAACAACCACGTTTAAAATACATGTGATTTTATTAATCTCTTCTGAATTTTCTCAATGAAAAGAAACAAGTTAAAGATTAATTCTTAATTTTCTCAAAGACATAAGAAATTTAAAGTTCTGTTCTAATTTTTTAAATAGAAGATAGAAAAAAGCTATAATTTGATTGTGAATATTCACCAATAAGATAAAAAGTCCATTTCAATTCAAATTGTTCTCAACAAAGTGAACAAAAGTTCAAGGTCTCTTCTGAATTTTCTCAATGAAAAGAAATAAGTTAAAGATCAATTGTATTTTTTTCCAGAGAAAATAAAAATATTCCACTTCAGTTCTGATTTTTCTCAAAGAGTTGAAAAAAATTAAAGTTTTGTTCTAAACTTCTTATTAAAGATAGAAAAAAGTTATACTATGATCGAGAATAATCGCCATGAAGATAAAGAATTACACTTTAATTCTGAGTTTTCTCAAAGAAGTGAAGAAAAGTTCAAGTTCTCTTCCGAAGAAAATTTCTGAAAATTTCTTAATGAAAAGAAAAAGTTACAGTTCAATTATAGTTTTCTCCAAAGAAAATAAAAAGTTTGCACTTCAGTTCTGATTTTCTCTAAGACATAAAAAATTAAAGTTCTGTTCTAAATTTTTCTGTTGAAGAAATAAAAAAGTCATACTTTGACTGTGAATATTCTCCATCAACACTAAAAGTTCTATTTTAAATCTGAGTTTTCTTCTTCTGAATTTTCTCTTCTGAATTTTCTTAAAGAAGAGAAAAAAGTTATCTCAATTCCGTATTTTACCAAAGAAGAGAAAAAAAGTTTCACTTCAGTTCTGAATGTTCTCAGATATGAAGAAAAATGTAAAATTATGTTCTAAATTTCTCCGTAGAAGATAGAAAAGAAGTTACAGTTGAATTCTGTATATTCTCCATGAAGATAGAAAAAGTTCCACTTTAATTCTGAGTTTTTTTCAACGAAAGAAAGAAGAGTTCAAGTTCTCTTCTGAAAAAATTTCTCAATGAAAAAAAAATTACGGATCAATTCTAATTTTCCACAAAAATAAAAGGATTCCTCCTTTCATTTCTAAATTTTCTAAAAAAGGTTACAGATCAATTCTATTTATTACAAAGAAAATAAAAAGATCCCACTTCAGTTCTGATTTTTCTCAGAGGTGAAAAAAATCTAAAGTTCTTTTCTAAATTTCTTATTAAAGATAGAAAAAGTTATACTATGATTGTGAATATTCACCGTGAAAATAAAGAGTTCCATTTTACTTCTGAGTTTTCTCAAAGAATTGGAGAAAAGTTCAAGTTCTCTTCTGAAGATAAAAAGTTGCACTTTAATTTCGAATTTTCTCAATAAAGTGAAGAAAAGTACAAGTTCTCGTCTGAATTTTCTCAAAGAAAAAAAAAATAAGTTACAGATCAATCTCAAGTTTTCCTAGAGCAAATAAAAAGGTTCAACTTCAGTTCTGATTTTTCTCAAAGAGAGGAAAAAAATTTAAAGTTCTTGTTCTAACTCTCTCGTAGAAGATAGAAAAAATTTATACTATGATTATGAATATTCACAATGAAAGTAAGAGTTCCAGGATAATTCTGAGTTTTCTCAAAGAAGTGAAAAAAATGTTCAAGTTATCTTCTGAATTTTCTTAAAGAAGAGAAAAAGTTAGCTCAATTTCGAATTTTACCAAAGAAGATAAAAAAGTTCCACTTCAGTTCTGAATATTCTCAGATATGAAAAAATTTAAAATTTCTGTTCTAAATTTCTCCGTAGAAGATAGAAAAGAAGTTACAGTTGAATTCTGTATATTCTCCATGAAGATCGAAAAAGTTCCACTTTAATTCTGAGTTTTCTCATAGAGGTGAAGAAAAGTACAAGTTTTCTCTTCTGAAGATAAATAGTTCCACTTTTAATTTTGAGTTTTCTCGAAGAAGTGAAGAAAAGTTCAAGTTCTCTTCTGAATTTTCTCAAATAAAAAAAGTTACAGTTCAATTCTAAATTTTTCCATAGAAGTTAGAAAAAAAGTTACACTTCAATTCTGAATTCTTCCTCCAAGAAGAGGAAAACTTCTGCTTTAGTTCTATATTTTCTAAAAGAAGTGAAGAAAAGTTCAAGTTCTCTTCTGAATGTTTTCCTAAAGAAGAGAAAAGGTTCGACTTTAATTTTGAGTTTTCACAACGAAGTGAAGAAAAGTTCAAGTTCTCTTCTGAATTTTCTCAAAGAAAATAAAAACTTACAGTCCAATTCTAATTTTTTCCAAAAAAACTCCGACATTTCAATAAACATTCTAAGCTTTTGACATGCTAGTGCATCCTAAAATAATTGAAATACAATAAAGTAATGCATAAAATATTTTTATTGAAATAACAACATGTTGCATATTAACATAAAAATATGTTACATACATTATTATACATTATTAACATTATTGAGCAACTTTGAAATTTTTAATCTGTTACATAAAATAAATCATTATGTTCTCTCTTGATACTAGAGCCACTCGCTTCTCTTAGTTCATAACCACTAGAATAATCATTATTCCATTTTGAGTCATATACAATTTTTACTGGGATGTCACTACAGGTTCAATACACGTTTCATCCTTGGCGTTATTTTATTCATTGTCCATATGATCATTGGTAGTAATAATGTTTTGATTTAATGTCCTTGGTAAAATCTGGACGAGATTTTATGTACTTGGTAAAATTCTGGGAAGATTTAATGTTCATAAAAGCATGGATGATATGAATGAGATTTAATGTATTTGGTAAAAGCATGGGCGAGATTTAATTTCCTCGGTTAAGTACGCGCACGTAACCTAGTCTAAATTAACCTTAAAAATGAAACAAAGCTATTTCGACTTTTGGCAGACAATATCACTAATGAATATAAAGATAAATTAATGG